>JAZFAU010000162.1:810000-977500 GCA_037178615.1 Dione vanillae
TCTTTTATTTTGTCAAATAATGGCTCCTTAAAATAAGTCACGCCTTCCCATGTAATTGTGTCCGTTTTTACAATAAACTGCCGAAAGAAGAATTTCATCTCTCCTTAAATAAATTTAAAATTTTTATAAAATGACAATTAATTAGTAAATCCTATTATAGTGTAAAGGATTACATTAACGATAAAACGCCATGGAATTAATGAATTGCTCATAAGTTAGATTCACGTTTGTGAAGTGATCATAATAGGTTTAGGGAAACCTGGTTGAGTTTGTTGTGGGCTCTTCTCTCCAGGCCGCGCAGGGAGCGTCTAGGTTTCAGAGGGGCTCAACTTGATATTTACTATCTGTCGTACACATGTGATCATTATTGATTCTAAGTGGAAAAGTTATAAATAAATTAATAAATAAATAAAATAAAAACTTCTATATTATCAAAATAATATCTATAGGAATTGTGTTTAGAATATCTGCAATATAAATTTTCTTTGTATTAACGATAAGGTAGCAACCCAATTTATCTTCGCTATCTATAACGTATGTTTAACTTTAGATTGAATTTTAGCAACCCTTGGCCGAACTCTATCTCCAAATTAAAGACGGGCCACAGGAACGCCGCTTTGTAAAACTCCTTATCCGCCCCTAACCCAATGATAAGCTTCATTTGGTTTCTGTGGCCGAGCATACATCAGCGCAAGAATTATTGAACGTTAATCTAATCGAACCGCACGCAACGTTCCATTCACGTTTGACGTAAATTACAATTTACCCGCCCTCATGCTAATTGATGTTTCCAACAAAATTAAACCAATTTAACTTCATTACAATGTCATTGTATTTCACTACTCATTAATACGATATTATGTGATTATAGTAGAAAATGTACGATGCTAAATTACCAGGGCAAACAAGTAGGTGCGTAATTTGATGCATTAATACTTACGCTGGCATTCCCTCCCTCATAAATTAACTCGGATTTAGAATTTTACTTGTGTGTTATATAAAAAGCAATAATATATAATAAAGTAATATTATATTATATTGATGATGATAATGTGGTCATACTCTAATCAATAAAGCTTATCAGAAACCTGGATTCTTTTAAGAGCTAAGCAAATAAAATAAATCGTTTACTTTATTTGCCAAGTAAATAAATAAATATAATGGCTAATAAATTAAAATATAAACCTAAAATTTGCATGTGGAAAGCGTTTCAAGTATCTTTTATTTTCTAGCATGTAGGCAATGCTTATAATTTGATTTGATTTATTTATTACATTAGTACCTAAAAAAACCACAAAAGCAATTTCATAATTAAAAATAAAATCCTAATATATATTGCAAAAATCCTTACATCAAAGCTTCTTAAAAGTAAGCTACCTTTAAATGTACGCTTAGTAATTGGAAAGTAAGTTTGAATTGAAATGGCTATTTCCGTTTAATTATTTCCCTTTTACATTGATAGGTTTCCATCGTACGTAAGTATAAAAAGGGACAAAGTAACGGTCTATCAGATTACAGTGGAGTTTGATTAATGTGTGCAGCGCGTAGATTTTACGGCTCCGTCTAACCGTGGGGTGCCGAAAATAACCCGGCAAGGGGACGCGAAACAGAAGAGAGATGAGTGTGTTTTCGAATATGGTGTACAATTTCCTTTCATAAAATATTCGCTAGCAATTTTCGAGGAAAATTATAAATTTTGATGTGAATACGATGACAATGATAGATAGGCTGAAAAACTGTCAAATGGCATGGATTCGTTATTGTTTTGTTCTGTTTCTTCTTAAGTGGCGTTTCATACATACCCGTTGAGAATAATTAACTTCTTCAATTTTTGGTGAATGGAGAATACACGAAGGCGACTATACTTTATTAAAGAGATAATATTACACAACTCTAGATTAAATATCCAGCACTCTTTACTGCTGTTCATCACCATCATATCCAGGGTACTCATTACTGCTGTTATTATGTCTAAAATTAAGATAAGCATATAAATATATTAAAACAATGACTCCCATAAATAATTCAATGTTATTATAAGACGAGTTAAACCAACTAATTTGTTTAGTAAATGAGTAGATTATTCGAAACGTGCGGTCGCGTTCTTGAACCGCTGAAATCTCTACGCTATCAATAAGGCTTTCTGAGCAGTCGCAGTAATAGAGTTTACCGCCAAACACTCTATCTTTGGGATTACAGCCCCGGAGATTCTTGAAGGCTTAAGATTTACAATCCGATCTTTAGTGTAATCGCTTAGCGATACCAATCTTAAACTAGTCAGGATTAGGTGTGTTTTGGTCAAAATTAAACAATATAAAACTGCTCAGTGTCTTACAATATAAAGCTATTGAGATTATTAAACGTTTTATTTTAACATACATTTTTATTTAATCAATAAATTAAAGATGGAAAATCTTTTGTTAAGGTCATCACAGCGTAGTGACATTGTGTCTTCGATTAACATTCAGATGACTGAATTATTTATTTTCGCTCTGGCAAGAAAACAAAGCGCGAAGTTAAGTTTTTCCCCTCAGCATGCAATATCAAGGAAGTTAGCCGAAAAGTGAAAAACGAAGTGTCTTAACACTAGGTTTTTGAGTCGAATAGTCTAGCTGTTTGTTGAGGAACAGCTTAAAATTACTTTTTATTTTATATCTATACAGAATTAATTAACCTGACCCCTGGTAAAACAAAGTACAAAAAAATTGAAAAAGCAATACCTCATTGCTCGTATAAATTATGTTACGTAAAAGCAAAACATAAGTAGCTACGGCAAATAAAATTTAAAGGCAGGATACGCGAGTGGAGAATGCTAAAATGGAAACTTAACGGAGGAGCGAAAGGGAGAATATAGTCATTTAGCAAGCTTTCAATTTTTTTATTATTTACGTCATAAAATATAACAAGCAGTTGGGCGTAATGTAAACATATATTCGATATTAAGTTATAGGATTCAATCCGTTAAATTAACAAACATTGTCTTCGATAAATCAATAGCGTCATGCTAATATTCACATATGTTATATGTGTAGACAAAAGGAATTTAGAGGCATTTGGTGTAGAGTAGAAGAACTAAATACCATGACTTATCGTGTTAACAGAACGAATGTATAAAATTATTAATTTTTTTCAACACACTCACTCGCCACAAGCATTTCTTTAATAACAACCCAAATTAATTTCATTACACTAACGTACTCGCATTTACCTCGTTATATAATCTCGTTTATATATTTAGAAAGTAATTGAGTATTTCTGTAGCCAACACAGCGGCTGTGTTCGTAATATTTTATAACAGTTTATCCAAGAATTATTGTTGATAAGACAGATGGTACCTACGAAAACCGTTTTAATGTGTCTTTCTATTATATTAGTTTATGGAATGACACTCTATAGATCTTCATATATCCTTATAACACATATTGTAGATGCGAATCGTTTTTACTTCAACCCCTGTTTACTTCACCTACAGGAAGATTTGTTCGTTTCGAGCGTACAATGTGTACAAATGTTATTTTTAACATGCATTACATACACAATATATGTAAGTATGTTCAAAATGATAACGAATATAATGACATTAACAAAATTAACATATTATATTAATTAATACATATTTTAGTTAATTTTAACAATAATAATAGCATATTTAAAAATAAAATTTAGTATTTTTGTTTTTAAAATTCATTTCTGTTATGCCGTCACAGTGGCATTGACGGAATTCTGATAAACATACTGGCATTTTTGTTTTAGCTTTTATTTGTGCTTTCACGAAATGGTTTGCGAGCGAGTACCGCCAAAGTGGAATATGATCACACCTCTAAAAATTGACGGCTTTATTTTCGTTTTTTGGTTTCAAAACAAAACATTTCGTTAAAATTTCACTCTGCCTTGTTTGTTCAGTGTACGCATGGTCTTTATAGCATCAACATTGGCGTATATTTTATATTCAGATGATTTTATTTTATAGCATAACATAAGGCTCAGCCAATATTAAAAAAAGCAAAGCATAATTTATACGTATAAAAGATATATGTATTTTTTTCTCTCTCAAGTTATTCCCTTATGACAAAAATGTAATATATATATCTATCTAAAAAGACATTAGCATAAAGTAATATGAATATAGTGAAAAGATTTTTTGTTGTATTTAAATTATATTACTCACTATATAATAAGGAGTTTTAAATAAAAATACATATATTTTATTATATAACAAAATTCCTTATTTCTTTTTAAATAAAACATTTACCTGACACAGTCGAAGTAGTTTTCAATTTAGAGAAGAGAAGTCTTGCCGGAATGAGGACCTACTTTGAATTTCACAAAAGTTCATCGTGGAATTCTTAAAGTGCATTTGCAAATGCGATTTTCAGTTAAAGGCGAGACCGCAACGCCAGTCTGAGACCACAACAAACACATTTGGTCCATTCCATTCGAGAACGACTCCTTATAAAGTTTGTTGACAATGACTGATGCGACGATCGTTTCTTTGCCTAGTAAATGTGAATGTGCAAATCCTTACAAATCACTCAAGAGGATGAAACTCTATTACTCCACCTTATGAAAGCTAGGTTTTTCTATACGAGGTATCAATGGGGTAGAGTAGAGCCTATAATTTTTATAAAGGTAAGCCAGCTTTGAACATAAATATATAAAAAAATAATCAATATATTAAAAAAATTGGGCTTAGTTTATGTAGGCTTTTACTCATCAGTATATTACTACACTATATAATATATATTTTATGTAGTATATTGCTTGTATACATGAAATAAAATTATAGGTTGCTTTTCAGCGTATTAATTTGTTTACAAAAGGTAACCCGCTAGGAATCGTGTCATATGGATACTACGCCACTGCTTAGTATAATACTCACGTAAATGTTTCCGTCATAAAATATATAAAAATTGATTTTGAACTAATATTTTAATGCTAGTTTAGTTACAGTAACAAATAAATAATTCATTATATACCTTAATTACATGATTCTGTTGTAGTAATTGGTTTTCATCATTATAGCCTATATTTAAAACACACCACTAGTTTAATGATTTATTTAGAGAAGCTTTTACTACCTAAACGTGTACATAATTTTGTAATATTTTATTAATTTAGTCCTTGTACAAAATTATTAATTATAGCCAATGAATTTCCTGCTTTTGAGTACATCTGACTATGTATGTAACTTCGGTTAACTATTATGTAAGTTAGTTAAGGTATTTGATGTTACAGCACACGAGATCTTAATATATCAGTAATATAATTTGAATATATTAATTTCAATCAATCTGCATTGCCTATCTTAATGAAGCTCTCTATAACAGTTAATGATAATACCAGCTTAGAATGATCATTTCGATTAATATTCAATAATAGGATTAAGGAAGGTGAAGAGGTGTTGATTTACAATGATTAGTATCGACAAAAATAACAAAATGTTAAATTCGTTTGGACGTGGTATTAAGGGTATTAAAAATCCTCAATTGACGACCGTCGTAGCATAGAGCTGTAGTAACCTATAAACGCGACAAGTTTGTGGGTTCGAATTCCATTCAGGGAAGATAGATTTTTAATTTTCATATTCTCTAGCAACTAGGCACGTCGTACAGGCAATCCAGCAGGCGGAAAACGGAATGTCTTAACACAAGGTTCCTGCAGTTCTCTTCGCCTACACTGCTAAGAGCGGTGTAAAGCATGAAACTATATAAAAAAATATAACCAATTAACAAAGCTATACATGAAACAATAATATATTTTTCCAATTAAAACAGTTTTAGCACAAATACTGAATGTAAAATAAATGTTGCCTTTAGAAAGAAAACAAGGGATAATCTTATTAATTAACGAACAACTTAATCCAGACTCAAGTGTTAATCTGTAGACAGTTTTACTACAAACTAAAAACTTGATTTGATTGCTCCGGTAAAATAGGATTGCTTTACAAGTTTAGATCAATTTTTTTTAAATATATTATCATGATTTAAATAGGCTTTACTAATAAAAATCTCATTGTTATAAATTTTTATATATTTTTACAAGGTACAATTCCATATTTTATTCGTTGGAAATGTAAAAACATTTCACGTTCAATCAGGACAGTGCAATGTTAGCTTTTCTACCCACCTTGTTATTGTTTTAACCACAGCGCAGGTTTTATTGTTACTGTAGACTTTATTTACCTCAGGACGATTTATAGCGAGCAGAGTAAATAGGATTCTACCATTGGTTACCAAACACTGTACTACACAAAACACAAGAATGGGGGACCGATGTTTTACTGAAAATTTAGCTATTAAATGGAAATTAAACGTTCCTATCTATACTAAAAAGAAATGAAATTTAAGAATTAGTACAATATAATAAAACGTTGACGTTATCAGTTCATCGGTCGTGAGATTAACAGGTTTTTACTGCGTACCTTGTGGTAGTGAGTTTGATCTCCAACCCCCTTAGGAATTCTTTCCTTCTCTGTTAAGAACTGGCGTTGAGTTCCACCTCTCGCAAACGTAACGACTCGAATTGGATAAGCGCTATTTTGTCAGCGAGATTAAAGTATTTCATTGAACTCGAACTACATTTGACAGTGGCACTTAGCTCCTACCAGTATACAAAACATATTTTTGACAGTAAAATAATATATTGTTCTTTTTTATGTGGTACAATGTTGGCATATCGGCAACTCTATGAGTACAATGGTTTTCAAACAAAAAAAACAAATACGATGCCGAAAGCAGTGACAAACGCTGAAAGTAATTTTAAATTCTTAATTGGATTGTGATTTATTTATATACAAAACTTCGAGAGCCTAAAAGAGGATTACTCAAAGAGCTCGAGAGCCTCAGTAATTAATAATCATGCTATCTTGAGCTTGGATCATATTATAGACTTAAAAAATAGAAAGAAATTAATTACATGTTTTCAGTTAAAGTTAAAATAATTTAATATATAGGAGTGTCTGAAAGATGCACAAAATTGTATTGCCCTAAATACACCTTCTGTATATAACGCAGTTCGATTATTTGACTTAACAGTAAATAAATAAAAACACACATTTTCTAAAGAGAAACAAGATAAAGACAAGATTTTGATACTGCGTAGTGTAATTCAGGAAACAACTCTCTCTTATAACGTTGAGACATCATGAGACTACTGACTGCGATAACGTAATTAAGGTTTCGCACACGATCATCAAGATCAAGATGGGCATCAAGCGCTAACGTAATATTTCTATGTGTACAATAGACTCAAGGATCCCATAATTTGAATATAATAAATTAAAATGAAATTACTGAAAGCACATCAATATTACTGTTATAAAACGTCATAATATATGGTTAATTTTCAAATAATGTAAACAAAGTGTGGACGCAATACCAGTTTAATGTAAATACAAATTTAGTTTCAGACTACCCTCGACCCACGTCAGGGCCAATATCAAGTTGTCTAGACGAGTTTTAGTTTATACCTAACTGAACACAGCAGCTTATCTCCAATAAACAAGGCCTATTTAAGTAATTAACGAAATATTTCAAAAATGGTTTCCAATATATATATTTTTTCATTTTTCAATTAGTAAATATTTCGATTTTTATATAAATTTGTATATTCAATGAAAAAATGTCCTCTGTATAATCCAGAATTTATGTCATTTGGTTTATTACGTTTCAATAATAGTACAAAAATATGTTTTGTTTTTGTGTATGGTTAAGCTAATATGAGTGTATGTTTTTCGAATAGTGCTTTTTGCAATCTAGTGAAGGTAGGCTGACGCTATTGAAAAGTGACAAGTCATTTACTTGTTAGGCTTTTAAATCAAAAAGCTTTTCGAGAATTCTAAGTAATAATTAAAAAACAACTATTAAGATATTTTTAAGAAATCTGGAACAAATAAAGCGACATAATTATTCGTAAGTTATAAAAAATATATTTTTAAGTACGTAATTTAATACTAATTTAAATGACTGCACATATCCCAACTTTTCCATCCCAATTTATATATATTCTCTTTGCAGATATCGTAAAATGGTTTGCCATAAACTAGATAGAAACAAGGCGAATTTTGCAGTTGTTGGCACTCAATAGAAGGCAGCATGGTCGCGGCGCTGTGCCAAGCAAGTTGCCGTCTGCCCGCTTTCTTGTAAGAGTGACAAATACTATGCACATAAATTTAAGAGTATTGCCATAAAGTGCTATATCTACAACCTTTATAGTGGCACAAAAACTTACATCTCTTTATCGGTATTTATGAGTGGAACAGTATAATATTAATGCTCAGAATCAATATTTTATTTTAGACTATATGCAGTGAGATCGGCACAGAAAGATTCGTGTTAAGGCGTTTCGTGGTAAGAAAACGGAAATAGAAAAATCCATCTTCCTCGAGTGGGAATCGAACCCACAAACCGTCGCGTTTACAGGCAGACGCTTACGCCTCTGAGTCACGACGGTCCTCCACTTTTTACTTCAGACGCATAATCTTTAGTTGTCATAAAAACTATTTAAATATAATAAGCCATTATACTTAGTGGGATACAAACTTTTATCACGTGTAGTCTGACATGGTAGTAGGTTCATAAGTGCTAGCGTATGTAAGTAATTTAGAAAAGTCTCACGTGTTAATCTAACATTGTATATGTATAAAATATTAAAAACCGAATAAACTAACTAAATAAACAAACAGTTTTATGTTTGCTATTATTTGTTATCTTTATTGTTCCTTTCGAAGGATTTGCTTAGTTCTTTGGTTGATTTAAAGGGATCTTCGAGAGAAACATCCACCTTGGGCGTGTAGGATTCACGGAGCCTTGTCCCCAGATTTCGATAGAGATTTACGTTTTGTTTATTATGTTGAAAAAATACAAAACTTATTTTCATGCGACATGATATGGCACTATTTAGAATATATAGGTATATACATATTTAGTATATATAGGTGATGTGGAAATAATCCTAATTTTTTTCCTGCAAGTATTATTTTATGTCAATATGACAAAATACGTTTTCTTTAATGGAATAAAATGTTTATATGAAAACAATTATAATGATATTTAAATCATTATACTGAAATCAACTAAAGAGACGTGGTGCAGAGGCACAGTGGCTTCCTGTAAAAAGGCGTCGAACCCATAAGATTCGAATACTACACGGGGAAGGTGCCTTGAAAAGGCGGAAAAGGGGGAGCGGAGTGTCTTAACCCCAGGACCCTAGGGTTCCTGCTGTTTCCTGTGCATACCTACCTTCCTGCGTAAAAAAATAATTTACAGTAATATATATATATATTGTATATTTTTTTTTCACACTTTATCCTGTCAAAGCAGGGTAGGCAGAGAGAATTGCAGAAACCATAGCAACCTATTGTACATTATTTCTATTTTCTTAGTCAGAGCTAAGAAAATGAAAATAGAAAAATTCATCTTATCCGAGTGGGAATCGAACCCACAAACTGTCGCGTTTACAGGCAGACGCTACGCCTCTGCGCCACGACGATCCTCCTTTGCGTATCCTTTTTATATTTAGAACTATATTATTATGAGTTTAATAACGAGTACCTTAAAAATATTTATAAACGCTTATGAATGTTAAAAATAACGTATTGTTTTTAATATAAAATTAGACTTTTAATATGTTCTAGGCGTTTAAATAATGTGAGGTTTGATTACAAGCCACGCTTAATCATTAAGTTTGGGTCTTTCGTGTCTGTAATTACGACAATTAAGTGCTCCCGCTCGCGTGGTCAGCGAAAAGCTAAAATTATTATAGGTAACAGAAATTATTCAGTTTATTCACAGCTAAATAATATACTTGTAGCACGATACAATTGCAATGTAACTAAGGTTTCATAAAAAAATATGATACCAGCGAACTACTCTGCAAAGTTTTGTTTTATTACGCAGTGTTATCAATTCTATTGTAACATTTTTTTGTAGGAACGAAACCAAGCCCTATTTTGACTTAGGTATAGCGTTTGTGAGGTTAGGGCTGTAATAGTGTTGGGGCGTAAAAAATTCGAAACTTAGTTCTACGTTAGATCTGACAAGTTTCTGACCATCGCCACATGTGGCTCACACATCATCTTAGTACTATTCTGATAGAAAAGTTTTAGTGGGACGTATAATTCTATAATTATTAAAAGAATTAAAAATTGCATATAGAATAATAAATCATAACTAAAACTTAATATATAAAAGTATAATAAAAAAATACAATTTTATAACTATTTTAAAATGTACATAGAAGGCTGCAGGTAGAATTACGAACTATTCAAACAAAGGCGGTATTCATTTAAAACAGGTAATTAACTAGCTAAAACTGTTTATGCTTCATGATAAATTTACTAACCTAATGTGAAATCGACATCAATGGAAATATGAAACCTTAATGATGTACAGACGAGCTTAAAGCTTTATTGTACAGTAGCTATTAAAAAATATCGCTATATCTCGAAAATTTCGCGGAGAGCGGGGAACGGAGTGTATTAACACTATACTTACCCTGATATATAAAAGACACAGCGTGAAGCTAGGAAAAAAATTAAGTATTAAATGATTATAATGTAAATAAAAGCTTTGTTTTAGTTTTTAGTCCACAATTTGCTCATGCACTTTGAACAATAAAGGAGCTTCCGATATTTTAGAAAAGCTACTGTCAGTGAGTGCTTTTCATATATAGTATACCTATAAAACACGAAAATGTATGAAATACATTATCTAAAGTAAGAAGATAAGGGATATAGGGATAAATGTTTACTCAGCTTGGCTATGTATAGAAAATGTGTTTAGATTTATAGCCACGATATGATGTATGAATTCAGATTAGGTTTACTGAAGCATGTTCAATTTTGTGGAAAGAAGACAGAACACTTTGGGATGCTGTTAAATGTAATTCATAATCTAATAAGTCGTGTTATATTAAAAAGATTTTTACTTGCAAGATTTAATAATAAAGAGCCACTTTAAATATCTGTAGAGATAACTTTCTTTATAAATGAATCCAAGATATACTGGAGTACTTTATAATTAAATACATAAAGAAAACTTATAAAATCTTTATTGCAACGAGATTTGAACCCGCGTCTCTTGGAAACCAAGCGCTCTGATCAGTAAGCCATACGTTCAACGCAAATTTCAAATTTTTTGCCTGCTGCGTTCAAACTTGTATTACAAAGAAAACATTTTCTTTAAGTATTTGTCCATAATATTTAGTATTTATAAAAATATTTAGTATTTATATTATATCAAAAATATGGTACATTAAATCGTTTTCACCCATCGACAAGTAATCACAATTTAAGAGGCACGTTTCCAGCAAAACATTAAAAGGTATTTGAAATAGTAAAATACACAAAATTGGAAGTGCACTCTCTCACGCATCACTGAACGTGTAGCGAAACGATATGTCAGCGCAATTTATTTGACAGTCCTGCCATATTGCAATGGGACTCTCTAACATGTTTGACAAATTATGTATCTGCATCGACAAGTTATAGAATTTTAAAGAATGGAATAGAATTTTCAATTTTCTTTGTAAAATCTAAGTTATTTGGGACAGTGTTTAGGGCAACGTCTGATGATTGATTAATATAGATAAGATTTTCGATTTCCAGTTTGAGCAATGAATTATTTTCTCTATTAGCACCAAATACTTCATGAAGTTCTTTTATTCAATAATCTGTGTCTCAAATGCGGATAAAAAGTGGAGAACGGAGTGTTATAACTCTATAACAATCGATCTCTTCATATAAGTAGCGAAACTGAAAATAACTTAGATGTCTTAAGACTCATAATATTCTTGCGTCGAAAAAATATTAAAAATTTCTTATACAGAATTTTTAATTTTTTATTATCTTCTCGCATATATTCCAACACTTGTTGTCTAAACTCGGCGTCAAGCTGTTACTTAAGAAATATTATTATTAAATTACTAAGAAATGGCAACTCTTGCGAAACGAATATCCCTAAAAACCATAACTTCAAACTTAACAAGTACTTGGAAGTTACTAACGAACTGACCAGGAATTAGTTTAGAGTTAATTTGTATGCGGTTGAAGTAGGAGCGACAGGTATAACAGCGAAATCTCTCTTTAGCTAAAAGATCTGTCTAGCGTCATTTGTAGGTGTATATAGTTTATGTTCTTCGGAGAATCTCTAGAAAGTATAAGTCAGCATTTCTTTTTTGCTTTTTAAAAACGCGTAATAATATAATATCAAAGTAAATCAAGTCTTTTAGGTTAAAAGAATCACTTGAATATTACGTTACGTTCAAGAGGGGGAAATAGCAACTTGAATGATAGGAGAAGGACTCCAACATATATTATGTATATTTTAATAACATATATATATTATATATATGTATGTTGTATTTTAAAGCTCGCCGCCCTACATAAATATTATATAACTCGTAATAATATCCATATGTAATACGAATATTGATCGTTGTTATTTAAATGGCTAAAATACAGGATTAAGGTTTATAGGTCAACATTAGAGGTGATTCAGAATGTTAAAGTTACCTATAGACGAATGCCGCTTGTAGTTCAAGTAGGGCATCGAGAGTTCGTACGAAATTTTCTCATTTAAATACGATTTTTAAAGCAAATTCTAATGAAAAATATTATCAGGCCGATTTTATTAATAGTCCGTATTTTGAATATATGATTTGTTTATATTTCTTATTGATTATTAGTCTGAGAGAGGAGGAGCTCTCCTGGAGAGCATGTATGAAGAGGCTAATGATAGTGAACGAGGTGAAAGAAGTATGCAGGGACCGCAGTGTTCGGCGCTCCATTCTCTCTGACTACCCCACTAGGGATAAAGCATGAAACTATGTATGTATGAATGTAGTTGTGTAGTAGAGACGTTTTTAGTGTAATACTTATGGTTATTATTAGTTTAAATTATATTTGAATAAGTTCTTAGTACTTAAGTTAACATTCTAAAATATACTGTTTAAGAACTGGATATATTATTTAAGAATAAAATAAAATTATAAAAGCTTGTGTAACTTTTTTGAAAGATACAAAAGCATATATAAGGCGATATATATTATTACAAACTGAATCATAATTAAATTGGATACTAAATAAAATAAAGTGTCATAACTCCAACATTAGGTAACCCAGCGAAGTTAGACGGCGCGAGTAACAGCACAGTTTAAAATAATGAATGAACTTTCAACGTAGATAGCGCTATCTGCATATAAAACAAACTTTTTCCACGGCCAGAACAAATACATTAAGGGATTCAGCGTTTACGTCCGCGGGCGGGGCTTGAAGGCGCGATAAACTTGTAGTGACGTTGATTTATGTCTACGTTTGTTTGTCCCGGAGATTCCACCCGAGTCCCGGTTCATCCGGGACACTGGTGATAAGGCTGTAAATGCACGTTGCAAATTACCGGACGCGGTCGCTGTTCACGGAAACGATTTAATCTAATTAGTGGTCTTGGTTTATAATAAAAGTTGCTTTATTGTTATGTTTATTTGAAGTGTTGTTTGATGTCGTTACAGTTAGTAAGTGTGAATACAGTAATTGATTATTAATATATTTTTGATTTTTTTATATTTCAAATATTAAAGGGTAAAGAGCAAAGTTCGGAATGAGACTGTCGAATATATCATGAAATAGACGAACCGTCTGTACCTATTTATCTGTATGTAACCTAAAAATATACTTAATATGATCTCTTTACAGTTATATAGCAAAAATATATAAGTCATCGGCTACATATAATGACATAGGGAATGCCAAATGGATGTAAAATAATAATGAAATCGCTAATCGCGTACCTAGCTATTAAAACATAGCTGTAAGTCTAGTATAGCCTACAATTTATAAAATATATTATTTATAATAATAATCAATACAATGTACCTTTAAAAACCGAGTTATATTTGAAAACGTTTAATTACAGATTTGGGTCAAATACGTTTAAATTAATAAAGTGTTTTGTATTCAAAGTTGCAGTAGTGCAGTGCAATGTAGTTCTCAATTATTCTGAAATATGGAATTATTAGGTTGTTAACTGTTACACAGCTGCCATAATTCCATGAATCAGGTTTACTAAATTACGAGGGAAATGAAATTTTCAGAGAAATGTCACAATTATAATGAGTGTATGCGGAATGCGGATGTAGGTTGGTTGATATGCCACCTCCATATATTATATATACACACACATACATATATATATAAAAATTACTATTTTAGGTTGCTTCACCTGTTAATCAAATAGCACAACCATAACAACGGCTCTTTGGCTTAAAAAATAAAATAGCATCAATTATTGCGAGCAATGTGACGAAGTCACACGTTTTTAGCCATTTCTTGTGAGTTTAGCTAAGGCCGCAGCAGCGATATAAATGATTTTAATTAATTTTATAAAGATATTGTTTTGTTATTTGTTATGTGTTGTATTGATATTTATATTTTCTAAAGATTAGAATAATTAATTATTTCAAATTAATAGAAATGGAACTTTTGATTTATTTTACGTTGATTCAGTGAATTTTTAGTTTAAAATATAGTTTTGTATAAGTTAAAGTACATTTAAAATTTTTTTTTTTTTTTTTTTTTTTTTTTTTTTTTTTTTTTTAGCTTCACGCTTTATCCCGCACATGGCAGGGTAGGCAGAGGGAACTGCAGGAACCATATGAACCTAGTGTTAAGACACTCCGTTACTTAGTCCCTGCTTACTCCGTCCCCACTTTCCGCCGTTTTTTCGAGGCATTGCGTGTTGAGTGGCGGAACTCAACGCCGCGCTTTGCCTTAGTTGCCAGAGCGAAGAAAATGGAAATAGAAAAATCCATCTTCCCCGACTGGGGATCGAACCCAGTAACCGTCGCGTTAGCCGCGTTACAGGCAGACGTTGCGCCTCTGCGCCACGACGGTCCTCAAAAATTCGGTCTTTAAAAATTTTATTTTATTTAAAATAAAATCCAATAAAAAATATTATTGATGAACTGTTGCTTACCTTGTAATGTCTACCTTTGGTACCTTTACCTTAATTAATTATAGTTTACTGTAAGAGATTGATATTATTGAAGAGTTGTTTGATCATTATTTTTATTTTGTTCAACTTGATGATTATATAACATCAAAAAGAATATGTTTATGTTTGTTTATATTGTATTAAAACATACTTACTGATAATGTGATTACGTGTTTAGGTTACTATTTTTTGTATTAAAACCCCAAAAAGTAAACTGATTTAGATTATAATGACACCATCGTCATTTTTTTATTTTTCTGACATTCATCCGCAATACATTCTCAGAAAGTTTTGCGAATGCGAATGTGTAAAAATGTGCGAATATTTGCGAATGCGAACGTGAATATTTGTTACATGATTAACTAGCCGGCCTTCACCTTCAAGAGGGATTAAATAGGAATGACTATAAGGCTTTGTATGACACCTGACAAATTTACATCGAACTCTTAAGTTTTATTTTTTTTGAGCACCGTCGTGGCGCAGAGGCGCAACGTCTGCCTATAACGCGACGGTTACTGGGTTCGATCCCCAGTCGGAGAAGATGGATTTTTCTATTTTCCATTTTCTTCGCTCTGGTAAACTAGGCAAAGCGCGGCGTTGAGTTCCGCCACTCAACACGCAATGCCTCGAAAACGGCGGAAAGCGGGGACGGAGAAAGCAGGGTCTGAGCAACGGAGTGTCTTAACACTAGGTTCCCACGGTCCCTGCAGTTCCCTCTGCCTATCCTGCCTTGTGCGGGATAAAGCGTGAAACTATTAAGTTTAATTTCATAATATAGTTTATAAATGACAGTACTAAGCTTGAGTACAATAAAGCATTTCAATAATACAACGCGTTTTTACCAGAGTTTTGTATATAAAAAGTCTAAAAGTGTTTATTTGATAATCAGGGTATTGGCAACGTTTTAGTCAAACGGCGACAAATCTCCTTAGAAGGACTGTGAAGGTTTTGTAAAGTTCTTGGCACTTGATATTATCCCTTATTTGGCTTACGGTTCATAATACCTATTTTATTTTGACTCAAAACTTTAACCAACGCTTTCTAAAGTCCAAAGGAGTTATCGTTCAAAGAAACATTCAATGAATAAACATATAATAATAGTTGTATAGAAGGTGTGAACATATCAAATGTATCTAACTGATTATAGGGTAGGGCACGATGTATGAAAGCTGCGGTGGAAATCTAATGGAGACGAATAATGCTCGGGAGAACGTTTAATATGATTTACCTAAGATATTGTACACTACAATGCTCGGCGTATAAAACGTAACACAAGTTTAATACGTGAAAATTATTTTATATATATATATATATATATATATATATATATATATATATATATATATATATATATATATATATATATATATATATATATATATATATATATATATATATATATATATATATATATATATATATATATATATATATATATATATATATATATATAATATATATATATATATATATATATATATATATGTATTAGTGGTACTTTAATTATGTTATAATATATAGCTATATAGCTTTACAATTTCCCTCTACAATAGATAGAGCAAAAAAGTACAAAGAAAACACATAGCAAATATAAAAACGCTTTCAACTTAATTAAGTAATATAACAGTATAATACAAGTATATGTTACGTAATAACAATTAACATATTACTTAAACGCAGTTTTCATTTGTGAAATGAAAAATTGTAGTATGTAATTGGACGTTCTGTCTCACGGAGGGTAAGTGTCATGTCACTTGTCAGACGACACGCGAAATTTGTAACGTCATATTTCTTGACGTTCGCGGACTACGGGTTTTATTTGTATTTAGCTAGAAGATGGCAGAGATAAATTACATGAATAAATTGTCAAAATTCCCCTTTTAAGCATTGTTTTTAGGTTCACATAGCAGGGTTAGGGAGAAGGAAACCGTAGACAATATACTGTAACGGTACGAAATAATGTAGTGTTAAGACACTCCGTTGCCCGCTTTCTGCCTTTAGGTGTATGGCATGTAGAGTAGCGGAACTCAACGTCGCGTTTTTACCGCCTTGTTACCGAAGCGAAGAAAAAAAATCTAATTCATTCTCCTTGAGTAGAAATTGAACTCACAATCCGTCGTGTTTACAAGCAGTAACTGTGTTTGTTCTATCACTTTAACAATTTTTAATAATTAAATTAATTTAATTTAGCTTCACGCTTTATCCCGCATATTGCAGGGTAGGCAGAGGGAACTGCAGGAACCATATGAACTTAGTGTTAAGTTCCGCCTTTTTCGAGGCATTGCGTGTTGAGTGGCGGAACTCAACGGCGCATTTTGCCTAGTTTCCAGAGCAAAGAAAACGGAAATAGAAAAATTCATCTTCCGCGAGTGGGAATCGAACCTACAAACCGTCGCGTTTACAGGCAGACGCTTACGCCTCTGCGCTACGACATTTTTTAATTTTATAATATTTGTGGTTACAATCAAAAATATTAATATTACTAATTATTATCCTGACAGTGTAAACATTACCCATATAAATCACGTTTTAATATAGAAGTATAGTTTCATACGGTAAACATTAAAAACCAGCAAAGCATTTTAAATGTTTCGGGCCAAATATTTACAGGCCTTAAATTATTGTCATGTCGCGTGAAGCGAGCAATTTGTTGTTGACAATTACATCAATGGTACGTCATTTCGAGAGTGGTAACATGTTTGTAATGAACTTTTTTATACTAAAATAAGCTTCGCATAAAACATTCATTAATCATATGCGTTTTGAAATTTACACATACGTCCTCTTTAGCAATCGGACAAAGGAAATACAGTTTTCGTTTTCACAGGCTCATAAGCTGGTATTATTTCATTATGTTAATAAACGAATTTAACTGCTCCGCGGCGGCACGTAACAGCGACCACGCGAACTCATAAATAACTCGAGTACAAATGAATTTCTTGAAAAGGTCGTCGAAATATAGCTTCACGTGTGCGTCCAGTCACGCAACTACCAAAACTTGCATACTTTATTTACCCATCGTTAAAATCACCTGAAAATAACCATATAAAATGTACGTTAATCGATTTTTTCATCGATACTTAATCTGAAAAGTAGATAGAAATTTTCTATATTACATGTAATATAAGTATAGATTTTCCGAGATTGACGGAGACGGCGACAATCAGGGGGAAGTTTACATCCCTCTTACGACCATCGATGTGGATTGAGATGTTGCTCAAAAACATAATCGATATTTTTAACAATGCTTTGCTATTAGGGTGAGCCAGCTTACGAAGGGGGAGAACGATATTATTTTGTTCATTCAGTTGTCAAGGAAAAGGAAGCTTTGGCGAGACGCTGAGATACATACTATGTAGAATTGAAATATACACATATATCTTTCATATGGATACCTATATAAGAATATAATGTTATGTTTTATGTAAATATTATTTATTGTTTTGTTACGTAACTTTACGCAGCACGCATAATACTTCCATATTTTGCAAATAATTAATACGGTTATTACGTACAAATAAACATTAATTTAGATAAAATAAAAATTATTTTAAAATTTTATTTATTAAAATTTTATTTAATTTTTTTATTTATAAAAGTAAATCAATTCAAAACAAAGATTAACGAAATGTCTATTTGTATAAATAGACATTTAATTAATCCAAAATTCAATAATAATATACGATATTAAAATCCTTACTTAATATTGTAACATAATTAACACATTTGAATTTCTTTATATGTAGTAATTATCCCAGAAAATATCACAAATCTTAAGATTTCAGAAATGAAGTACGTACACCTAAGAAAATTACATCGCTTTTCCTCATTGTAGATTCATTATTAAAGTACCTATCTGTTGAAAGTCTTGAAACATTGCGTAGGCTAAATTGCGCAATTTACATACACCTACATTTCGCTAAAAGCTTTCCAAATTTTAACGAGATGGCGAAGTAGTCTTGAAAGATGAGCAGGGAGTAATTAATAATTAACAAATCCTGGGTATACTCTTTAAATGATAATGTGCTGACGTTTAAATCTCTTCTGTATGTTTTTACAAGTAACAATAGCATTGCAGTAGTATTCGAAATATACACTTGTTTCTAATATTTTTTATATTAAAGAAGTAGACTACAATAATAAAAACGTAAAAAGCAAAATTTAAACATTCTGTAGAGATGCTATTATATTATTCTGTACAGATGATATTACTACAATGCTTATTTAAAAGCGCAAATTGCAAAGTTTTCAGTATTGTAAATAGGATAGGTCGAAAGTTAGAAAACAAAATAGAGGACAGACGTTTCGACATGGAGTGCAACAAAAAACTTGTTCCGTTGACAGTGATGGATGCGATCGGCAAGCTGCTGCTAACACGAACTCGGATTTTTAGTTAAACACAAAATAACTCAGAAATTGAACACCAAAATTTTATCTACGGTGATTTGCAAATAGCATTTTATGTTGTCGCCCTTTTTAGTAGATGCCTGATAGATACTGATGGAGGCGGGTCTTTTGCATGTGACAAGGGTAAGGCGTAAATATCTCACAACCTTCCAATTTGTATGATTAATTGAGCTTTCGCACAAGAAATACGAGAAAACTAAACCATTTTATTTTTAGATATTCTATTTACAAGTGTTTTATATATAAAAATAAATAAATAAAGATTAAAAAAATATGCATTAACTATTCTATTCTTCTTCAAGACTTTGAAAATATAGAGGTTTTCCCGATTATTTATTTTATGTAGTTTTATTTCAGCCAAGCGGTAGGAAATAAATAAAATACCTTAATAAGTTTTCAACAGTAAACAACGATTTTATATGAAATACACATGATTTTACAATTTTTTATAACAACTCTTATATAAAACACTATTGGTATAAAAACACTTGCATCTTTTTAAGCTATTTGCACATTGGACAAAATTTTAATCGCCTTTAACTAAGTCGACATGTGAAATGGCGTTAATCTTATTTCAAAATATTTAACACCCCATTCTTCTCATTGTGAATGGTAACCGGGTGCGTGGATTTAGAGAAATCAATTAATTTGTAAGGAAAAAAAAATTACAAGCAAAATACTAATATTATTAAAGTGATTTGCTAAAATTTCTCGATTCTTTCCATTAATTGGTTGAATATTTATAATAACAACAAAATAATACAGCACATTTCAAAACATTTGGCCGTCATTTGTGCTACTAATAAATAAAGATTATCGCAACACGTTTCACGAACGCAGCTAAACCTCAGCGGAGCATACATCATCCGCGTTTGACATAAGCCAATTATGCGTTTTGACAAAAAGGTTATAATTTCCGAATTAGACGAGGTTATTCAAAGGGGTGTAACAATCTCGCCCCAAAGTTTCGCATCTCCCTTCGAAACTGCGCAAATATTACAATTTATGATTGTTTGGATTGAAATGTAAACTCTTTCGTCGGAAAATTCATCTTCGCTTTAGTCTCGACCCTCTTCGTCAAAATTGATGAGAGTTTAACAATTATCTCTACGAGCGTTATATATTTTATTATATAATTATGTACTTACAATAATATTCAATTTGCTATTAAATATAAACTAAATTATGGTCTCATGACGCCCATATCGATAAGTATCAAAAAATTTAACTTCCGAAGTAAATTTATTTCACAAGATAATAATAAAAATATTAATCCGGTATACTTAATTTTAATTTTATCTACAACACGGATATGGCAAGAAAACTATTCAAAATTGTATAGATGTTGCGACGTCGTAAGATATTTAAGTATAACTCAATTGTGAAGAGAACTTGGGCGTTATCCAAAAAAATAAATCCCGATTCGATTCAATATATTATTTAATAAAAATTCAATATATATGTAGTTCTAAATAGTACAACTCTTTAAAAAAAATATTTATTCATACTGTATCTAAGAAACAAGTATCCAGCAAATATACCAACTAGCCAAAATAAAACATTAGAGGCACAGAGCATTTAAATTCTATGCTACATACATTATCTTGTAAAGATTATAAGGCTAAGTCTAAAATCCTAATTGCCTCTCTCATTTATATTACCATAAATTAAAGTACCGCGATGGCGCTCACACTGCAACCGGATGAAACATTCACGATGATTACGTCCATAAATTTCTAGTTACCTGCGGCACGTGTAAATGGTTGATATATGATCCTGCATAGGTGTGTCTGGGTATGAAACCGAGGTGGGGTATGACGTTATGTAGAGTGTCAAATTGCTTGTTAATGTTTTTTTTTTGAGGCTGTATTAATTACTGTAGATTTACAGTTATTAATACGGTTATTTTTTACTGCTACATAGCAGGGTAAGTAGAGGGAGCCGAACGAACCTGATGTTGAGACACTCCGATAAGTGGTGGAACTCAACAATTAGTATTACCTTGATACCAGATGTTCGTCTTGTACTGTGTAATTGTTTCTTGTATAATTAACTTAATGTAATGAATTTGTTTTAGACTTACAGTTACTAATATGGTGATAATTTACGAGCGGAACTAACCTAGTGTTATGATACTCCGTTTCTGCCTTTCTAGGCATTGCATAGTGACTTTTTTTAGGTTCACGCTTTATCGCGCACATGGCAGGGTAGGCAGAGGGAGGGGACTGCAGGGACTGTGGGAACCTAGTGTTAAGACACTCCGTTGCTTAGTCCCTGCTTTCTTCGTCCCCGCGGTGATTTTTGTTGTAATGTTTTTTAATTTGTGTTGTTGTTGTTCGCACATAATTTTTCTTCTATAATTTGCTTGATGTTATAAACAAATCATATAATTGTTTCACTAATTACATCATATAATTCTTTTTTTAATTGTATGATTCTTAGATCTTAATTCAATTCTTAAAAATGACTCTATCAAGCGTAGTAAGTAAGCTTTAATAAGTTTAGTACACTATAAATTTAACGTGCTTAATTTATGTCAAATACACTGTCATCGTGTTTATAGTCTACGTAGCCACAACAATAAAAAGAATATAATTAAATTACAGGCCGATGGCACGAAACAGCTGATCTAAGTTTAGTTATTCTGTCAACGATGACGTTTGTTTATTTTTTTTATGATATCGTGAATGATGCTTTTTCGTAAGAACAAACCATATAGTATTACCAAAAAATGCTGCTTAAGTAATTAAAGATTTTTTTTCTAAACGCTTGTTACGCTTGCACGTCCCAAAGAAAATTTGTTTTAAAGACACATAAGCTTAAAGCTTTAATCTAAAATTCTTACCTTATGTATAGGAGTTCCCCAGAAGTCGTTCAGGAAGATATTTGAGATGGGAGTCTGCGGTCTTAAGTCACGGTTCTCCTTTATGGCACTTATATCGTCAAATACGAAGCCGCAGTAAAGGCAGTTGTGGTATACTAGAATACAGGCCAGTACTAGAACTGCTCCTAGACCCCTGCGAGGAGCTTCAGGCATATCTTCTGGCACTGGATTAGTTACACCTGTCAATCGTCTCTTACTACGACCTGTTCGAGTCCTCACTGCCGACACAACTCCTCCGAACCTACACACACCACTTACGCGGTCCATCGTGAATTAAACTGGCATTCCGGCAATAAACTCTCTCACATAACACCAGCAGAGACTATACTAAACAAACAAATCTCATACAAAACGCTCCGAGTCACCTGGAATGTCAGCGACGTTACCACGATCACGAATCAACCTAAACTATAATACGCTACACATTTTTTGCGTAAATGAGCGCGGCGTGCGAATTTAACACTAAAAAACTACACAGCATTATGTCATATTACAATATATATGTCAATGCAAATCGAGTGTCACATTTTTTTAACGTAAACGTTTAATTTGACATTTATAAAGAACGCAAGTACGAGAAACGTGGACACACCCGCTCAGTTAGCAAGTTCGCCGACAACTGCCGAAGTGCGACGAGGGAATGCCGCGTCAAGTCACGTGACCAGTCGTTTTACTGCGGGTCGTTCCGAAAGCACGCATGCGCGCCGCTGTTCACTGGCGGCAAAATAAATAATAATTATTAATTTAACTAGATCAATATTGTAAACAAAAAATATTATTTTTACTTAATTAAATGAATAAATTATTTCAATAAAATATTAAATGTTATTATTTTTTGTAAAAATCACATAATAAACAATATTTCAATATTATTTATATACAATTTATACACTATTAATTTCAAAATACATTTATTATCTGTGAACATAAAGGGGGAAAAGATAAAAAATAATATACTAACCGGTTGTTTAATTACACTCATTGATGATTTCGGAGAATATCACAACTTGATTAAGCTTCCTCGCAGCGCATGCCCGGGGGTGGTAGGGGGTGAATTGTTGACGACATTTTGCTCGGGTTAGGGAGAGTTTAGACGAGTCAAGAGTCGAACATGGATCGAGTTCATCGCTTTCTATAAACTCATATTTTCGAAGCTTTATCGTAAACTTTGTCAATTTTCGAATGTTTGTTAAAATACACATACCGATTTCAGTATAAGTGCCGACTACTGACATAAATATGTTATTTAAGAGTAATCTATTTATAAAATTATATTGGCATATTTAATATATACGTTTATATGAATAATCGTTGATAGAGGTAGATACTTGGCCGATTATATATTTATAAGTTATTACAGAAGTGTCATTGTGTGTTATTAAAATTAGTTTGCTTCGTGTGAATGTCTTTGAAAAGATTTGCGAAAATAAGAATAAAAGATAACTAAACTAATAAATACATCGAATGTTAATAACATTGTTTTTAGTTAGTAGTAATATAAAGGTTAGCATCGACTTTAAAAATAACGAATTATAAATATTTAGATTATTTATTTATTTCATTATTCTTTAATTATGTATAATATAAAAGAAATCAAATATATTTTATATTGTACCTTTTTGATTTTTTGATTTTTTACTTTATTTTCAACACTCGCTTTGCATTAAGTTACAATAGCGCAACGTGATCTGATAAGTGCATTAGCCTGTAGCGAATCTTATATTTAAAACTTTAAGTTACCTCTAAGTTCAGGATCTGAGAAGCTTCCTATTTTATGCAATCATGGCAAGTAAATAGTAAACAAGCCACGATATAACTTAAGCTTATAAATTGAAAAATAATCCTAAATGCTGAAAAATTTGGTGAAAATAAATTCTATATAATATTTTCTGAATAAAGGGTCTATTTCTTATTTTTTTATATTATATACTTAATAGGTACTTTTATTAAACTTTTTCAACAAATTTTTGCTCTTTTGCTTTTTATTCTTAATTTTTAATAATGCCCGTGAACCACTATATGTATATCAACCACTATATGTGTGCCATAGCCCATAGGTAAAGAAAATCCCGCTATATGTATACCATAAGTAAAGAAAATCATTTATATAATGTTCAAAATACTCAAAAGTTCAAAGAAACAAAAATAAATTATGCAACACTCGTATGTACACACGTATGTATCTACATATTTGGTATGTATCAAATCAAATGAATACCTACATCGTGTCATTCACGAAAAGCTCTTTACTACGTCACATTTAACATGTCAATGATAGTAGCCTATATAATATTAAACACAATACACCAAAATATATTTTGTTATTTAGAACACGAACTTATGTGTATAAATGTCTGGTCGTTAAGTGGCTTGTAACACGAGCTACGCACTACTAAGCCAAACTTGCGATTGTAAAATTAATTTATAGCATTTCAATATGTTTCTTATACACTTATAATAGTTTTTGTATAAATAAAAGTGTAATGGTTAATTGGCTGGAGGGTTTGTATGAAAGAAGGCTCCAAGAAGTGAGTGAAGTTTTAATTGTTTTTAAGTAATTATTGTATGAATCATATTTTTGAATATGTTCATGTTGTGGAA
Organism: Dione vanillae; assembly: GCA_037178615.1. Lineage (NCBI taxonomy): Eukaryota > Metazoa > Arthropoda > Insecta > Lepidoptera > Nymphalidae > Dione > Dione vanillae. The sequence goes on from JAZFAU010000162.1 coordinate 834,880, forward strand.
TACTAAGCTTATTGGTAATAACCAAATGATATTAAGGTAACACAATGGAAAATATGGTATAAGGTTATAGATTCAGATTCATATTCTTTGGCTGTGTTGTTATATTGGTATTATAAAATATTTATTATTATATAGTGTAGTTTGTAAATAGAAACATTAAGACGGAGGTAAATTCAAATACAAACTGGGATCTTCTCTTGTACGCAATATTTTACATTGGATTTGAACCAGTTACTTTCATAATATACACCCTAACACTGTATCACTAGTCGGAACTTATCTTTGGATATAGGGAAAGCATTAAACATGAGCCCGTCTAGAAAAAAATATGTATTTAAAGAAGACATAAAAATTTTGGACGCAGCGTTTTTGGACCTGTCGAAACGGGTTCAAACCCCGCTACGTTCAAAATTTGATATGCTTTGTTTAAGTATTTATTCTATCCACATAGAAGTGTCGATTAACACTTTAAAAAATAATAAAAAATGAGCCTCCCTACTTAACGGACACGATTCGACACATATATGTAACAACTATTTGAGTAATATTAAAGTGTTAGTCTATTTTTGTGTTGAAAGTGTTTTTCTTTATGTAATGTGGAATAAAATTTTTAAAGTAGTAAAATTTAAAATATATAGCAACCTCTTGTGCCAAATGATTATAGCAATTATAATTAATCTATGGGTAGAGGAAATTTTTGAAAATCTTCTGTGAGACATATTTAATAAAGATCTAATAAATATATAAGATTTTTCACAGAATACTTTCACTTTGCTAAAATCTAGATATAGATTAGCGATCAGAGAAATTAATGGGTTTCGAAAAATTTTTAAATGCTTTCTAAAATATACTAAACTTTCAATTTATAGCTTACGTAAACAAAAGTTCTATAGTTGCTATGTTCTAGCAAAACGGTATAGGCAATAAAAGTTACTGCCCCTTTACTGCGTAGATAGTAGTCCCGTATTTATCCAGCAATTTGAACAATATAGTCACTGAATGACTGCCGGACGAACAATGGCCACTTTCCGTGCTTACTTTTTCAATTGCTTTCATTTTTTTCCTATAACCACAATTCGCTTGTGACTTTCAGACCCTTTGTGACTGTCAAAGGTTAATGTTAAAACGATCAAGTGAACTGTGAACCGTATTAATTATTTCCTTTTTATGGAGAAAGGAAATGGCTGTAACATTAGATGCAATTAAAATAATCTCTTTTAAGTCCACCAATTTATTTTTATATCTTTTTAGAAGGAACAGAGTTTGAAGAACAAACGTTATACGAACTATTAAAAAAAAGCCAAACGTGAATCAAAATATTAACTTATTTTTGAAAAACTTGAACCACAAAAGTAAAGTATTGAAAAATAAACCAGAATATAGACAGATTGCGACCGTGTACTGGAATCCAGAAAAAAATAAACGTATTCGTGTCCCCGTTGGCTGTTGATTCATCCAGTTTTTTGGGCTTAGTAAAGGACATGGCATGCAAGTATCCTCGGGGAACGATAACCCTGAAAAACTGGGGCCTCCAGTGATTGATGAGGAACCCGGCTTAAGCGTCGAATAAACAGACCCTCGCGTTCTTTACAATGGCCTCAGGTGTTTGTTTTTTTTAATTTGCTGAGCAATTTTAAGATCGATTTTATGATGTTCTCTATGTTATTATTATTTCACGATCTTTAATTGGCAATTAATTTTCTCACAATATTTTTCTAAATAGAATAAATAACAATTAACTAACTATTCAATTTTGTACACGCGTTGGTCTTGTATTCAAACCTTCCAAGTACCTAATAATTGTAGTATAGTTATAGGTATAGTTTTTGGGCTAATCACGTAGTAAAATGTTGAGTTCCTCGGTAGCATACATTGTATCTATAGAAAATGATGACATATACGTATAAAATGACATCTAAAAATTCTTATATTGGCAAAAATATTTATAATATTAAATTTTTATCAAGCAATCACTATTTGTCAATAATCCCTAAATCTCTCAAAGACCGTCGTGGCGCTGCGTCTGACACGAGGGTCGTCGGTTTCTTACTCTGGAAAAATTATTTATTTTACTATCCAACTTGGTAACAAGACTAAAAGCGGCGTTTAGTTCCGTCACTCAATAAGCAATTTATGGAAAATCATAGTAACAATGATCCCAAAAACTGATTTAATATGATAGTACAGCCACTGGAAGATAAACAATTGTTTAACGATTTACTTCCGTTTATCACATTATTAAAAATGTAATTGAACCGATAAAGTTTCACAATATTTAATATTCATATGCTTCAGCTAAAAAAGAAAACTTTATTGTTTACTTCAACTAGATATTTAAATTTTCGCCAAATATGACAAATATAGTTATTCACGTCTTTACATCGCTACCTACATGAGAGCACAAGCCTTCGCTCTTATCTCAACATAATATAGCATCATATCGGAAAATGACAATACAAGAAGCTTGCAACTTTTCACCAAGTTTTGTAACTGCAAATAATTTAAAGAAGGAACATACTTTACTTACCTTCAACTACTGGCAGCGTCATATTTTCTTCTTCGGAGTTCCAAGAACACTGAAGAGTAAGTAATTTGATTAAAACCATTACAGAAATTGTAACCGCTTTGATCCAAGCCGGAGGTGATAAATCAAAACTTTGCCATTAAAACAACGTGAGACCGCGACACTTTGATCAACTATCCCAACTTCACTTCTTCAGTCAACTTTATTGTTTGAAACATTTATTAGTCAGTAGCAACCCTTGCACGTCATAAAGATGTGTTTATTGAGAATGATTATAATTACGACAGGTAGTTTACGTACTAATTGATTGAGCTTATTATTTTAAGATATTGAATAGTATATATTAAATCATACAAGTATGTTATATAGATTAGGTTAGATATTCTTCATTTATCCCTAGTGCGATAGTTAGAGAGAACGGAGCGCCAAACGCTGCGGTAGATGTATAGATGTATCTTATTTTTAAGACTAAGTAGCACGGATTAATATCAACGACTTGTAACGTTCTCATGAAACAAGTGTCTAAAATTACTTCAAGTTTGATGTATTTGCACTCGCTTCTCTAGAGATAAATTTGTTCGAAAACTTGCTGAATGTGAAAAGTTTGAAGCTCACTTCAATCCATTACGCGAGTGAAATATTTCTTTGTTTTCTGACTTTACTGTGGCCTTACAAATCACAAGTTTATCATTAGTCGGGCGTCTGAGCATCGTTACGCGGATTCCTCAAAGTTTCGTTTCTTGATTTGAAACAATACATTCCTTTAATAAAGTCGTTATTTAAATCGCTGATAGAGATTCCTTTGGAATTAGGATGTAATGACTTTTCAGGAATGAAATTGATGCACGTTATCTGGCTAAATAGAAAACGATCGATCTCTTTTATTTATAGGAAATATGCTTGTAATGCGATATCGAGCGGTTTATTTAATATAAGTCTATCAATCACATCGTGTCCTCGATGCCGGTGACAGATCGCTGCGCAACATGTGACGCGAGTCGACTTTGACCTTTTACATTTCCATTTCAATAAATTCGTGCTACAATTTGATAATGAATAAATGAAATTTTAAAATATTTTTATTTGCCATTAAATAAAAGCATTTAAACATTACATATTTATAGAATTAGTCTATATTTTTATAAGTAAAAGGTGATCTTGAATGGTGTCGTTCCGTTTTACACCTATAGGAAGTTTTTGTATTTAATCAAAGTTTTACCAGTTGAAAAAATATTAGATATTAAAAAGGCAAGGGCTAGGGAGATTCATAAAACAGTCTAATACATTTTAGGTATATATATGTATGTAGAAATTTTACAACAGTAAAATTGTTATAAATTTTCGTGGAATGAAAGACTTAGCGAGAATATAACTAAATAAAAAAATGGAAATAAACTTTTTTTTTGGTCATATATATATATATATATATATATATATATATATATATATATATATATATATATATATATATATATATATATATATATATATATATATATATATATATATATATATATATATATATATATATATATATATATATATATATATATATGTCATTCTTATAAGAAGATAAAACATGAGATTGGGATCCTCCAGCTGGCACACAATGTCTCCAAATTTGATAAACTGAGTGTCTTCATATTAAGTTCTCTTCGCATACTTTGCTATACTGAGTAATATATTTAGCTATTTAATTTTTATTTATTATTTAAAATATTTTATCAATATTAACTATAATTAATGGTCTCTTGAAGCGTGCTTCAGTGACGTTAATTTACAAGAAACACGTCCATTGAATTGTGTTGGACCGTACAATGCCATTAATTGACAGAGGGTTCTGTATGTGTATGACGTTTATTAATAGACATGTTTGGCTTGTCAATCGCAGAGTACCCCCATTTATTATACCCTAGAAATTATGAAGACACTCATGTATATGGTTCTGTATGGATGTATGGTATGCAGACGACAGTTACTTTTTTTTGTTTTGGCTTCACGCTTCATCTCGCTTACAGCAGGGTAGGCAGAGGAAACCGTGAGAAGCTTGAGAAACTAGTGTTAAGACATCCCGTTTTCTGGTTTCCGCCTTTTCGTGGCATGTGTGGCGAAGGAAATGGAGAATTTAAGACAGAAACCTTCGTGTTTTTAAATAATCGCAATTTTTCATTATTAAAATTGTGTAAAAAAGTATTTTATAAATTTAGGTAAAAAATATTAACAAATTTCTTTGTGATTTTTAAAAAACCATACACATATACAATAAGTCATGAATGGCTAATATATTATAGCTAGTTATATGTGTATATCTATTTATAAAATTCGTATACCTATCAAGTTATAACAACCTGAATATTTCCAACGACTTGCTAATAAAATGAAATATGGGTCTGAAAAGTATTAGAATGCGTTACGTTAGATCTAAAGTGCAAACGTATTCAGTAGAACCTGGAGGACCGAAACGAGAAAGTTTTGATTTAGTGCTTATAGCTGTCCCAGCCGGGGAGCCTCTTTAAACTTTTAGTCATGTAATAGAATAAAACTGTTCGAACAATACGAAAGCTCTAGTATTCATAGCTGGCTTTGGAAACATTACTTACATAAATATATGGACTCATGGCTATCTGTTACTGATTCGTTGATATAAAATCTATTGATATGGGATACAACTCTCTCGGATACTTCTGTACTTTGAAATATTACGAAATTGGAATTAAATTTTGATGCTTATGTACGCTTTAAATTTATTTGTAATTTGTAGTTTTTACTTTATATAATATATATTTTTCAGTTGTATAATATCTTAAGTGTGTTATATGACAAGACATTATATTACTTTACTGTGAGATGCTTGACATCTATTATAAAGACATTAGTATTTATTTTATTGCTTGTAGCTATAAAAACTGTAGATATTCGTAAAGCGACTGTAGGAGGTTCGATTCCCACTATTGGGGATGAATTATTTGTACTTTCTCGTCTTGGTATCAAAAATAAGCGCAGCGTTGAGTTCAGCCATATATCAGGCAAGGTGAAAAAATTGTTTAACTAACAGAGTATCTTAGAATTAATCGTGTGCCTTCCATGCTGGCTGCTTAGTAGAGAATTTAAAACGACGATATGAAGTTTCAATGTTGAAATTAATTTTACATGGTACTGCAACAAATTATTAGTAAATACGCCTTTTTACATTCAAGGTAAACTTTGAAAGGCAAATTAAGTTAATCGGGTTTGTTTGACGTCCTTAACACTTGACTTAGGAGCGGGTTATATCGTGCAGAATAAACAGATTAGCCGTAGAAGGCTTTCCGTCAGTACAAGAACAAATGGGATCAGCTTGAAAAATGTGTAACAATAACGAAATGGGGGAACTTGAAAGCGACATCGGGCCATTAAGCAAAAGCGAAACGGAAAGCTTTGCCTTAGAACTAATGAATCAAAAGTTTTCAACAGCAAATGGAATTTTCTATCGATTGCCACGAATAGATATCAACTTTTAAAAATTATTTTTACCTCATTTAATAGTTTTATCTGCTATTGCCAAATATATAATTGTGTTTTGTTGATAAAAAGGTCACAAATGTATACGTGTAACCTAAGATTACGATTTTGCAGATAAATTCAAAAAGTCAAGGTACAATTCTTGTACTCGTCTTTAGACTTGTAATATTTCTTTTCTTAATGCTTTGAGTGTTATTACATAATAGGCGGGATCTAATCAAACTAATGCGTCAATCAATCAATTTATATTTCTTTTCATATATTTCAAAGCTGCTTACGAGAGCGTACACCGCTATGATACTGGATATATCCAGCAAGCAAATCAGATTTTTGAAAATAGTCAGCAGAAATGCGTAAGAGTGTAAAACGAAACATCTTTCACCCCATAAACTAAATCTAATGCAAAGCGACACACTAGCTTTTTAACTGTTTAATAAAACTCCCGAAAAGTATGTTAGAGATGCAATATTATAGAAATTTATTGGCCTTTTCTGTAAAGTATTCGGTAAAATCATAAACTTTAATTTGTAAATACTCGTATAGCTAGTTGAAATAGATTTTTTTCTTAATAAATATTCTTTTTTATTTTCACTGGACCATTCCAATTTTACGCATGTAAAAAGTGCATGGAGACATGCTAGTAAATACTTAAGTACTGTTTCACAAATCATATCGTTCAATATTTATAACGTATAAAAATATTTAAACTACAACTCTAAATATTTTCGTAGAAAAGGTAAATCAAGCAGATATCTTGTATTAAAGAGCAGCACAGGTAATTTACATTTATAAAAGATAAGCTAATATGTACATATTTGCATAAACACGAATTGGTAGTTTCATTCGATTCGGCTGTGAACTTTTAGATCCTGGTAGAGGCGCAAGTTTTAACGAGGTGCCATTGACTCGCTCGTCGCTTGAACAACTTGTTAATCCTTATATTTAAACAACTTTTACAAATATTTCAAGATGTTTCTAGGAAATTATACAGTTTAGAGGTTTTATTATAAGGTTGTTTATGTATTTTTTAAATTATTGTATGAGAAAAATGGTTAATTTGAAATCAGTTTAAATAATAATATTATATACAGTTACTATTTTAATACAAATATTGTCACTTCTTAAATATACTTCTATCCTTCAAGTCCTCTGATCTTCGTCGTAAATTAATTTGATTAACTTATTCAGTATAGCATGTGTGTAAATTTCATCGACGAAAATGAGATCTCAGTTGAGTCTATCAAAAAATAAAGCAAAATGTACCTCTGTCATATTATATGGATAAAAAAAGAAGATCTAAGGACTACTGATCTCACATTAGAAATTACATGTACCAAATTAGCGAAAATATGCCATTACAAAGACGAGCATTTTTTTAGTAATTAACAAAGTAATATTCCAAGATTTCCTTCAATACAATGTTTGAAGCTATTTCCCTTGAAATACAAAAATAAAAAACACAAAATATTTATAAAATTGAAACCGTAGCTCTTAATAATCTTGGTAAACATAGCTATTATGTATAGATATACACCTCGTAGCCGCTGTCATCTGCGAGTCGACTGTTATTGATAAATGGATAACAAGGACAAATGTTAGCATTTAATTGGTTGAGGGATACTAATAAAATATATAATTATATTGTATAGAACAATTTCACTTCATTTCATATTTTTTATTTGTTAAATATAAAAATATGTAGTTAATATAAAAATGTAGATGACCGTCGTGGCGCAAAGACGCAGCATTTACCTGGAAACGCAGGATTGTGGGTTCGATTCCGACTTGGGATGATGGTTTTTTTTTTATTTCCATATTTTCTCTCTGACTGATCAAGGTGCGGCGTTGAGTTCCAATACACAACAAGCAATGCATCTTAAACGTTTCAGCTTCATATTATAATATGTAGGATAATTATAAAATCCATGTGAATATGTTTATTATTTATATCGTTGATTACTCCTATGGCCAGAAAATGGTATAAAAAATATACATTCACAAAATGATAAATTGGATTAGAGGACTGTCGTGGCGCAGAGGCGCAACGTCTGCCTGTCACGTGACGGTTTCTGGGTTCGATCCCCAGTCGGGGAAGATGGATTTTTCTATTTCCATTTTGTTCGCTATAGGAACCAGGCGTTGAGTTCCGCCACTCAACACGCAATGTCTCGAAAAAGTGGAAAGAGGGGACGGAGAAAGCAGGGACTAAGCAACGGAGTGTTTTAACACTAGGTTCACATGGTCCCTGCAGTTCCCTCTGCCTACCCTGCCATGTGGGATAAAAAAAAGAAAAAAAAAGATAAATTGGCTACAACATTTATTCTGTGAAAGTAATATTTTCCTTCTTGAAATATAAACAAAATAAACACGCAATTTTTTAATTGAAAGTCCAGCAAAGATTAATTTTTGTCTCTTTTTTGTATTTTTACACTACGGCATTACTTGTTATGCTTAAAGTGATCTGTTTTTCTTTAATTAAAACTGGCCACCATGCCTCGGTGGGCCCTAAATCATTCAGAGCGTGATAAAATTCTGGTCACGTCAAATTCTTGTTTCCCATTCCGCTTTATCTTTCTGTCATTTATTGAATCACTGTGACAAATGGGCACCTGCGACATACACGTTGCTGGGCGAGACGCCATTTCTGAAATATATTTATAATATTTACATTATTAATTTTTGTATAAAATTAAACTCTATATCACAATTTAAAAGAATTGTGAAAAGACATTTGTATGTTAAAATTACCTAATTAATTATTTTTTAAATGACATAACACCTTGGGAATAAAATGCTCGCTCCAGTTTGTTTCAAACGTGTCATTATCAGAAATGAATAATTGTAAAATTATATATCCATTTAAAAATAAAGTCCCTGCTGAGTTTCTTGCGCCGGTTCTTTTCAGGTTTGAGGCATTAACTTGAATTTAAATTAGAACAAATTAAAGTGATATGGGTATGAATTTAATAGTCAATCAAGAAGGAATAATCAATGTTAAAGTTATATTCATTTTCTAGTAGTGATAGAAAAAATGTGCATTAAGTTCTGTCACGTAATGCCTCAATAATTATATTTTGCAGTCGGTTCTGTTATATGCAAAAAAAATGTATATATATATATATATATATATATATATATATATATATATATATATATATATATATATATATATATATATATATATATATATATATATATATATATATATATATATATATATATATATATATATATATATATATATATATATATATATATATATATATATATATATATATATATATATATATATATATATATATATAAACTTTAATAGTATGCTTTATTGGCAGAGTCGAAATTTTATGATATCGAGTTGTTTCCCGGAATAAATTCCATTGTAATTGTCAAATATTAGGCATATCATTGTTTGTATTTGTGAAAATTAGGATAAATCTAGCCAATGATTCTATCTGAGTTAAACTAGGATCCACCAAAATCAAATGAATTTGAACAAAGTGATTTTAATTTTAATTTTTCTTCCTATCGAACATCATTTTACGTACACTTAAAACTTGCAAACAATGTCATATCAGTCATTACTGTTTGACGTTTAATAGACAATTATTTTTGTATAGCAAAATAACCGTTTTTGAAACTAACTTTCACAAATACGTATACCATAAGCGCTGTATATAAGCGTACGCATACATATATACACAATCATCATTTATGCTAAGTGTTTATAATTTAGACTGAAAAAAACAATTTCATATAAAACATTACAAACGCGAGCTTGACAATCAAAAGCTTCAGATACATGACATAAAAGGGTATTGCTTTTGACAAAGTTTGATTTTTATACCAAAATGCGGTCTGATACAATTTTAATGACGTAGAATACAAAAACCTCGAGCATAAAGAAGACTTGCATAAAACAGGGAGCTTTTATGAGTTGTAAAGCTCTTTCAGGATATACAATATATTATATTTAAATTGGAAAAAAAAAAAACAATTCGTTTCATCTTTTTGTGAATTTCTTTAATAAGATCTTGTAAGTAATTAAGTAATAGTAGAATGGTACTTAGTTAAAAAATATGAAAACGAAGCCTGAACAATAGAAACGTCAAAAAATATTTTGTTGAAAACCGTCGTGGCGCAGCAGCGCGAAGTCTGCCTATAAAGAGACTGTTTCTGGGGTTGATTCTCACTCAGGGAAGATGGATTTTTCTATTTCCATCTTCTTCCCTCTGGCAACTAGGCAAAGCGTGGCGTAGAGTTCCACCACTCAACACGCAATGCCTTGAAAAAGGCGGAAAGCGGGGACGGTGAAAGCAGGGTCTAAGCAACGGGGTGTTTTAGCACTAGGTTGCTAATGGTTCCTGCAGCCCCCTCTGTCTATATATATATATATATATATATATATATATATATATATATATATATATATATATATATATATATATATATATATATATATATATATATATATATATATATATATATATATATATATATATATTATTAAAATTTTCGCTGAATAAAATTATAAATTTATAATTGTTACTTGGGACTTACTCATATTTTACACAAAGAAATATTACTGTAAAATTATGATTATGGAGACGTAAAGTTGTGGTTCGACATAATTACTTCAGTTACCAAACACATGGAGTAGTCACGTGACCTCTGAAGCGATACTAACGAGAAATTGTATTTATTGTTTAATAATTAATTACATATTTCCTTGTAGAGGTTTATGTAAGCCCACAACGATCGCTATGTTAATTAGAAACTTAACCACTAGCTTTATAAGTGAGTTAAAAATCAATCGTTTTGCCTCATATTCTAAATATATAAATATAGTTCTATATATGTTCCATTATGGAAGGTCACTTAACAGTTTTCTCTGTCTTATTCTTTACTATATGATTATAAATATATATAATAATATTTGTTTTTAAATATTATGTACATATGGATATTTAGATTTAATTATTGGTGGTTTTATATAAAATTTTCAGTATCCTCATCACATGCCAACGTTATGTAATGAAATGATCTCATATCCAATTCCATAAGCAGCTTAACGGTGAAAATCCTATCAAACTCCGACTTATTTGAGGCTTTTATTCACGCCACCATGGTATGGAAAGCGCGATGAAAGTTTATAACATCTCATAATCCGAGCGACAAAATGAAAAATATATATATACAAACATATCACATACAAGTATGTTTCGTTAGCTCGGTACCAACGAATTCTTTTAATATATTATTTAACAAACAAATTAGCGTCACTTCTCTTTGTAACAATTATTATCTTACTTACTACAAATGGAATCTGGGGTTAAGTTTGATGTTTTGTCCTCCACTTTACGTCCATCTTGCGCACTTTGTCTTATACACGTATATGTCTTATTACACATACAGTTATATATGTATATATATTCTTTATTGCACATAAAAAAATTACAAACGAAATATAAACATAAGATAATTTCGTTGACAACGGTGAATATAGATAAATGTAATTTTATAAGTATTGTAAATTATTATTCAAAATCCAGTCATTCTGGTAATATATATAATATAGTGAAATATTTTGCCACCGTATAGCATTGCTGGAAAAGGGTTGAGTAAATTAAAATATACAATTTATTTGAGCAATATTTTTTTTAGCTTCACATATTCACACATTTCTTCCCGCACATGGCACGGTAGGCAGAAGGAACTGCAGGAACCATAGGAACCTAGTTATAAGATACTCCGTTGCTTAGTCCCTGCTTTCTCCGTCCCTGTTTTCTCTGTCATTAGCAAAATTTTATTACAATGTTGTTGCGTACAAGAACAGTCATCATAATAGTCATAGGTTTTATTTCACCAATTGTTGTATATGGGCCTCCTAAAAGAACATAGCTTGTATATATAAATATAACAAAAATAATTATATTTTTGTCCTCAAAATATATATTGTAACGCCTGTCACTCTCATAAAACTCTACGTAATCATTTGTGAGTGTGACAGCCTCACGAGAATTCATATATCTCCACCGTAAACGTTGCAAATATGAGACCGCCACTATTGCTCGATAGATATTAAGTTTCAAGCATTGAATACCGGTATGAAGGGCGTAAACCAATATGTCACGTGGGCTTTTATTTACTTTGAGTATATCACATAGGCTTTGTATGTTCCACTAGTCGCTCATACACTAGCAAATATTTGCTTTTGGGATATTCTAGATATTGTCAAACATATTATGTTTGATATAATCTCGTAAATTATATTTACATAAACTACTAATTTATGGAAAATTTATACAATCACAATTATTTTTGCACAGTTTTTAGTGTAAATATATGACCATAGCAGACTATACATAAAACTGTGCAACCTAAGAATAATAGTAAATCAATATGCATTTCTCAAATGTGATACGGAAAGAAAGTAGTTTTCAATTTTAAGAACGTAGTTTCATTAAATGATCTTACACTTTTTACCAATTTCAGATATTGCTACCAGGTGGTATCAATAGAAGCACTACTATATGTCTTACAAGACATACAAAAGAAAACACTTTAAGAATACATATAAAAATTAAACGCAGTAGAATTTGTACCCGCGCCTCTTGAAAACTGCAAGACACGCCTACATCATCATACTGTGTACTTTTATAGTAAAAAAAAAAATCATAAAAAGAAAACTCTCTTAGTGAGTTTCGAACCTGTAAGCACTGTTAGTACTGTCAGAAATCACTTCACTGGCACTAAAGCAATTATAAAATATATATACACAAATTTGTTACTTAAAATGATAAAAATATATGAATATTAGTAAGAGAAGTGAAGATAGAATTAAAATGTTGGCGCTATATATCAGACTACATTTGGTTACGTGCCCTGCAAATTAAATCTCTGCTATTGAAGTATATCATAATGTAGCATGTTAGGCGCCCGTCGAACGTTTTAATAACATTGTAATGGGCGGCGGATTGTTCAGCCGTTGTATTTAATTAAGCCACGGCCCTTTATTCAACCCTCTTTATGTACCAACCCGCCAACCCCGGAGAGTTTTATTATGTGTTATTATTTCTAGACTCAAATTAAAAGCTTATGGAATGAATAAATTTATCAGCGAGCTTAATTAAGCTTTTGGCGCATATTGCTTTAAAAGCTAATGTGTGTTGTTAAACTATATAAATTAAAATTTATTGCAAATATACAAAATGGAATGTTGTGTATCGTTTTATTAGTTTCTATAAATAAATAATGAAACGGTTTCCGTTTAAAATTGATAATTGTGAATGTTAAACGTTATATACGTAATTCAATATGTATTTATTTCCATATTAATCAATTTAAAAACGATGTTTGATTTTCTAAGCTGATTACAAATTTCATTTTAATTTAGTAACCAACATTGAATTCAATCATACCATTTAACGATTTAAAAATTTTTATGTTCATAAAATATTAAGGTAAAGTTCAAAAAATTTTAACAAGTTTCAAAGTAATTTTAAAGTAATATACACATTTGTGGATAATTGAAATTAAAAATATTGCTAATTTTTATTTACTGTGTAATAAAATATTCAACAAAAACGTTGTGATAAAAATATACTGAAGAAAAATAAGAGCAAAATTAATATTTTCATTTCTATTCTACATATCTCCTCAATCCGCTCTTAATACGGACCAAAAGTAATAATAAGACTTATCTATTAATGTGTTCCATTCACTCCATAAAATACTTCAAAGGGAAGTCTATATTTCTACACATAATATTATAAATATGATGATTTTTTTGGTTCATCTTGATCAAAATAGTTTTTTGTGTTGAAAGCTTATATAAATTTCTATTCTAGATATTTCACTATGCTTTTGACACTGAAACAGCAAGCGATAGTATTTTATATGAACAGTCGTATACATTAAATTACTTTGTCAACATTTTCATTTGGAAATAGGCAGGAGACCTTAAACAAATACTCTAGAACGTACAAGCGTCGCCGGTGGGAAAATATTTATATTGCGGGAAACAATTTGGTCCCTGTAACGAAGGGTGTTGATTGGGCAATCTCTTGGGAATCACTTACTGAACCTCTTAATTGAAGATCAATTACCACAAATCGAAACTAAGGGTGTGTTGTTGCTAAGTTTGTCTAATGCAGTTTGTTTTGATTCCAAGCCGAGCATGAAATTACGCAATCCACTGGCAAATAATGGAGGATAACATGATTATTAGTGTTATTGAATTTTCTCATATAAAAAATACGTATACAATAAAAACAAGAATATTCATACTTGTTTGTTTTTTTTTCTTTTATATTGCTTCACGCTTTATCCCGCATGACAGGGTAAGCAGAGGGAACTGCAGGAACCATAAGAATCTGGTGTTAAGACACACCGTTTCTTTGTTCCGCCTTTTTCGAGGCATTGCGTGTTGAGTGGTGGACTTCAACGTCGCGCTTCGCTTAGTTTCCAGAGCGAAGAAAATGGAAATAGAAAAATCCATATTCCCCGAGTGGGAATCGAACCCGCAAACCGTCACGTTTACATGTAGACGTTATGCATCTGCACCACGACGTTTGGTATTTAAATTTCTTTGATATTTTTATGCTAAATAATTGAACCTAAAGTAGCTTATTATATCTCAATTATGTTAATTATGAGACAAGCGAGATATTCATCCAATGATAAGCACTACTCTTGCCACTTTATTATAAAAGCAGTGAATAATTTATGAATTTTTAAAGGTCTTTTGTATAGATAATATTTTAAGTATACAATTCTTATATATTTTTGTATGTATTCTAAAAAGATATACACATTATTTTTATAGGTAAACCTTCATTACGATTTTAAAAGTGTCCAATGAATTCAAATTAGTTTCTAATTAAATATTAATTTAATTTAAATATTTTTTGCTAAATTAAAAAGCAAGCATACCAAAAAATGGTTTACCATCTATAATTAATATAATACACGTACGGAATGTTGTTTTTGCAGATAAAAACAAGACTGAGTGGCATTTGAACAAAAAATACATTAAACGAGACCCGTGTGCTGCTCTACCCTATTAAGGATCCATCATTAATCAAGTAGGTGTTAAAATTGATTGAGTTACTTTGAAGTAAATGTAAATTATGTATTAACGAAACATTGAACCTGGCTCGTTATTTATTGTTTACATTACACCCCAGAAATGCAATACAACTTCATTAAGTCGAAAGGAAAAGGTTATAAATTTCAATCAGCCCGGCACTTTCAATACAGCGTTAGATTCAGGATCAGTGAGTTTATATAACAACTGTAACAGTACATTTGTATTAGATCGCCAAGGATATATAGGCTAGTGTTTTAATGTTAGTTTACTAGTAGATCCACTTGCCAAGTATTGTAATACTCTGATATGTTCTCAATAGTATTTATACTGTGAAATATTTTCTCTATTTTCTATAATGGGAAACGTAGAAGTATCTCTATTATTTTTTATATAATTATAATACACGTATTATTTAATAAGAAGCAATAGAGTAAGCTTGTCGCCATGCAGTGGCGTACCTTCTGACTAAATGAATCAACCAAAATCCTAGACTCTATCGTGGGTTAAATACCCACTTGGGGGGATTAATTATTTTCATACCCTTTATCTGGTAGACTAATAGCGGCATAGATTTCAGTATTTATTATTGTTTGTTTAAAAAACGGATGGACGGTGGGACTTATTTTACAATAAGCTTATAAAAGACCATGATTTCAATATTGGTACAATCAAAAAGTTATAAAAATATAATTAAAAAAACAATTATAATAAGGCCTCGTTTTAAAATTTAAAAATTAAAATTCAGAAATATGAAGGAATTATTTCAATTTTTTTTAAGGTAAGTAGAAATGTTTTAAAGTTTAAGTCCGCCATTTAGTACATAATATACCGGATTCATACGGATCCGTTATCCGTATATCGAAGATAAATCTGTAAGCTACTAGTACTAACGAAATATAACATAACAACATTAGTAGATAACAACACAACTAATTAGCCTCATTCCTTTCGTAAAGAAAAAAGATCATTAATATATGCGAACAGTAACTATGTGAAATCATGTTTTTTACTTCTTCTTTGATTAAAATACGAAACATATATTAATACATTTAATTGAGAGTTGATAAGTTTTTTGTGATCAGTCATATTATCTCCAACATATCAGAATTTCAAGAGTAACATGACTTTTATCTATTAAATTTGTAATAAGTGCAAATAACAGATTTTATAACAGTTGTACTCGTTTTATGATATTAGTAATTATATAGTATGTATGTAAAATGTTGATATGATCATGTTTAACTTATTAATATAAACTAAAAATATTAGAAAGAAAGAGCGGGCGGAGAAAGCAGGGACTAAGCAACGGAGTGTCTTAACACTAGGTTCCCACGGTCCCTGCAGTTCCCTCTGCCTACCCTGCCATATGCGAGATAAAGCGTGAAGCTAAAAAAAAAGAAAAATAAAAATTAGTTTACTATTGTCGTATATATTAATTTTACTAGATATTGTCAAAAGTTTGGAGCTTTTGAGACGTTTTGGAACAGTGTCTGACTGTAAGCTCGATCCTTGTAAAATTGACTTCTATTAAAATTATGACTCGACATTCAACATCGACAAATGTGAAGAGAGCTTCGAATGAAACTAAGTTCTACCTTATTTCCCTGCTATATGCTGCCTGCTTCAAGTATTTCCACGACGATTGCCCTTTGCAGTGAAGATAAGCCCACTACCACCACCTAGTCACGTGCCTGTCCACCTAGTGCCCTGTCCCATCAACCATCTGTCGCACAACTTCGGGCAAAGTCTCCATTCCAAGTTTTGAGACATTAAGTTTCCTTATAAAATATCAGTAAACATCAGAGGTCACATTAATGTACGATATTTTCTGAAAATAGAATAATATATGGTTAAAAGGCAGAGTTCAACATGAGATAGCGTCTGGATTTTATGAACTTAGAAACCAGAAATCAAATAAAAAGTTTAAAGTTTATAAAAAAATAATTATTTGTGTTCCTTCTATATACAGGATGTAGCGTGAAGCTACAAAAAAAAAATTAAGCTTTATTTGTACTGGAGAATACACTCGTCCTGCTTTTGCAATTTCAGTTTGTAGTTATACCATTGGTACTCGAAAATACTCCATTTGATAACTCCACTTACAGATCTCTTGACTGCGCCCCAATTAGATTGGCTTCATCAACATTACGTACGCTTATTACATCACCACTTCTCTGAACATAAGCTCATACAAGCATTTCTATTCTATAAAATTGAATATGTAGGGTAGAGTATTTAAGTCTGTTATATATTTACGTAACAGACCTAAATACACATACCTATCTAGATGAGGGTAGGTAGATAGGTACGAGTTATTACTTATATCTATCATTTATAAATATAAAACAATACTTATACTTAATATCAGTAACTATATAAATATATATTATAAATACGGATACATATACAAATAAATATAATCTGTATATGTCCGTATTTAGCCTAATCATAAACGAAAGCCGTCGACTAAGCAATGACGGTGTTGTCGCATCTGCATCTACCGTCGAGTAGATTTAATGTTATAAATTAGTAGTCGATTCTTGGCTTTCGATGTGCCTATTTTGTTTTCGCTGTGATTTTCATTTGCTTAATAATTATCGTAGTACATTTATATCATATGTATGTGGTTGGCTTTTTATTAAATATATTGCGTTTTATCAAAGTGCTATGCTGCGTTTACTTATTACATTTATTTTCAAAGTGGTGTTGAACGATGGTGTATACTCAGTGCTTCGCGTGAGTAGATTTTATTTTATTTATTTTTATTTGTCACACTACCAATTTTAAAACAGTTGTAGATTTTTTAAAAGTTTTGGTTATTTAACATTTTTGGCATTATGGTGTAATTGAAAATATCTGTTTGTACGTGGTTTCACAAGTTAATTTTGCAATTGGAGTCTATATAATAAATATATTTCATAATAGTCTGAAATAAAACTGATCAAGACAAACCAAGATTCTTGCAAGATTATTACTTCTCTGTGGTACTTCACAGATTAAACTTAATTTTGTCATGCTTTACTTTTATTTACGTAGAAATCTAACATAATTCAAAATAAAACGAACATGCTAATTTTATAAAAATGTAATCCACATACTAATTATCCTTGTATAATTAATTTAATTTAAATAATTGCACATTTAATAAATATAGGGTAAGAAATTCAATTTATAATGTACGTTACTTATATTGTGATACTGGTACAAAATACATACCTAAATCTAAATTGAAAGGTGACTTAACCGATAGTGATCTGACCTGTGCAATCCGTAAGAGACGACCGACTAACAAATCACATTAGATTGATTATGTACGAAACCTAATTAGGATACAACGTTAATCAATGTAAGTATATATATATATATATATATATATATATATATATATATATATATATATATATATATATATATATATATATATATATATATATATATATATATATATATATATATATATATATATATATATATATATATATATATATATATATATATATATATATATATCCATTTATTTTATACGACATGAATTAAAGACATAACTTTGTAACAGTTAAAATAATAAATTCACCTTACAATTAAAATTTACTCGAATAAGAAACCAAATACACAAGGATATATCGACATCGTTACTAAGCGCGCTGTATTGTAAACGCGCTTCCACTAAAATTTACTGAAAACAAGCTGTAGATGAGACAGCAGTAATTACTAAAACGTTGAATTAACGAAAGTTCTTAAACAATGTAAACTAGGAACACGAATTTCAATTACATCGTATGGTTAAGGTACTATTTAATAAGCACCGCAGCACACAGAGCCGAGTATCTGAACATACAATAAAGTTGTAATTACTAACTTAGGAACTAAACTATGGAGTTTAAGAACTGAGTTGCACAATAAATCGTTTTCACGTGATCTTCGCTTGCTTGCAGATACGAGCTTGTGACGTCACTACTCATGAAACCCTAATCAGCTTTTGTCAGGATTTTCTCGTAAGTATAAATTTTATAGTAATAAAGCTATTTTATAACCTAAAGAGAGCTGGTTTAGAGAAAATTACTTTCATGTACAGTGTCGTAATACTAAAATAGTAGCTCTTGCGTAGTGCTTTAAAGCTTGTTCATAATTATTAAATGTGAAATTGATATTGTAGGAAATACTGGTAGTTATTTAGAATGTTATCATAATTATTAGATGAGCCAGACCTATCTAACTGTTGAGAAAAAAATGTTTTTATTTGGAAATTAAAAGCAAATAATAATGCATAGAGCACTTTAGTTTAATACTTAAATATATAGATTAAGTTTTATTGAGAAACCCATATATATGTATGTTTAAGAACCTTTGAAGTAGCTTAAATGACAATCTGGCCAACGTTGTTAGAAGTGGTAGCCTCAGTAACTTAAATATATTTTTTTAATATTTATTAAAATATTTATTTCTGACTATATATATATATATATATATATATATATATATATATATATATATATATATATATATATATATATATATATATATATATATATATATATATATATATATATATATATATATATATATATATATATATATATATATACATATATACATATATATATATATATATATATATATATATATATATATATATATATATATATATATATATATATATATATACATATATATATATATATATATATATATATATATATATATATATATATATATATATATATATATATATATATATATATATATATATATATATATATATATATATATATATATATATATATATATATATATATATATATATATATATATATATATATATATATATATATATATATATATATATATATATATATATATATATATATATATATATATATATATATATATATATATATATATATATATATATATATATATATATATCTCTCTTTTAAAAAAGTACCTGATGATAACGTTCTGATGTAAAATGTACATAAAGACATTTTATTCTGAGCTCAGTGTATCAGGTGTCAAATTGAATATACTATGTACATTACATTGTTTGTATATAAACCAATACACATTGCAATTACTGGACATTTAATATGCAGCTTGCGTTTGGGCATAATTCTAAAATTACTAGTGCTAATTACAGGAAAATTATTTTAGCCTAAATGAAATTAAGTTACTATAAATGTGTGAATACACTGTTTGTTGTCAGCATTGTGAGAATAAAATTCAATTTTTTTATGTGCATATATTTTTTGTTTAATTCAAAAATAAAAATAATTGAAAATAAATATATCAATGACGTGCTACATTTACTTTCTATATAATTAAATAAATATTCTTTTAGATATGTCCGTCTGGCAAGACTTTTTTTTGAAGATTGTGTAGAGGTATCAAACTAAAACTACGCTTAAATTTTGCAACGTTCTCTTTGTCTTCTTTCTCATAATTTTACTATATCAAATAAAATACATATTAATTATTATAATATATATTGAATTTGATATAGTTGTTTATTTTTATCTACTAATTGAATATATAATAGAAAACGTAAACACCTACATCACTAATCCAAACCAACTCCGTATTGCTTAAAGTAATTACGTGAAGCCAAGGAAATTGTTCAATATCCTGCCTGGCTCTAGTCTACATGTACAAAATAGTGAGCACATACATAGCACCACACCGCAAGTGACGTAAATTCCCTTGATAGACACCGCGTTGTGCGCACACATGAGGCGATATATTATCAACGTTATATATAATAATATATTGATTGTGATTTATTTTTATATTAATTAAGTTTGACATATTTCTTATAAATTAATAAACAAATTATTTTCATCACGCTTCATCCCGGATATAACAGGGTAAGCGGAGAGAACTGCAGGAACCATGGAAACTTAATATTAGAATGATTCCGCCTTCTTTTGAGGCATTACATGTTGAATAGAACTCAACACCGCATTAGAATAATTACGAGAGCGAAGAAAATGGAAGTGAAATAATCCACCTTGTCATACGAATCGAACCTACAAAACGTCACGTTTACACGCAGATGCTGCGTCTTTGCGCCATAACGGCCCTCTGCGGGATAAAGGGATAAAACGTGAAGCTTGAAAAATGAAAAAATCTTATATTCTTCATTGTTTCGTTGTTATCTCTCTTACTGAACTACGATGGTCTAATTCATACAACCTTACACTACTTATAACTTTGCTTCAACATACAATCTTATACAGCTTATAAAAATAAATTAATTAAAATATTTTAATTAATTAGATCAAAGTATATTACATTTTTTAAAACATTCAGTTTGAAATCTATTTAAAATGACTTATTCATAATAATCATTGTATCATCACCTGGTAATTGACATGTGCACACACCCTTAATCATAATTACAAGATATGCAACGTGAACATCTACATGTGGGTAAATTACTGCCGTTATTGGTTTATAATAGCGCTGTAAATTTACTAAATGCAAATATGAATCATTTTCTATGTGTGATACAATTAAGTTAATAGTATATATATATGTATATACATATATATGTATATAGAGATCTAATTACTATAACATAGCGCCAGCGGCTATAGCATGATAAAGTTATTAATAAAAAGCAAAAAACAAAAATTGAACTTTTTGTTTATAAAAGGTATTGAAGAGTGAATTTAATTGAAATGCCTCGTGTAGCTTTAATTTTTTATAACAATTGAACTCGACAAAATAAATATAAACGTGAGATATTTTCTATTTCTTCAAAAGTTAACTGTTATTGTTGAATATGTATTTTTTAATCTACAGGCGTTATGAATATATGTACATATAATCATATATTTCAATGAAAATATTCTAGGGTTGCTAGATTTATTAGTATGAACTTTATTCTTTATCGGATTAACCAAAACAATATATTACGAAAATATTCTTTCTCAAATCAAACGTAAAAAGAATTCAATGGATTATTTATATGTTCATTTCTTATGAGGAACTTAGGCATCCCACAGACGCATCGCGCGCATAGAATAAACATGTCCGTAAAAACAGAAACGTCGCCTGCATTCTAAAGGATGAGACCGCCATTGAATATGTGAATATTAAGTAACGTCGGGAACTTTGGCTAATGCTTGTTGCTTGTAGAAAAACAGATTTAGACCCATTCATTAAAACTTGAATTATAATGAAAATATACACTTTTTAAGTACCTTTTGTATATTGTTTAAAGCTTTCATAAAAAAATTATGAAAGCACATATAATAAAATAAAATACGTACTTGGATAATAATTAGGTTTTTGATTAAATAAACTAAATTCAATCTACATTTATGTTATTGACATATCTTTATACAATTAAATATTGTCATTATAATAACACAATGGAACAAATAATATATGCATGCAAAAAATATATTTATTTTATTTGAGTGTTTACACATTTTAAATGAAATTCTCCTTAAAAATATATTTTCGAATGCGATATATATGCAATTGAATCGCTTAAAGAATTTCATTTTAAACATAATTGTGTTATTACAAACCGTAACGTGAAAATAAACAAATATATACATAAATTAATATGAAACGTTTCGTATTAAGCTTTGTAAAACTTAAAATTATAAATAAATAATGATCATAAAATTACTTATACTTTTTAAATTTTCTGTTGAGAAGATAAATCTCATATAGACGTTGTTTTTAATATCATAAAAGTGGCTAAAAATAACATATCAACTTTTTTTATTTTAGTAACGCTTGCCGTTGGCCATATTTATAAAACTTTCATATATTCCGCATGTTAGGCAAAGCGAACCTATTAGAAGACAAGACGTTAATCAACGGGTTAACATTAAGTTCTAACGGTGTCTGTGGTCCCCTCTACCTACCCTGGTAAGTGCGGGATAACGCTTGAAGCAATAAAAAATATAAGTATTAGTAAGAGGCTTGGAAGAACGAAGAAGAAATCTGTCAGCAGATTTTTTTATATGTCATCTTTTTATTTTAGCGTGAACCAAGTAAAAGCACTAGAATGCACTTAGTATAAACTTAAAACAAAACTATATACTAAATTTTTAATATATGGATGCATGGATATATATAGAAAATAGAAAGTATATGTTTTCTATACATATCCATGCCATTTTTAGCTGGTCGCAATAAATCAAATTAATAAATTTTTAGTGTGTGTGTTTGGAAATGAGCTGGAATATAAATATCAAATATGGAAAGTGATATTGTGTTTCATTTAAAATTCAAAGAGCATGTATATTAATTACATTATATATAAATATAATATACATTACGTATATTTATTAAACACTAATACAAGCCCACGACTTCGTTATCATAATGATTGTTACTTATTGTATTAAAAAATCTTGACAACTTTTACTAAAGATGCTCTTACTAATTTTTAAGCTTTTTTATTATATGTGATTTTAAATGTCAATGGAAAGCACATATGTTTGACCATTTTTGTTAGAAAGAATTTCATGTTTTAGTTGCGTTTTTGTAAAAATATTAAGAACCGTTGCGACACAGAGGCCGACACCTGTCAACGTGACAGTTTGTGGTTTCGATTCCCACTCGAGGAAGATCTATTTTTCATTTTCATTTACTTCGCTTTGGCAATTAGGCAAAGCGAGGCGTTGAGTTCGCCTCTCAACATGCAATGTCTCGAAAAAGACGAAAAGCAGTCAAGCAAGCAGGGACAGAGAAAGCAGGGAGCAACGGAGTGTCTTAACACTTGGTTCCTATGGTTCCCTATATCTATATTGCCATGTGTGCGGGATAAAGCATGAAGCTATAAAAAAGCTCTTTAGGTAGTCGTAAGTACCTTACATGCAGGATAAAATATTAAGCTGAAATAAATATTCTTATAACAATTTTGATGTATAAACATAATACTAATTCGTTCCATTGTTTAACGAAGGGCACATAGGCGTTCGTAACAAAGTTGACCACTGAACAATTAAAGGAAGCGGGTTAGGATCGGAGCTCAACGGATTTGTTCCTACTGAATCCTTGTTTGTTGTCTATAAACATTCTCGGCGGATATTAGCTTTAGACCGGATGTACCTCACTCAAGCTTTCTGCTTTTCCTCTTTTTTTATTGTTTAATTCATTCGTGAACACTGTTTTATCACAGTGACCTATATGAGAAAAATATCTAACGCTGTGAGCGCGTTTGAAAATAGACCGTGGTCTTTTATTTTCATCAAACGCTCTGTAGGTTTTATTAGATTTTTATTTCATACCAGTTTTATAGAATTCGCAATAAAACTAATTATTTATTTGATTATTTATTGAATGAAATAATAAGTAAATAGTTTGTATAGTAAAATTGTAGTTTTTCGAAACAAATACATTTATTTTGTTTAATTTTGATTAAAATAAGTTATTTATATTTCGATTTAGTTCCACTCTGTATCCTGCACGTAGCAAGGCTAATAGAGGGAACCGTAGGCTCAATAACCATAGTGTTAAGACACTCCGTTCCCCGCTTTAAAAATCACTGCCGCGTAGAGATACATCGCCATTCCTACTCGGGGAGAAGAATTATTTAAATTTTCTTCTAACTACCGTACCGTTAACTACCGTCACTTAACACGCAATACCTACATATATGCACCTAAGTTACATTTATGTATATTGAAAATAAGAAAAAAAATACTCTACTTTGAAACATTTGCATATGAATGGAGAAAAGTTCTTATAAAAGTTATATTGCTACATAATAAAACAAATAAGGCCGTGTCATAACAAATAAATGTGACAGTTTCCGACAGTAAAAACCTATCAAACGTCGAAGGATCACAACTTATTATCGAAGCAAATGAACCGATAATAAACTTACATGTTTGTGTGAAGACAGTGTAGAGAGAGCTTTCGGAATATATGACGATCGATGTTTCCTTTGGTTTTGTAAGGAGATGCGGCTGTATCAGGGATCAGGTTAGGCCGGTGGCTTTTACTGTAGAAATTCATACAAGATAGGGCGCCTTCCGCCGCGACGTTAGTTGTTATGTCGAGGAAATAGACCCCCAGCAGTGAACGGAAAAGTCAAAGTGAAGATTCCCTGTCTCACTGCTAGCGTTGTTTTCATTACAGTAGATGTGTAAACAAGAATAATCATGATACACACGAGCGTATTGTTCGTAGCTTTGTTATAGATAAAATTTCTTCGCTTATTATTTAGAATTATTCATGTTTCCCTTCTTTCATATTATAACGTATGGAGATGATAATTAAAATAATTCAATTATTGTTTTAAATAAGTATACAAAAAATAAGGAATTACAGAATATATTAATACACTATTAATTGCTAACGTTTACATTTTAAATATGTCGACGTAATTTCTTTAGAAAAAAAAATTACAAGAAACTAAATTGTAATGTAATTATAACATTATAACGAAATATTATCAAATGATTTGATTAATTATAATTCCTTTACCAATATTGTTAAAAAATATATTTTTTCGTCTATGTTATTGATTATATACTAGATATATAAATATTTATACACACAAATGATTTAAATTGCTTAAACCATCAAGGCTATCTAGTTTAAACGATAACCAAGCAGTCTAAAGAAAATAATATAACTCACCCGCACTTAAACACTAAAGTAAAAGGATATTAAATTAAGAAATATTATATAATACATTTCACAGAGTATTACATTGTTAGGTACTCTCAGCAGAGTTTTAGTAAAATTGAACCAACTATTCGTCTGTCTGTGAAGCCGAGTACGTATTAGTCAAAGCTTTGTGTCTCTGATTTATTTACTCTACGTTCGCCTTTAAAAGCAGCGGTTGTACATTTCTATTTTCACAATGTCATCATTTCTTCACGAATAGAGTAGTTAATCTATTTGTTGAGGGAAATACGTTTTAACGATTGAATTAATTGATTGTACTTTGTATTTGTCTTTATTTGGTTTTCCTATTTATTGTGTACAGAGGTTCTTTGTGATTTAATTGTTTTTAGGTTATTTTCTTCTTTTTCTTTTAATGGCTGCTAATAAATAGTTAGTACATAGAGTCACAATCTCTTTTTATAGGTTTAAAGAATCTTGTAGTGGAACTATATACATGTGTGTATATTAAAATGAATATATGAATCATGCTTTCATTTATTCATTCTTTATGCTTTTTTACACATGTGGCAGGGTTTACAAACGCAATATTGTGTTAATGTACCCAATTTTGTTTATTTATATTCGTACCAACATTGTTTTTATAGAAATATTTGTAAGTAGTTTTAGATTTGAGGTGATAACTTTGTTTTCTCTTTTTCATATAGAATTCTTGTAAGAGAGGTAAAACTATGACGTAACCTCTTTCATTTGAAAAAAAAATATATAAAGCATTGCACAGCAAAGCAAAAGATTTTGTATAGGAATCTCAGTCAGAAACTATAGAAAGCAGATCGATAAAAGTAAATTTAAGACTTATTCAATATATCACGAGTAAATTGTGTAAAAAAATAACTATATACCTAATTAACAATATAATAATATAATAATATTCATGAGGACCGTCGTGGCGCAGAGGCGTAGCGTCTGCCTGTAAACGCGACAGTTTGTGGGCTCGATTCCCAAAAAAGAAATAGAAAAATCCATCTTCCCCGGGAAGATGGATTTTTCTATTTCTTTTTTCTTTGCTCTGGAAAATAAGCAAAGTGCGGCGTTGAGTTACGCCACTCAGTACGCAATGCCTCGAAAAACGGCGGAAAGCAGGGACGGAGAAAGCAGAGACTAAAGCAACGGAGTGTCTTAACACTACGTTAGTATGGTTCCTGCAGTTCTCTCTGCCTACCTAGCTATATGCGGGAGAAAGCGTGAAGCTGAAGAAGAAAAATAATAAAAAATAAAGAAGAAAAAGAAAAAAAATAATATCCATTGTAACCATATTAAGGAAATATATAAGGAGATTTATTAAAAAACAAATTGAATTTGTATTAATATTATTGTAAACGGGCATCCAGTATAGAACGAGACATACCTAATATTGAATTCTATTAAAACAATATTTTTCATATTTTACATCTTCATTAATACTGATATTTTATATTTATTATCATTACTGATAGTTAGTGAGTAAAGAGGAATAGCTACTGACTCAACGGTGAGTTTTCTCAAACTCGGAAATGTAGGGAAATTTAAAAATTAATAAATAAAACAAATTCAACACTTTAAATTTAAGTTTATTAAAATTGCTGTCATATTATAATTATTATTAATACAGAAATAGTAAATTGAAAACGGTGGTAAATATTTAAGTACAAAATATCTAAAGCCTGATTTTCTTATTGATATAATGTATAATAAAATATATTTTAAATTATAAAAATAAACCAAAATTAAAATACTTATTTTTACTAATAAAATAAATTTAAACTATTAATTTTTATATGCAATTGATTCTTCTTCTTCTTTCTTGACTGCTTGGATCAAGACTAAAGACATCACAGCGTTGATGACCTAAAAGTAAAAAACATTAAAATATTGCTGTAGCCACAATAACTTAATTTCTTTATAAAATACTTGAAAATGTTGTAGAAAAATAATATTGGAGATTAATTTCTGTTGTCTTAGCGCATCAATACCATGTCAAGTTGTAAACGCGATAGCTATAAATTCGATTCCAACACGACAAGACTCGACGTTAATTTCTCTTAAATATCCAACAAAGTGTAATATCGAACGCATAATGTGTAAAATAGAGTAGTCTAAACACTACGTTTTTTTTATTTTATTTGCTTGCTTGTGAAGATGAAATATTAAATTAAAAGAATTTAATCTTTTACCAGATAAACATAGAAATCAACTATACAACTTCCCTTACTGCATTTCACCAAATCATGTACTTGTACGTATATTTGCATAATAATACTTACACATATCATGCAAGCAGCCAGAACAATGCCTGCCAGCCAGCCTGTTTTGCCTTCCAAATACCAGGTGAGCTCGTCAACACATCCATGGAAATATGCATTGCCAGTGACTGAATCACGGCATTCGGATGGTAAAGGCTTGTTCAGATTTAGGAAATCCATCGCTCCGTCGGCTCCACAGCATCCGATCTGGTGAAATTGTTGTATAATATAGGCTTGAGCTTGCTTTAATTAGTTTAAATTATTGGTAATTAAAGCTTCAATTTGAAACTTAGTATTTTGGTCCTAGCCCTAAATATTATAAATTGGATCTACAAACGTTAATATGAACTAATTTTAAATATATACGTACCAATACAATTAAAACGTATATGAGTATGCTTATATTATATATGCTTTAAATAAATAAGAAGAAATAAAAGTAAATATCATAAAATTGAATGTATAAGACATACAAGGAATAATTAATTGAGACTAAGTAGATAAATATATTTGAATAACAAAGAGCAGAAAGCTGTAAGACTTTCTAACATGAAGACATATTTATTTTCATCACATATTTAGAAACAAAACTTTTTTTTTTTTTAGCTTCACGCTTTATCCCGCACATGGCAGGGTAGGCAGAGGGAACTGCAGGAACCATAAGAACCTAGTGTTAAGACACTCCGTTACTTAGTCCCTGCTTATTCCGTCCCCGTTTTCCGCCGTTTTCGAGGCATTGCGTGTTGAGTGGCGGAACTCAACGCTTTGCCTTAGTTGCCAGAGTGAAGAAAATGGAAATAGAAAAATCCATCCTCACCGACTGGGGATCGAACCCAGAAACCGTCGCGTTACAGGCAAACGCTGCGCCTCTGCGCCACGACGATCCTCAACAAAAAATATATTTAATTGAATTGAATGAAAAACAAACATAACACTCTTATCACAAAATCTACACTAACAGATGAAAATCAAAACGAATCGGATGCTGCGAACACCAGATTTTTACTCCAATATTGAATTGCGCAGCGAAACGGACGCGCCGTCAGGGTCATTTGATTAGTACCGACGTCCCTGTACCTCGCTTCAACTTCAACTGTCCATTTACCAAATGTGTTTTAGGCAGCGTTTGATTTTCACTCGATACTTCAGAAATCATTGACTAGATAAAGAACTTTATGGCACAGCTTCGTCTACTCTCGTTTTCATTGTACAGGTGATTGAATAAAGAAAAAGGGTGATTTTGAAAACAAAACTATTGAAACTTTTGTTTATATAAACAAGCTAAAGTATTTTTAACTATTAACTTAAAATTTTACTGCAATATTTTTACATAAAAGGTTATTTTTTTACATGTTGCTTTTTTTACTTACCCCTTCTTGTACCATCCGAAGAATAGTCCTGCTTCCTTCATGTTGAGGGTTATTTATGAGTCTCAAGATGACATCTTTAATGAGGGGCTGGATGCTTGAGTCGTAAGTTGAGAAATCCAAAACCACACACGCACCGACTAGCCCGAACACAAACAGTGCAATTTGTGTGACTATATACTAGAAACATGTGAAATAATTAAAAAAAATAATAGAAATAACTGGTAAATAAGGTTCTGTAACAGTTAAGATGCAAAATCTTTATGTAAGATTAAAAGGAAATCGTCATTCTTTGTAAATCAATTATAGCTATAATTTGATCTTTAAATAAAAATGAAATAAGCTTTCTCATTTCGCTTTCTCTTTGAGATCAGAACAAAATTAACGTCTGACTATTCT
The DNA here is from genome assembly GCA_037178615.1 of Dione vanillae. Lineage (NCBI taxonomy): Eukaryota > Metazoa > Arthropoda > Insecta > Lepidoptera > Nymphalidae > Dione > Dione vanillae. The sequence goes on from JAZFAU010000162.1 coordinate 864,637, forward strand.
TTTCATGGAACAAATGCGCTATAAGTCATCATTAGCTACTAATTAGCAATATTTAAACGCAAAATTACGTTTTTTTGGTAAAAAAAAATGGTTTCTTTATCTATGTCATTGGGCGTGGTGGAATAAGTTTTATTATAGTGTATGTAGTACAAATACCACGAATAGTAGTTGGACATTTTCCATAAGAGCTGACCCGCATCCGAGGAAAGCTACCACCATGATACCGAGTGAACCGATAAGAATTATATAAATTCCAATGAAATATTTTTGTAGTTCCAATATCCTCATCCACTCGTTGAATCCCGGTTCTATGCATATCCACAGACAGAGTGCAAATATTGATATACCAAACAACTGTAAAAGAAATAAATAAATAAATTTTATTACATTTTTGTTTTCAATGTTTTTATAAATAAATTGAGGACCATCGTAGCGCAAAGGCGTAGCAGTCTACCTGTGAACGCGACGGTTTGTGAGTTCGATTCCCACTTGGATAAGACGGATTTTTCTATTTCCATTTTCTTTGCTCTGGAAAATAGGCAATGAGCGTGGCGTTGAATTCTTCCACTCAACACGCAATGTGGAAACCAGGGACTAAGTAACGGAGTATCTTAATACTAGGTTCCTATGATTCCTGCAGCTACCTCTGCCTACCCTGCCATGTACGGTATAAATGCGGGATAAGTATGGAATTTATGAAAGAAAATAATTGAATCTGTTTAAACATTTGACCAAATGTGTTAAAGCTCCTGTTATATAGGTTAAAGAGATAATCAAAACAATCAGTCCAGGGCGTGTTAAACTCGCGCACTAAGTGTTCCATAAAATTGTAAATCAATAAAAAATATTATTCATTATATTGGTGGATAGCAAACCGCCTCATCGTCAGACAGTTGAAGTACTGTTACTATATATACTACTGACTATCTTTTGCATATGTGACTATCTTTTGCATAAAATTCATTTAAAGTCACTTTTCTGTTAAAAATCATCAAAATCCATTGCGTAGTTATACAGATCTTAGCATATATTAGAACAGACGCGGGGAAGTCACTCTGTATTATATACTTTTTACCAACTTGTAATTATAAATTCTTGTCATACCAACAATATGAAAAAGAAACTAAATATAACAAAGTAAGAAAAAAACATCTAGTAACAAATTATTATATTTCCCAAACATGACAAAATTTCATTTAAATCAAACATAGTACATCCTGCGGACAGTTATGGCCTCGTTATTCATTTTTAGAACGAAATTTATTCATACAAATGTCGAAACCTTCAATTCACGTATCTTATAACGGATATTTTCACAATATAAATATAATAGCAAGATTAATTTTTTTGGAGATTTCACTTAAAAGTTACTTAGACAAGAGCAAAAGACTGATTTTTATTGACATTTGGAAACATGAGCTCCTGGTGGTGAGCATATACCTAGTACTCACTCTACCTAACTTGATGATTGTAGAGTGAAATTCCTTTGTTTATTCAGTGGCTAATTTTTGGCAATCTAAATAAATTTTTATTTAAAAAAATTCTTACTATATAGATTAAATTAAAGGTAGCTTTGAATTTCTTTATTTTAAATAATAATTTTTCAAATATATATAAAAATGTAATCAAGCAGTAGTAACAGTAACACAACAGCAATAAAAATACAAAGCTTTTACTCCAACTAAACTTCCAATATTGTACAATCAAAGTATTGCACAATTGTCAGCCTGTTACTATGAACGAATGAATCGATTCAGACAGTCGAATAGAAAGTATTGTCTTATTCATCGAGTAGTGGATTGAGATATCAGAGCATCACGTGATTTCATTTAATAGCCTTGTTTTTGCCTCAGTAAATTGTTATAGAAAAACTTAGGCCACTTGCCTCTCATACTTTATTAACGTAGTCGAGATTAGTTTAGTTGGACTATTTATTGCTACGTTACTTTTACAATCAACTTACATAATAACTATTTTGATATAGGATAGTTAGCTGTAGGGACGTTTACAGCTAATAATATTAAGTGATGAGATAGTTTATTTGCTTGAAGAAATGCTAGACCGGTGGTAGGTTATTTTTAAGCTTTTAGTTCTTTACTTTACCCCATAGTATAACAAAAGGTGTCAAAATATTTTATAATATAAATAGTAATAATTATGTATATATTTAATAATTGATATAATAATTGATGAGGTGCTTGTGGTGCTCGGGAACGTGATTCAACAGAAAAAGTAAGCTTATATGCTAGCAATAGTATAGCTGAAAATCGGAACCGGACAAGGATCCCAGGAGAAAATAATTGTATTTTTCTCTAGAGATAGAGTATGCCAGGATAGCCTGATTGGAAAGTGATGCAAAATGCTTTTTGAATCAAAAGAGAAAAAAAATAATAACAAGAAAATACAAACATATATATTTATAGTAGTTTTTATATATAGACCCTTCTATATAACAAAAGTCAATTTGTAAAGTTACCTAGAATACTTCATTATGCTAGAAATATCTTGTACAACACAAAGTATCTGTTCTTTTGACAAATTACACCGCATCAACTATCAGGCGCACTTTCTTGCTTTACTCAAACTTTTACAATGTTTAACAATGTTGCCTCTTTCCTTCGTAATAGAATTTTTATTGCAAGTATCCCTCGCCAATACTAAAAATTAACGGTACAGTGAGTGCTATTCCAGAATAGACCGGATAGATTGCTTTTATTCAGTCTTATAAAGTTGTAGAATCAACTCAAAAATAGTCTGTTCTCGATATACCTATTAGTATTATCATACATATTTCCCAAAATAGTTCAGACAGAATATTTCTCAAGATTGAAGAAGAAGGAATGTTTTATTTCTATTTTAATAAATAAGTGATGGTGTCTTTTTACATGGTGGTATTTCCTATGAGAAAAAAAATACTAAACACAACATTTTAATACCAAATCAAATTACATATTATTCTGAATATTATTATTTGTAAATATTTGACACAAACAACGAATTCATACTCGTTTTTAAAACATGCAAGTAAGTAAGTGAAAACTACAAGTCATGTTACTGAAACATTCGGAAATAACATAATATACTAAGCATAAACAGTTTGTAATATTTTAGCTTGCATGTAAACACGAACAATAAACACTTGCGAGGCGGCACGGCGGTGCGGCGGCGCGATGTGCCTCTATAATACATTACAAAATACAATTACGCATCTACCATATAGTACATGTAAGTTATTGCATCAAATAGAAACGTGCAATATTATATATATCACATTACTTGGATACACCACTTGGACTACGACGTGCTGTGATCTAAGTCAAAATAACAAAACATTTGTAACAAAGCAAAAACTAAGAATCAGGTCGCTATACAAGCAGCGGGTAGTCTTTCAGAATGCTACATTATCTCACAAGCAAAAAAGAGCCATATCTACGCATCATTATACTTTGTCTGCAAAAACCTTTGTCGAGACAACCGCACTGCTCGCAATCCATTAGGGCCTCGCCAAATGACGCGGAAAGTTGACTTGTAGGTTTGTACAGTCTGCAGTTGGAAAAATCATATAATACTGGGGCCAACCGCTATTAACGCTCGAATACATGCTCCTGTTTTGATAAATGGACCAATCTGCGAACGAAGCCCGCTAACAAATAAATTTAGAACTAAGATAAATTATTACGATCACGTTAAGAAAAGTTGTTTTAAAGGGCACGATCTACGTGTTTGTGTAAAACTTTGTTTAGCCAGCATTTGATGAAACGACTTTGTTTTTATACTTAATGTGAGGCGCGAAGACGGAAATTTGAAGTTTTCCTCGTCGTATAAAGCCTTATTTGTGAATTCTAGTAGTGTGTGCTCGTATATTTCTTTATAAATAAATTAAGGCTTACGGCGGGGTTTACAACAGCATATAATACTCCGTATGTCAAAAAACGAGAGGAAAAAAGATGAGATGAGAATTTATATCTTTGCACGTAGAGCGTGGCAGTTGGTTTCCTGAATTAAATCATAATACATAATACAATAGATGTGATGTGGTGATTGCTTATATTGTTCGCAAATATACCATTGAAAATTAATTTAATTTCAAAGAGATCTACGAGTTACTTTTAATAGCATTTTCAGGTTTCTCTTTTTAATTTCATCAATATTTTTTTACTTAACTAAATTTACAGTTCTTATTATTTTTATCACTTTTTTATATTATTATTATTTCATTATATTTTGTAATAGCTCAATATAATTTTATCCTATAATTATTCCGATTTTGTATACAATACAGAGTACATACTCTGTATGTTAAAATAGAAGCGAATGAGATACTTTTTGCAATCTTAAAAATTTATAGCATCGTAAAAACTCACTGCGCATTCGTCTGGCACATAAGCGGTGCCATGGTTTCTAGGTACATATATGACATTACAATGTAAATATATGAATATTTTGGATGTAACATTTTATATAAAGCCATAGATTGCTCTGTTAACAGAGCTTCATAAGAGTTGCATAAGAATACTGTAGTATTTTAAATTTGAGTGTATTGTCAAAAAGCACTACCACGATGTCACTTCCAAAGCAACACCGTCACTCTAAAAACGGGAACATCGTAGTATCTCCTCCGAGACACCTGTGAAGCTGGAATAATAAAGAGTTTTACAACGTTTCAAAATGGGACTTTTTCTCGCAATTCAACCGCATCGTGCACTTAAGGGATTTGAATATCTTATAACGCCGGATTTATCTATTGTACGCAACTTTCTCGACGTATCTGTCTTAAATTCGTTCTTAAATTATGTTTCTGAATGAACACTTAACGGCCATGTTTGTTATTCAATTTTAGTTAAGCGGCTCATATTTGTTTTTCAGCGTGAAAGTATTACGAATTTGCAAACTCTAGGCAATTGAATAATTTTTCAACATAGATAAATTATTATTATTTTCTAAAATTTTTCCGAGTTCAGCGAGAGTTTCCTTTCTAGAGATTAAGAAATGAAATGTTATCATAATATGTCAAAATAATATTTACAGCTAGATTTAAATATGTTATGAAACAAAAACCATACTGACATGTAACTGTATATGTTTATTTAAATATGATATAAGTATGGAATAATTATTAAATATACAAAGAGTCGTATAAAATAAGTGTCGTGAACTATCTTCTATTACAATCACAACAATATATGGAATAATGTATTTCCTAGGCCAATAGGTTAATGTAGTATATTCGGATCGACTCGGTTACACTACCTATCTCGTTACAAAAATACTATTTTACCAAATGTAATCTTAGTTGGTAGCATTATTTATTTGCTTTACACATTTTTGTTAAAATTTTATTATATGTTACATATCAAAGTATTAACCAAATATTTAAAGGGGGCCAATACATTAAAGCAATTTTTAGTCGACTAAGTTTACGAGAGTAAAAAAACCTTGAATATTAAAGCATAATTGGAAATATATTTACTGTAACAGCACAAATCTGGTATATAATTTTATAATTTATTTTGTACAAATTCAGTTGATACGACCGCAAATTTAATTTTTCTTTTTTTATATTTATTTTTTTTCTCAGTGAAATGACTAAAGTATACCCTGGATACGCAAGTATTTCACGCACTTGACCGATATTTTTATTATTTACAAACTTGCCTAAATTAGAATATTTTATAATCCTGGTAATGCCGTAGAACAAATTTCTTAATCTTAGTTAATAAAATAAAAAATATTCATTTATTTTTAAGCTAGTTTAAGTAAAATATTTGAATGTAAGCTGTGTTCAACTAGAATCTTTTATTTCTTTTTTTTAGCCTGCCCTGCCTGTGAATGCGACGGATTGTGGTTTCTATTCCTACTCAGAGAAGATTGATTTTTCGATTTCCATTTTCTTCGCTCTGAAAACTAGACACACCTCGATGTTGAGTTCCGCCACTCAACACGCAATTCGTAAAAAATAGTCGGAAAGCAGAGACTAAGCAACGTTTTAACACTAGGTTCTTATGGTTCCTGCAGTTCCCTCTGCCTACCCTGCCATGTGCGGGATAAAGCGTGAAGACATAAAATAAAAATATGTACAGAAAATTCACACTATCGATGCACGTCGCTGAGCCGCTGAAACAGAGCATGTAGAGTTGGCATTTTAAATTTGAGAACGGATTCATCTTGGCACGGCACCAAAAGTCAATTATTGTGAGTGACCTCGCGGGGTAACTCAAGCAATTATTTCTCATTTGCGCAGGAACACCTTAACGAGTGTTCAGGTTTGAACGACACTTGACGTTCAGCGTTTTTGGCGTCAGCTCGCTCGACACTCCAATTTATGGTGCTATTACGATTACCATTCGCTTTTCAGATTTGTATTCGCACGAAATGGCAGCAGTTGGAACTGCATACAAAGCTTATGGTATGAAATGAAGCTCATGCCCTCATTATTCACGGATAAATGATTGGCATTTTTGTGATGAACAATCTTGTTTTATAATTTTGTTATTGGTCTGTAGGCCTTTTTCGATAATAGACTAACATTTGTTCACAACACCCACGAGTGGTAACCGAATCCATACCACAACCTTGTATTACATATAACTATATTAATTGTGTAAGCATTTTAATTGCGTACACTTAGAGAGGCGAGTTTTTGACCTAAAATTTTAAATTTCGTGACATTTTAAACATCTGCTGCTCTAAATGTTTAAATGATAATTGAATAAACAAATTCTATATGATAGCCAACTGGATTTGCTTGACATTTACACGTAATTTCAAAAATTCTGTCTTAAATCAAAGAAAAACTATAACTTTACGATCCTTAAAAAGTGTTACGGTATTAGCTATAGCAACACAACCATTTTAATAAAAAACCTATTATTACTGACAAAACTTACGGCAATTATAACATTATTATTAAATATGGAACGAATGTCAAAAAAATCTGTATTACAATATTACTTTGTAGTAGTAAAGAATAATAAAAATAGTTAATGCTTAATTTTCCTAATTAACCGTGCTTAATAACCGCTGTATCGAGCAACTTGTGTAAGACGATTTACTGCTGACGCCGCGTGCCGCTAATGTTTACTTTAGATAATGGTAAGGGCGCTTCTAGAACAATACTATACAATAATAATGTCTTTTTGTTCTAAAAGAATATAAAAACTTAACTTACTGAAAAATAATACATATTCATACTTATTAACACTTCCGGCAATTATTCTTAAGTAATTTGAATATTAAAGAAAAGCTAGAAATTATGTTAGTTTATAGTTATCTAAATTACGAAACATACACTCCGGCAATGTCACATTTAATACTACCTGAGTAGTATTTTTCTTAGCTTCACGCTTTATCCCGCACATGGCAGGGTATGCAGAGGGAACTGCAGGTACTGTGGGAACCTAGTATTAAGACACTCCGTTGCTTAGTCCCTGCTTTCTTCATCCCCGCTTTCCGCCTTTTACGAGGCATTGCGTGTTGAGTAGCGGAACTCAACGCCGCGCTTGGCCTAGTTTTGCCAGAACGAAAAAAATGGAAATAGAAAAATCCATCTTCCCCAACTTGGGAAGGAAGTCAGAAACCGTCGCGTTACAGGCAAACGTTGCGCCGCCCACGACGGTGCAGAGGCGCAACGTCTGTCTGAGTAGTATAATGGAAGTTATTCAGTTGAATAACTTAGTTATTAACTTAAAATATTAATTAATGAATGGTGTAATTAATATAAAATACATATTTCATTTAGTTATGTTTGTTTATATATGATTCTGTAAAGTATTATAATATAGTTATACAGAAACAAAATAATAATGTATTATAAAGAAAAAGAAAGTATATAAATTTAAATATATAAGTTTACACACAAACACACATAGAAAATCACTAAAAGCACTAGACTTTTAGGCACTAGACTTCATTTTTTACAGTTAATTAAGTTGGTTAAAGTGGACACAGCCTTAGGCTACCCCTGTCTAGAAAATTACCGACCCGAGCCCATAATTCGTCTGTCCATCTGAAATTATGTGGAGCATCTGCCTTTTTTACTTTACTAAGTTTAATTTTGTTAGACCATTTCTAGTAAAAGTTACGTTTCCTGAAAATGTCTGTAACATTCTTCGCGATTAAATACTACTAAATTAATGCACAACTGGTATATGTTTAGGTGTTAGGTCTTTGTAAGTTTAAAGTTCGTTTCCACCATTACCATAAAACGTGAATATATTTTTGATAGCTCCAAAACGCAAATATATATGTTTAAATTTTGTGTTTTATATATTTATAAGTCCACTCTTGTAAATAACTTTAACATATTATATTTTATTAAAATAAAATAAATAAATAAAGAATAACTTTATCTATTGTAATCTTATGTTGCTTACTTCATGATTTATTTATATAGAAACGTCTAAAGTAACGTAAGTAAAGTAAGTATCCATAGGCTAGCGCTTACTCGTACAATAACTATTTTTTTATAGCTTTATGCTTTCTCCTGAACGAAACAAAGTAGACAGAGGAAACCTGCAAGAACCGTGGAAACCTAGTAACAATAACGTTCGTTTCTCGTTTTCCGCCTTTTTGCGGCATTGCGTGTTGAGTGGCGGAACTCAACGCCATGCTTTGCGTGTTGAGTGGAAATGAAAACGTCCATCTTCCCCGATTCCGAATCGAACCCATAACTCCAAGAGTTGACTTGTGTGAAGTAAAGTGACTTGACTCTCGTTTTCAGACATGGATCTGCTCTAAGGTAGTCCTCAAATGTTATATACATATAGTTGAAAATAACAATGTCAAATAATTTATACATGATTCATAATATCTACTTGGAAAGCGGGACAAGTTGCTTATCATATTGATAAGACATTACGCCAGCCCTTTATTTTAGCTTTAGGTTATAATATATACACGTTATTACTTTTCATATTTAACTTAACCTAATTGTTATTTGTAATATAAAAAGTTTCAGACAGCTATTTTCTACTTATTTAAATAATTATATTGTTTAAAAGTTGCTTAAGCTATGCATTGTTTATTCGGAGTTCATTAAGAATTGAAACAAATATCTTTTTAATTTTGTGATTACAAAAAATAGACAATAGATTAATTATTTCATTCATTTGAATGTACATTTATCATTATGTGTCATAATATACATCATGATGAATTATTTGTCTATTAACGTGAATGACAATGATTCATTAGTAAGTTTTCTACAGTGTGAGATATATTCATTATTTAAATTAAGGCGTAGATATATGATATGAAGAATATTAGTTTAAAAATATTGGTTAAATTAATTTTTACAACTTAGCTTTTGTTTTTTGTTTAAAAATTTTCCGTTATACAAAAACAATAATGATGTACTAATATTGCATAGCAATAAAAGTGTTCTATATATAGATTACTGTAAAATATATTTCTAGCGGAAGTAGTATCATAGATCTTTATACAATGACTGTATAAGCGTGAGTCATGATCATACTTCACTGCGCATCTATTGGGCAAACAACTTCCAATTTTGAAGTTGCACTCCTTGAAGTTAGGCGAGCGTCTGACCGTAAATACGTAGATCTAATTCAAAGTAAACATACTAAGATAAATTGAAGTGGACGGAACCACTATTTTCGCTTCTCAATACTCACCCAGAGTACGACGTTGAAACAAAACAAAGTATACTTTATGCAGTATATTTGTGATTCCAGTTTGCCGACGGCAGGCCCTTGGCCGTCACCTCTACCAACTCCTGGCATAGCACTTAAATATTACACTTCACTACAAACTTTAATATTTAGTCTCGCAAAATTTATTTAGGGCTGTCCGTTCACGAACGCTTGTATCGGTACTATGGCTATCTGAAAGATAAAGCGTAACACATAGCTAGGTTATCTATATTTAACGAGATAAAGAATGATAGCATGTATTGCCACACCTGTATTTTGTTTAATATTAGCTGTGCTCCCTTTTTTATTCGAAGGACGATAAGTTTTGGAATTTTATAATTAAGAAATATACAATATTATTTTTTCTAGGCAAGGCGCGGCGTTGAGTTCCGCCACTCAACACGCAATGCCTCGAATAAAGCGGAAAGCAGGGACGGAGAAACCAGGGACTATATGCAACGGAGTTTCTTAACACTAGGTTCATATGTTTCCTGCAGTTCCGTCTGCCTAACCTGCAATATGCGGGATAAAGTGTGAAACTAAAAAAAGTAATATATTGTTTTTTATACATTTTCTTTAATAATATTTTAAAATAAAGCAAATATGAATATTTCAAGATATAAACACTGTGAAGCAGACATTGTAAGGCAGACATTGTGAGTCATATTGTTTTAAATTTGTAAAGCAAGTGAAATAGAAAAATAAATTTTTGTATATGTAAATAAAAATTAACACCTACAATAGTTATATCAATAATGTGTCGTAAAAACGACGCGCACGACGTTATTTAACTTTTAAATAAGTGCAACTTTCTACGTAGAGTGTAAGCGTAACTTAATGTTTTTTCTTCAGAGCTTATAAAAAGTGTAAAAGTTGAATAAACTTAAACTAAATTCATATGTTTAAAATGTTGGTTAAGTTCATAATATTAGTAACCGTTCAATTAAATTGTTACTACATTTTTAAAGTGTTATTCCCCACTAAGGAAAGACAAATTAAATAACTTTGAAAAAAATATTTAAAAATTTGATCGAAGTAGAATCCCTTAAATAGGTTACAAGAGGCTCGAATTCGATTTTTTTATGTATTTTTTTTATCTTCACGCTTTTTTTTATCATCCCGCACATGGCAGGGTAAGCAGAGAGAACTACAGGAACAGTGGAGTGTTAGGAGACTCCGTTGCTTAGTTCCTGCATTCTCCATCCCCACTTTCCGCCTTTTTCGAGGCATTGCGTGTTGAGTGGCGGAAATCAACGACGCGCTTTACCTAGAATTTGAATCGAACCCACAAACCGTTTCACGTTTGCAGGCAGACGCTTACGCCTCTGCACCACGACGGTTCTCAATGTGTGTTCTATAAAATATTTATAGTAACTGTAAACTGTTTAAACAAACAAAGGTAATATCGTGCTCGTAATAGGCTAGGCAAAAAGAACCACAGGCAGGACCTGTATGAACCTAGTGTTAAGACACTCCGTTTTCCGTTTCTCGCCTTTTGAGGCATTGCGTATTGTGTATAGTGGCGGATCTCAACGCCATGCTTTGTCTAGTTTGCAAAACAAAGAAAATGGAAATGAAATAAGCCGTCCTCCCTGAATGTGAATCGATCCCACAATCCGTCGTGCTTACAAGTTACCGTGCTCTCAGTCGTTTATATAATATATAATGTACATAATATAAAGCTTACCTAATTTAAAACAACATAAGCACATAAATCAAGTTCCTTCATGTATTCAATGTAGAATGCAAAGTTGTGGTAAACGTTGCAGTGAGCTTGCATCTTAGTTATTTGGTTGGCTGTTTACGAGCTCCTCAAAGGAAGTACGAATTTAAGCATTATAGCTTATACGAATGCCAGAACAGCTATACAATATTGAAATGCTATTGTTTGAGAAAGTACTACTTAGGTAGTATTTAACACAAAATATTTGTTTTAGCCTTTTATATTGTTTATATTACACTATTTTTATATTTAAGCCTTGATTTAAACTTAAGAATTATCTTATAACCAGTAAAATAGTTTTTCTTATCTCATTATCATGAGGAATATTTTTTATAAATATTAAACTGTACATTTTGCAATGACAGATTTTGAAATATAGAATAAAATTTATATATAGCTCAAGTATTGTTCTGCATATAGAAGAATGTGAGAGCTCTCTGTTCTCCGCTGTTTATATAAATGCAAGACTAAATGTATTCGTTAAATGAATAGTCAACCCTCAAGATCATCAAGGATCGTTTATTATTACGATGTATTTTTTAACAAAGTTACGAAATTTATACACACACCGCGGCGTTGAGTTAAGCCACTTAACGTGCAATGCCTCGAAAAAGGTGGAAAGCAGGGACGAAGAAAGCAGGAACGGAGTGTCTTAACCATAAGAACCTAGTGTTAAGACACTCCGTTACTTAGTCCCTGCTTACTCCGTCCCCACTTTCCGCCGTTTTCGAGGCATTGCGTGTTGAGTGGCGGAACTCAACGCCGCGCTTTGCCTCAGCGAAGCCAGATGCCAGAGCGAAGAAAATGGAAATAGAAAAATCCATCTTCTCCGACTGGGGATCGAACCCAGTAACCGTAACAAAAAAAACATACGTAGATATACCTTAACATACCGAGTAGATTCTAAAAGCGGTATTCCAGAAACTTTAACGCCGAATGGCTTGGTTTGTTGCGATAGCCAGACTTGACGGGAAGCACCCTGGAGACGCGGCCGATTGCACATATCTGATGCTATGTTCTGTATGACACTGGATTTAAACACAAATTATTACTTCTCCTGGGAATAAAATTAGATAGCAAAATACAAAAATTGGGTTAGATTATTATGAAAATATTTTAAATTTTTCTTATAAAAATACCTATACCTTGAGGACCGTCGTGGCGCAGAGGCGCAACGTCTGCCTGTAACGCGACGGTTTCTGGGTTCGATCTCAAGTCGGGGAAGATGGATTTATCTATTTTCCACTTTTTCCGCTCTGGCAAACTAGGTAAAAGCGCGGCGTTGAGTTCCGCCACTCAACACACATTGCCTCGAAAAAGGCGGAAAGCGGGGACGGAGAAAGCAACGGAGTGTCTTAACACTAGGTTTCCACGGTACCTGCAGTTCCCTCTGCCTACCCTGCCATGTGCGGGATAAACCGTGAAGCTAAAAAAAATAAAAGTAAAAAAAAATAAAAAGAAATACTGTATTGATTATAAAAGAAAAGCAAAAGAAATCTGTTAAATTGAACAAGATTATGTTAAATATTGCGGCTACTGTAAATTGACAAGAATATTGTTTAGTTCACTTTTCTCTATTTTACATGAAGATGTATAAGAAAAATACCAGAATAATTTACTGAACAAACTATCTTAACCCTTAATCTTTTTCATAAAGCAATATCTGAAAAATTCATTTGAATTCCAATTTATTCGTACTGACGTATGACGATAAAAAAATTTCCTTATAATTTAGTAAGGGCGAGCGCTTATATATCAAGTGTATCGATATGGGGTACGGCCGAAACGTGTTTGAAATCCGATAAACGGATTCAAACTATACAGAATCGGCTGCGGCTGGTATAAGCTGTAAACATAAATAAGAAAGATATACGACGTTTTAGAAAATAGCCACGCACGAAACGCGATCCGTAAATTCTAACTTCGAAATGGCATAAATTTTACATTTCTAAAAACATTTCGGTTAAATATTTAGTTAAAGAACAGTGGTTAAACTGAAAACGAAAATTACTTTTAAAACGGACACCCGAGATTTATTACACGGCAAATGGAAAAAACCTTAGCTAACCTAGAGGCAAATATAAATTACATTAGTCAGAGAACCTGTAAACAAATTGCTTTTTTTAAATGTTTTGAACAAAGCAATGTAAATTGCTAATTATGTCTTCACTCATTTAATTCTTATTTGAGTAAATATTTTATGCAAAAGTAAAGGTAACCGTAGAGTTGGAAACATTGAATTAAGACACGCAGTTAATTACTCCGATAAGAGATATTCCCTTCCACGTTTTGAGGCATTACGTGTTGCGTGGCGGATCTCAACGATGTGTTTTGCCTAGTAACAAAATGAAAATATTTCTTTGTCCCCTCTTGAGATTCTAACTCACTAACCGTCGCATTATGCCTCTGCGCCTAGGAGGGTCCTATATAAATACCCAATGAAGTAAAGTAATTTGATAGTACTATAATCAAGTTACGTATAAGCATTGAATAAATTCTTGTAGTAATGAACGTATCATAACGTAACGTAGAGTAATGACATCACCGTATCCCACACTTAGTACTAAATAGTATATTATCAATGAAGATCAATATAAAAGTGCAGTAATGTTGGCGGGTGCGCGTTTTACTTTGAATAGTGAGTCACGGTGCACTCTCACTTGAAATTAATCAGTAAGAAGCCATTGCGGTGACTGTTTACAAAGCATCCTGGTTCCCCTTCCTACATCATTCTACTGGTGAATGGACGTAGGGCTGACATAAGAAGAATGTTCTCATTGTATATTTTTTACAGCATTACCTGGAGCTACGAATTCGATTTGGTGTAAGTTCAATTCACTGTTAGGGGAGGGTTAGGCAACATAGCAACTTTAATATGAGTATCTTTTATATTATCTTCTAGTGATATATATCGACATAGTATTGTATGTCCCTTTCCTTCACCTAAATGTCTTAAAAGTGATAAGATAAAAATAATTATTATATCGTTAATTTTAACGTTTAGTTGATAGTAGAGTATAGTAAAAAAACTAAGACCCTAAATGAAGTATGGCAAAAACGATACTTAGAACCTTCTCTATACAAGGGAAAATCGTTAAAATAGTGGGTATTTGTGCCATAAAGATCAAAATTAAGTATTATTATTTAACATTTACAGAAATTCATAATATTTTTAATTATTTATATCCACTTTAGCATTAGCTAACTGTCTATTAACGTCGGAATAAATAATTATAGTTTATTCATAGCTCGGTCGCCAAACTAAAATTGGAACTTGAGTAAATATTGCTTAGCCTGACCACGTTAATTTGCGTTTAAATAGCATTACTAAGTATATATAACAAATGTATATATATAGAAAGAGGATATTGACTCGGAAAAAAATTTTTTTCTCCCACTATCAACACGTTACTCAATTATAATTTCATTCCCACGGAATGTAATCAACAAATTTTTTTCTTAGCTTCACGCTTTATCCCGCACATGGCAGGGTAGGCAGAGGGAACTGCAGAAACCGTATGAACCTAGTGTTAAGACACTCCGTTGCTTAGTCCCTGCTTTCACTGTCACCCTTGGTAGCTTACTTCTTGTTTACTTTTTGTATTTAGATAAATGTAATATGCATAAGTTATATATATATATATATATATATATATATATATATATATATATATATATATATATATATATATATATATATATATATATATATATATATATATATATATATATATATATATATATATATATATATATATATATATATATATATATATATATATATATATATATATATATATATATATATATATATATACATATATATATATATATATATATACATATATATATATATATATACATATATATATATATATATATATATATATTTTTTTTTTTTTTTTTTTTTTTTTTAGCTTCACGCTTTATCCCGCACATGGCAGGGTAGGCAGAGGGAACTGCAG
The DNA here is from genome assembly GCA_037178615.1 of Dione vanillae. Classification (NCBI taxonomy): domain Eukaryota; kingdom Metazoa; phylum Arthropoda; class Insecta; order Lepidoptera; family Nymphalidae; genus Dione; species Dione vanillae. The sequence continues at coordinate 879,975 of JAZFAU010000162.1, forward strand.
GAACCATATGAACCTAGTGTTAAGACACTCCGTTACTTAGTCCCTGCTTACTCCGTCCCCACTTTCCGCCGTTTTCGAGGCATTGCGTGTTGAGTGGCGGAACTCAACGCCGCGCTTTGCCTTAGTTGCCAGAGCGAAGAAAATGGAAATAGAAAAATCCATCTTCCCCGACTGGGGATCGAACCCAGAAACCGTCGCGTTAGCCGCGTTACAGGCAGACGTTGTGCCTCTGCGCCACGACGGTCCTCAAGTTATATATATATATATATATATATATATATATATATATATATATATATATATATATATATATATATATATATATATATATATATATATATATATATATATATATATATATATATATATATATATATATATATATATATATATATATATATATATATATATATATATATATATATATATATATATATATATATATATATATATATATATATATATATATATATATATATATATATATATATATATATATATATATATATATATACTTAGTCTTGCCATAAATATTGTTATAAAGATAAGCATGATTTTTTTTCATACGTAACATTTATTCCTTTCATAGTGAGTTAGTTTAATACATCAATATATAACTATTAAAAATATACAATGTTTATTCGAAGTGGTCCCCATTGGCTGCAATACAGTCTTTTAAACGTTGAGGCCAGTTATCAATAGCAGCACGAACTCTTTCTAGAGGAAAATTCTTCACTGCCAACCGAATGGATCGTTTTAGGGACTCCAAATTATCATGGCGTTTAGAGCAAGCCTTACTCTCTAAAACTGACCATAAATCATAATCCAATGGATTTAGGTCAGGACTTGACGACGGCCAGTTTTCAGTGCTGATAAAGTCCGGAACGTTAGTTTTCAACCAAGATTGGGTGGATCGAGCTCTATGACCCGGTGCCGAGTCTTGTTGAAAGCACCATTCTTTGTTATTGAACATGGTGTTAGTTAAAGACTTAACTACCGTCTCAAGAATGGTATTTTGATAAACTTGTGCCGACGTTTTAATACCTTTTTCACAAAAATATGGCTCAGTCACCCCTTCATAGCTAACACCCCACCAAACCATCACTGAAGTGGGATAATGCCCTCGTTGTACTCTGTTTACTAATTGCGAAGCTTCTTTAGAGCTTCCAGCATAAATACGGTCATTTTGTTCATTAAAATACTGCTCAATTGTAAAAATTTTCTCATCCGTAAACAAAATTTTTTTGTGACCTCCCTTTGCGTACCGCTTAAGTAGTTGTTTGGATTTTACCACTCTCTTATAGGCTGCAAGTCCTAAGTCATCTTTTAATATACGCGACATGGTTCTAGGAGCTATCTTCATCTCCCGAGATAAAATCTTTTGCTTACGGACAGGATTTCTTCGAATTCTTTCCCTAACTGCTTTAATCACCTTTTTCACACAAACGGTACGTGGACGGCCAAGCAATGAAATTTTGCTAATTTTGTCTTCACTCATCTAATTCTTATTTGAGTAAATATTTTATGCAAAAGTAAAGGTAACCGTAGAGTTAGAAACATTGAATTAAGACACGCAGTTAATTACTCCGATAAGAGATATTGCCTTCCACGTTTTGAGGCATTACGTGTTGCGTGGCGGATCTCAACGATGTGTTTTGCCTAGTTACAAAATGAAAATATTTCTTTGTCCCCTCTTAAGATTCTAACCCACTAACCGTCGCGTTATGCCTCTGCGCCTAGGAGGGTCCTATATAAATACCCAATGAAGTAAAGTAATTTGATAGTACTATAATCAAGTTACATATAAGCATTGAATAAATTCTTGTAGTAATGAACGTATCATAACGTAACGTAGAGTAATGACATCACCGTATCCCCACACTTAGTACTAAATAGTATATTGTCAATGAAGATAAATATAAAAGTGCAGTAATGTTGGAGGGTGCGCGTTTTACTTTGAATAGTGAGTCACGGTGCACTCTCACTTGAAATTAATCAGTAAGAAGCCATTGCGGTGACTGTTTACAAAGCATCCTGGTTCCCCTTCCTACATCATTCTACTGGTGAATGGACGTAGGGCTGACATAAGAAGAATGTTCTCATTGTATATTTTTTACAGCATTACCTGGAGCTACGAATTCGATTTGGTGTAAGTTCAATTCACTGTTAGGGGAGGGTTAGGCAACATAGCAACTTTAATATGAGGATCTTTTGTATTATCTTTTAGTGATTTATATCGACATAGTATTGTATGTCCCTTTCCTTCACCTGAATGTCTTAAAAGTGATAAGATAAAAATAATTATTATATCGTTAAATTTAACGTTTAGTTGATAGTAGAGTATAGTAAAAAAACTAAGACCCTAAATGAAGTATGGCAAAAACGATACTTAGAACCTTACCCACAAATACCCACTATTTTAACGATTTTCTCTATACAAGGGAAAATCGTTAAAATAGTGGATATTTGTGCCATAAAGATCAAAATTAAGTATTATTATTTTACATTTACAGAAATTCATAATATTTTTAATTATTTATATCCACTTTAGCATTAGCTAACTGTCTATTAACGTCGGAATAAATAATTATAGTTTATTCATAGCTCGGTCGCCAAACTAAAATTGGAACCTGAGTAAATATTGCTTAGCCTGACCAGGTTAATTTGCGTTTAAATAGCATTACTAAGTAAACAAATGTATATATATATAGTAATAGGATATTGACTCGGAAAAAAAAAGGTTTTCTCCCACTATCAACTCGTTACGACGGACGTCCTGTACTCCGGTAATAAGCGGAGAACGAAGTGACTTAACTCTGCGTCCTCTATTAGTTTATATATATATATATATATATATATATATATATATATATATATATATATATATATATATATATATATATATATATATATATCTATATATATATATATATATATATATATATATATATATATATATATATATATATATATATATATATATATATATATATATATATATATATATATATATATATATATATATATATATTATATATATATACTATATATATATATAAATTATGCATATTACATTTATCTAAATACAAAAAGTAAACAAGAAGTAAGCTACCAACCCTAGTGTTCACAACAAGGCTCGGAGACGTGAGTAAATAATTTTCCTGATTACCGTGCTACGTCTTGCTGTAAAGAGAGGAGTCGAGACCTCGACAAAATATTAAAACCTTTCTTTTGCATTTTTTTATTTCTATTAGAAGCAACTTGCCATTGCTCGGGCAAATTGATTTCCTGTACAGTGTAAAAGTATTATGAAATGATGCTGTAGACTTAACGATAGTGTTATTATTATTATAGATTTAGATAGTGGTGCTAGTATATACCTATATTGTTGTTATACATTTATTTTTTGGCACATATTTGTCAGTACATACATAGCCTACCTAGCCTAGACCTATACCTATACCTTTGCCTAGATTACGTGAAAATATAAAGTTGAAATAATTATCAAATACTTATATAAACGACCATCATATTAATAAGTAAAAATCAGAAAACTTTCAGTACAAATAATGCAAAACATTGGAAAATTGGGAATTTTTAGGACACATGTCAAGAACTATAATAAATTTATGTATATTAATAATCTTAACTTATTTACACACAAAATGTAGAAAATATTTGTATGTAATGTATGTATGTATTGTATGCATGTGTATGCCCAACAATTTGTCTAACATTTAATACATAACAAATCAAACTTTCAATGAAGCTATAAACGATGTTTTATTAATTTTAAGATAATTTCGAAAAAAAAAAAAACAAATTGTATATTTTAAAACTTTATCAAATATTTGAACTATTATTTAATAATATTTAAAAAATGCCACCAATTTTAAAACTTAAGTGCATGGATAAATACTGGGCACTGAACAAAAAGTATTTTCCAAAACACTTCACACAGTATTCGAGTGCGCCTCTTCGATTATTTGGCAAACACTTTAGCCAGCAGCGCTCAGTAAATAGACCATAGACAGGATATTACAAAGATTCAATTAACAGATAAAATTACCATTAAAATCATTTTAGCCTACCGTATTATGACGTCGACCGAATTTACCATTGATATGAAATGACGTGTATCGCCTGTAGCACGCCATCGTTGTAGGTTCAAATTACATTCTTGAAAATTACAATCGGTATTGTTTTTATACGATTCATGTATTTCTTGTAGTTTTTTTAAGCTAAATACGATATCTTGTGTATTAAAAGTCAGTCAGTCAGTCAGTCAGAGGGGGAAATTAAAGTACAGGAATTCTGTCTGGTTTTTCTTAAATATTATGTAAATAAATGCATAGATATAACTGTCACAACAAAAAATCACTACAAAATACATGCAATAAAAAGCTATTAAATGAAATCAATTAAAAAAATATTATTCTATTTTAAAAATGTATTGATTATAATATATGAATATTTAAATAATATTTTTTTTTCTTCATTAAGATAAACCTTCACTTATGTAAAATTTATATATTTGTATTTGGATAGCTTTTAATACCATTGTTAATAGATATTTGTTATTTAATGCAGAACAAGTTAGAAAAAAAATTATAATTTGACATTGTGGAGAAGTTGAGATGCGCTTAAACAACCGGATTTCACTTAATTTAAGTACTTTAAATCTGTGGCTCTGTGGTCCGGTGAATGTAAATAATATGAAACTATTGATGAGTAGTGTGTGACAAATAATTTGATGAAAATATGACAGCTGGAAATCTTGATACGATTTTCCTTCCTTAGTTAATGGAATCGATATAAAAAACATTTTTGGAGTAAAACAACTAGTTTATGGGCTCGGTTCAATGAACTAAGCACAGTTTTTGCATATGTTACATTCAGTAATAATATGAATCAGACATTATATTTAGGTGTCTATTTTAAAACTGATAAGTAGGTAAAAATATAATACTTAGTTGTCATTATTATATGGTAAGCAATATTATATACATAAATTATATGTATCATTATAATTAATGCATTAACAAAATAGTCTAAAATAACTGAGAGCTTTTGTAATAAAAAGCTTTCAAAAGCTTTATATACATAGGTAACAGTATACACGGAGAATATAAGCACAGGTGGACGTCGCAATTAAATTGTGCAGGTAGAAACGTCCGAGTAAATGTAATAAACGAGTCGCCTCTAACCAAATATTTAGAGAATTGCCTGTGGCCACGAAGTCAGCGATTAATTCATACTTATTTTGATACAGTGAAAGTTAGTCGTAGCTGGTTATTTGAATTTCGTTCAACTATTTTGATTAAATTTCTGTTAAATTAAGTTGGAATCGATTTCTCACTTACGCTATTACTGAATTTCAGGCATATTTATGTTTATGTTTCGGTTTAAAATATGTTACGTTAATGGAAATATATAAAGATGTTTTAGATAGGTAGATCACGGGTAACTATTTTTTTATATAATATTATAAATTGTTTAATTACTCCAATACACGACTCTACTAATGATATAAGCGAATTATGATTTTATTCTGAATTCCAGAAGAGTAATTATAGACCATTACGTCGTCTTTAAACGTCTGAGTGTAAACACTATGATTGTGGGTTTAAGTTCCACTCGAGGAGAGATTCAATTATCCTGACTTTGGTAAAAAATAAACAAAAAGTGTTAAAGACTGACCTTTGACTACCCTGCGGGATAAGCACGACAGGCAAAGTATACAAGGTGAAGTTTTTATTATATAATTTACATATATGTCGCATTACAATGAAATAAATTAATTAACAAACGAAAGAGTACCCACTTTTTTATTCATATGATATCGCTAACCGCACAATCCTATAACCTAAGACGGCAATTTACGCGTGGCTGACCGCGGGACAGTAAACGTATTCGTAAACGTCCCTCGGCGCCCTGATTCTATTAACGCAGCAATTTCAATCCCGTACAAATGTCTTAATGTCTTATTATTCTTGCTATCTACATAGACATATTTATGTATTTGTATGTATGTGTGTGTGTGTTATATAAAAAAATTAAGCTTAAGCTTAATTACCTTAAGCTTAATTAATTAAGATTTTCTTGCTACAAAATATTTTAATTATTGGTATCAAAGTTAGGACTATTTAGTTGTATATTTTAAGTATAGAATCAATATTTATATATTACTCAATATTCTATGAAAAGTTATTACACTAGCAAATGTCAAGTTCCATATTAATTGTAGTAGCAATACAAATTTAGAACAAAAGTTAAGCACAAATATAACTTTATAACACGTGGAATTGCACTACTATGCGGTTCCGTAGGAACTTTTTTCCACGTACCACACTACTGTGGAATAGTCTACCTGCGGCAGTGTTTCCAGACCGATACGACATGGGTACCTTCAAAAAGCGCGTCTACATCCACCTTTAAGGCCGGCAACGCTCTTGTAACACCTCTGCTGTTACACAGGGCCGTGGACGTCGGTGATCACTTACCATCAGGTGACCCGACCGCTCGTTTGGCTTGTCCTTCCTATAAAATACAGCACATGTTTTTATATATTAATAGCAAACATTTCTATTGAATTTTACAACAAAAGAAATATAACAAGCAAAATAAAACGAGAAAAAGGGAACTTCAGCTAAATTTCTTGAATAAAATCTTTACAATTGATTATAGCACAAATAACTCAAACCGTAATTTAAACGATAAAATTGAAGATGATATTACAATAACATTTCGTCCCACGAATCGGATCTTGGCTTTCCCTAAGGAAATTTACCATTCATTCCCGAATCCGACGTCAAACAATTCTCGGTATTTCTGTCGACTTGTCTTCTAGGGCTACTGGCGTTTGTATTTTACCAAATATATAATAGTCAAAATATGTACTGTTAGTAAATATTTAATAACAAAATATGTACTGTTAGTACAAATGTTATTACTTATTATTCGTTAGAGTTGTTGTACTCGCTTAAAGATTATTAACAGTCATTGCAATACAGTATATTTGTTATAAATACATTTTTACATTAGAGTTTTCTTTGTACTTTCCAATATTCCCCGAGGTAAACGTTAGGTGTCAACACTCATTGGTTTCGGCTGTGCTTAGCCTGTCTGTCACTTAGTGAGAAATGATAGAGGTTTTGTTTTTATTATATATATATATATATATATATATATATATATATATATATATATATATATATATATATATATATATATATATATATATATATATATATATATATATATATATATATATATATATATATATATATATATATATATATATATATATATATATATATATATATATAAAAAAAAAATCTCTCTCTCTCAAGTCTCTAAAAGAGATCTCTTCCTGAAACTATGTCAATATATCAATACATATTAAGATTAAACAACTGAGCCAGTGTCGTTTATTTATTTATTTATTTATAACTTTTCCACTTAGAATCAATAAGATGATCACATGTGTACGAACAGAGGAGTGTCAGAGGAGCTCAATTCGATAATAAATATCGAATTGAGCCCCTCTGAAACCTACACACTCCACGACTAAAAACTAAAGTTATGAGGGTTCCAAGCGCGGCCTGGTGAGAAGAGCCCACAACGAACTCAACCAGGTTTCCCTAAAAAAGAGTCCAACAGAACCACCACCAAGCTATACAAAAGCTATCTATAATTTTTTTATATCTTCACGCTTTATCCTGCACATGGCAGCGTAGGCAGAGGGGACTGCAGGAAACATAGGAATCTAGTGTTAAGGCACTCTGTTGCTTAGTCACTGATCTCTCCATCCCTGCTTCCCGCCTTTTTTGAGGCATTGCTTTTTGAGTGACGGAACTCAACGCCGCGCTTTGCCTCGTTGCCAGAGCTAGGAAAATGAAAATAGAAAAATCCATCTTGCCCGTGTGGGAATCGAACCCACAAACCGTCGCGTTTACAAATAGACGCTACGCCACGACGGTCCTTTCTACATCCTATTAATCTTTCTGTTCCTATAAATCAAGCTTTCCAGTAAAAGTAGCTCATAAATATCGAAATCACATTCCTTTCCGTAACCTGTGAATATGCTAAATACGGTACGTAATTGTCAGGTTGATTTGATGCATCTGTTTGTCGATGCGACGTAACGCAAACACTACGTTGAAACTTACGCATCGGTGCATATCGATTTGTTTACTTATTGCAGGTTGCTACGTTTTATAGGTCAATACAATAGTATAGATTAATATTAGGAATATACTGAGTTTTGTTAACTAAGACTATGAGCTATTTCCAGGAGGCTTATGAGGCGGTCGTAGTGCAGTGTTATATTATATGATATTAAAAGTACATGGGTTCCAATCTCATTGGGGTATAGAATTCATATGACTTAAGTCAAGACCCAGCATTTTGAATTTGTTTGTAATTTTTTTTTTGTATATGTAGGATAAAGAGTTAAATATAAAAAAATGCTATTCTTATCATAATTATTATCGTTTATGATAAACATAAACGATTATTGTGCAATGGATTTGAAAAATTATATATCAAATTTTTTTTCAAAGGCAGGGTAGGCAGAGGGAACTGTAGGAACCGTGGGAACCTAGTGTTAAGACACTCTGTTGCTTAGCCCCTGCTTTCTCCGTCCCCGCTTTCCGCCGTTTTCGAGGCATTGCGTGTTGAGTGGCGGAACTTAACGCCGCGCTTTGCCTTAGATGCCAGAGCGAAGAAAATGGAAATAGAAAAATCCATCTTCTCCGACTGGGGATCGAACCCAGTAACCGTCGCGTTACAGGCAGACGTTGCGCCTCTGCGCCACGACGGTCCTTATATATCAAATTAATTTGTTAATTTATTACCAATATATTATTATGTTTCTGTTTCCTTAAATTTTATTAATAAAAGGAGTAAAATAATAATTTACATACTATGTTGATAAATATATTTTGATCTTTATACGATATGAATACTCAAATAAATACCATATATAACGACCTTCTTTCGTAAATTGATTGTTTTTAAGTAATTAGATATTCATAAAATCGACATACAACAGCAAGAAAATTATTACATTGTTATAGTTATTTTTCTAATTAGCAGGATAGTCATAGGTAACTTTAAGTTACTAACTTAGTGTCTATTTTCAAAGCTTTGTCTTGTTATGAAAGCGCACGTCGCGCACAAGCGTTTAATTCAATTTATTCTTAAATTAAAAAATATTATATGTAACTAAATTAAATTCTATGAAATATGCAATTAAAAATTTATAGATTTTAAATATTGCTTATTCCCTTCATAACTAATCTGTATTTTTCACACTAAGCAAACACTCTTTGCATGTTTTTGTTTGTATTTTGTTATCTTACATGTTTAAAGAAATTACCGATCATAAAAAAAATAAGTTACGTATAGGGCCATAAAATATAATATTAAAATATACATATAATATAAGGATTCATTTAACCGTTTTAATTATTTACTTTTTCGCATTCCGTCCACATATTTTCCATTTGAATTCGAGACAAAATAGTGTTAAAAATTAAAATAATTATTTTAAATTTAATAAGCTTTTCTCATAAAACTCTCAAAGCATGTATATATCTAAGACGCCTGGGACATTACAGTCACGTTGGCTCTAGACACGTCCGGTATTTGTCGGATGCGACGGTGCACAAACACTGGCGCCTTGAGAATTACGCATCGTTGCATATTGATTGAATCCTTTAATTGACGTCCTGTCGGTGCAATAGTCGTGAATAAACTAATATGCATGATTATAAAGAAATATATTAAGTTAAAGATGGCTAGATATACTGATAAATATTATACGATACTTTACTGATGCTATAGGTAGTTAAATTAAGTGTGTCTATTTAGAAACTATATATTAATTTAATTTTAAATCCCTTATGGCCCAGCGAGTTTTTCGCTCTGGCAACTAGGAAAATGCAGTGTTGAGTTCTGTCAGTCTACACGTAGCACTTCGAAAGGCGGAAAGTGGGGAATGGAGTGATGTCTTAAAACTTGGGATCCTATGGTACCTGCGGTTCTCTACGAGTAAAAGACTGGCGGTATAAGCGTGAACCTGAAAAAAATATATATATAAAAGCGTTAACGTTTAAATAAAGATTAAAATCTACGTCTCGTTTAAAAATAGTGAAAAATATATTTATTTATACCAATAGGTCATTTTATTGTAGAATAAACATGGCGTGGTGTAGTAGTCACGTTGATGAACCAGAGCACGTTTGAGGCTTGCACACGTGACGATTGTTTTACTCCTATAACGACTTGTATTTACTTGTTTATGTTATTTATTTATAAAAAAATATTTATAGTTTGTGTATTATGTATGCAACATATAACAATTGTTATTTTCTAACAGCATGTTATTTATAGTAATTTATTGGTAGTATATAACGAATTTATATAGGGAATCTAAAAATATCGGTCAAGTGCGAGCGGTACACGCTCAACGAGGATTCAAAAAAAATATATTGGTATTAAAGATAATTATAGTTGTTATTTACTTAGGCACTTAGCATAGATGAATTATAACAAAATATTAGGGGGACTGTCGTGGCGCAGAGGCATAGGGTATTGAGGCGTATTTCCACTCGGGGAAGATGAATTTTCCAATTTTCAATTTCATCGCCCTGGACACTTGGGAAAGCGCAGCGTTGACTTCAACCATTTGAAGTAAATAATTATTCTCGTTTAGCTTCGTTGTCAAAATTTAACTCTGCCACTACATATTAAATGACTGAAAAACGAACAACGGTTACGACTAAATAACGAACGGATAACACTACCCAATAGCAGGAGTCTATACACAACAAGATAAGAAGCTACTATGACCGTAGTAGAGAAGAAACAACTTAGCGTTCCATGGATTCACCTGTGCGTGTGCCGGGCCCATCCCGCCCCTTTAAAATGCATTAACGCTCACCTTCACTGTCCGAACTCCTCCCACTACCTAACTAAATTTTAAATGATTCTACCAAAGCCGCCTTCGAAGTGTGTTCTAGAAATGAATTTGTGATTGTTCTAGCAGGCCGAGAACTTTTAGTAAACTATAGAGGATATTTGTTTCCTACGGAACTGTAAGTTCTACCAGTACTACGCGTTTTAGGCTTCTAGAATATAGAAAAATATCCATCCGGTCTGGATGACGAAACACAAATATCCTTAGGGATTCTATACTGTTTTTCATACGTGTCCATCACAAGTGTCCAATCAGGAGCTGTATCTAATATGGAGAAAGGCTTTTGTGTAGGTTTTTTATGAGAACCTTCTTTCACAAACTCTATTTAGCGTTTGCTGGTTGTTATGTTTCTCTGTGCTCTTGCTACTGAAAGACTAACGGCTTCACGTACGATTTCTAGAACTTTGTCATGGCGCCGCGAGTATTGATCACTATCCAAGATTACTCTACATTCCACCAGCATATATTTAGCTGTCCCCATTGCCTCTTTACAGATGTAGCAAGGTTTATAATAATAAATTTTACCCCATCTTACTAAATTACTTTGATCTGGAAAAGTCATTTGGAACGCATTTAATATCTACCTATTACCTATACCATTAACTAACTAAAGGGATACAGAATTCTCCTATGGTTAGCCATTTTGCATTTCTTAGCCCATTGCGTGCACCTAATACTTGTCGTTCTCGTCTTGCGCAATAAAAGATTTTATCATGTCTGTGTCTTGAACTTTCCTCTTTGATCCTAATCCTACTTTACTAAATTGTGCTCCTATCATAAATTGCTTATGGAATTTAAGTCTTGATTCGAGCTCTGGGACATAATCATTTTTGTCTCTAAATAAGGTTGAGGTGTCCGACGAATGCACTAGCCCAAGCCAAAATTTCAGCATCTTTATGAGGCTTGCATCTAACTTTGCCAAAAGCGCTTTATTAAAATCACATACGAGGAAAGGCCAATTCAGACGTGATGTTAGAAAATTGTCGTAAACCCAAGCTTTCTTGACATTACTTATAGGTTGATGGTCTACCTTATCAAGATCCATCAAAAAGATGTCGACTAGTACATCTAAAGATAGAATTCGGCCTTTGTAATCTATTTTCTTACCGAAAAATTTAAAAGCTGCCGCCTCGGACACTATAGCAATGCTTTCACCGCCAATTTTCCCGGATCGTATGAGGTATATTTTGTGTCTCGTCTTCCTAGGCATAGACAGTGAAATTTACTAGGTTTTGTCCTCATTCCTATTGTCCACGTACAAAACTCGTCTACTTCATCCAATAGCAGCTGGCATTGCTTTGGGTTCCTAGTGAGTATCGTGAGATCGTCCGCAAAAGCAAGTGTGGATTCCGTGTACTTGTTATTAAATTTAAGCCGATAACCCCATTTTTTTCGTGTTTAATTAGAATATCTAGTGAAATATTAATAACGATATTAAATATTATTGCGGATAAACAACAACTCTGAAAAAGATCTACATTATAGCTTAAAGGTTTTGAATGGCCGTCTTTTGAGTTAATAACGAATTTTAATTTTGAATAGTATGACGCGATTATGTTGCTTACTGTCGTAGGAAAATTATATTTAAAGCGAATATCAATAGATCGTACTGTACTGATCCAAACGCGTTTTCTAAATCTGTCGAACATACCGTAACTTACCTCTCACACGTTCTAGCGTCTTTTAAGCTAGTATTCATTACTGGATGAAATGCAGTAACATATTATTTAGATTTTCTGCATATAAAAAATTGGAGCACAAATAAATTTAAAATGTGTAATTATTATAATCAATAAACTTATGCCAGACATTAAGTTATTTGACAATATAAAAAAGTGTTTTTAAAATTTACTTACTTAAAATGTACTTTTAAAATTTAAATAAGCTTAAAGTTAAGTTTTTTTAATTAATATTACACAATGCTGCGATGCAATGAAAACTGCAGTTAAAACTGCGACAACAGCGACCATCTTGTGGCACCCACACTGTTGAAATTTTTGCCCATCGGTCACTTTGCATGCGACAGACATGTCCCGCCAACGTCCGTTATGCGAGTTTTGGAGCGCAAGGTTGTGTTCCTAATGCGATCAATTCTTCTGACACCTAATATGTTGCGCTCTATGGCATGTTGGCAAACCTTGAGTTTGGACTGTTGTGCTTCAGTCAAAGATCATATTTGTGCGCCGTAAGTCAGAACGGGCAGAATCTACATGTGAACGAGTTTACTCTTCAGTGTCAGCGGAAGGTTTCCTTTCATAAGTTCCTTCATGGACCAGCTCTTCCAGGCGTTTTAAATTCGTCTTTTAACTTCTTTATCCTGCCTGTATGTGTACTTGTTAATATAGTGTATTAAAAAAGAGCAAAAGTATTATTAGAAATATACACGTACATAAAGTATATAAAGTTTCATCATGTCCCTATACTAAGCTTAGTTAAGAAAAGTTAGTTCTGTTTTTTGTATTACTGATAAAAAAAACCAACTGTGTTGTAATTGGCCATATTGGAGAAAACTATTCGTAGAATTTGATTTTTACGAGAAAAAACTTTCAATGACCGTAAAGTTGACTCTACCATTTTACTTTTATTGAAAAACATGCTTTACAACATGCCCAATGCGTTTTGCTTTGTACTAAAAAAAGTTAAAAACTATGACTTGCATAATTCAATGAAAAGAATCAATAACATAATATCTTTATATTGCAACTCTATGTTAATATAGTATTTCATTAACAATACGATGACGTTCAAAATTCAAACACCGGCAAAGAGACCTGAAATGTTCAATATTACCATGTATTTATAAAGATATATCTTTTCTACCTACATTTGTAAATAAAGGTAAGAATTTTGATTTTTTGGTCCAAATATATTTTAACGTTATGTTAATATTTAGAATTATAGTAACAAGAAGTTCTTAAATGCACAAATCCTTATTAATTTAAGTAAAACTCTGAACCAGGTCTAACTTGCATTATCTATACTCGTAGTCTGCAACACCAAACACCATCACGTGCCAGTAGATCCGACTGCAGTCAGCACAACAATAGATTCTATCCATTCCTGAACACAAATCTCATCGACTAGGTTGCCTTTACTCGAATTTCAGAATGAAATCTCCGCATCGTGTTTTCGGGATTATTCTACCGGATGCATTACCTAACCAACAAAGCTACAGTACATTTTCTTGTTAGCATAGTACGTGTCAAATGTGCGAATATAAGCTTTCTTTGGAATTGCTCGAATGCTTTGTGTTCTCTATAAAAACTTATACTCAATAACAACTAAATAAATAAATTCTCAAAAATTTGCTATTTTGTATTTGAGTGTTTTTTTTTGTTTGAAAGCTTCCCAAAATGTCTAAAGTGCTACATGCATCCATTCTACTATAAGAAAGTTAATTATTAAATATATAAAATACATACGTCCCTGCATACCTCTTTCGCCTCGTCCACTATCATTAACCTCTTCATACATACTTTCCGGGGAGACCTCATGGTTTTTACGTAACCTTTCTCCAGTATCTTCGCTACTATGTTTTCGAAAGTCAATCGAGGTCTCCCCTTACCTTTCTTACCACTCACTTTTATATAAAGTAATTTAGTTCAATAATATCACAATACGAGTATTTGTCAACAATATAAATAATTACTTATAAAAAAATTATCCCAATTAATCGTACAATACATAAGAAAAACAATCTTGTAAATTCAATTAAGTCATATGATGCAGAGAAAGGTTGGTACAAAATATCTTTCACGTGACATTCTCTATTGTTCCTTGAGAAGAAAAAGAGTTACAGTAATGGAATTGGAAGGCAGGGGTCGGACCGACCGAAACAAATACCATCTACGAGTTGATATAAGATGAAGATACAGCTAATTAGCTATAAAAACCAGATATGCCATGACTAAAGCGATTGGTTAATTTAATTTTGAAATTTCAGATTAGTCAATATGTAAATGAAAATTAACGAGAATTTACTAACAAGCTATATATATAAGTGTAGTGGCACAACATCTGACTAATAATACTAGACTGTGGGTTAAAACGTATATGAAATGTAGGTTTACGATTCGCCACTCAGCTACTAACACTGCCTTTTACTTTCTACTTTACAAGTAAAAGGCAGAGTGTAATTAGACTAGATTCCCTCTGACTCCTTTACCAAAATGTGGAATAAAATGTGAAGCCACAACTACTACATATTTTGAATTTTATGAAATATAATTTTAAGTTTTCTTTTTAATATTATAATAATTGACTCAATTTGGCTATAAATACATATATTTTTTTGTCATATTATACATATTGCAGACAACACTTACAATTTTAGAACAACTCCCTTATCACTAAACTAACAGTGCCACAGGACAGCAATATTACATCATTGGTTGCACACCTCAGTGTTCCATCAATCACCGTCGTTTATACCCAACGGATTGTCGCTTTCTTCTTACTTCTAATGACAGCACCATTTACTATCTGTTTAATATCTATTGACCTATTCGTAATAGCAACGTACATCGGTTTACTGTGATAGTAATTTTAGATGGCAACTGACTGATAAAAGCTCATTTATTTGTCTTGTATAACGGAAACAGTTTTCTGTAGTTGAAGCAAATTCAGCTTATTTAATATTATTGTTATTGTACGTTATATATTGCTATTTAAAGTAACAATTTTTATTATTTATAACAGACATACAAACTACGTTGAACTTATTTTTACTAAAGAGTTTTTGAATAAATATATACTATAGTAATAGTGAATAAATAGATCTAAAATAAATACGAATTTACAGTCAGTCATTATTTCATATATTTCTAAGTTTTTGAATAGGCTTTTGAGTTTAATCATTTGATTTTATTAATTAATAAAGTTTGTGCTGTTATTGTAAACCTACATTATCGGATTAGATCGTACCTTTTCTGTCACAGCTGGCGCAGCTTAAATTGTAAAACCTCTTAACGCAAAAGTACCTAACCTGTGAGTTAGAACGACTCTTTTAAGTCCATTGCTACGCCCTTATTATTTTATTGCAAAACCAAATTTGACAGTTATTTTACGAATATCATTATAGTTTAAAAAAAGGGACACTGTCAATCTTTAAATTATTGATCAGAAAAAAGGATCTGTTTATGATTTTACTTGCATTTATTAAACAGTGCCACTGTGTGCCTATAAATATATACCTCCTTTCCACTGTTCGTTCACAAACATACACTTAATAAAGCAGTCAATTAACAAATTATTTATCATAACAATGATTTTCATAAAATATATTTGAAATATGAATAAAGAAGTTACTATGAATCTATTACTGAGGATTTCTAAGTTAGAGAATATTATTTTATTAATTATAAACAGGGTTAAAATGAGCTTAATATATATATATATATATATATATATATATATATATATATATATATATATATATATATATATATATATATATATATATATATATATATATATATATATATATATATATATATATATATATATATATATATATATATATATATATATATATATATATATATATATATATATATATATATATATATATATATTTAAGTATTTAATAGATTTACTGTAGAATTTAATTTAAGTATTAATAGTTCTGTTCAGTTTACTAATTTATAAATTAAAAATATCATAACACATAAAAGATATAAGAAAAGTATATTGTAATAATAATAAATATAAATAATTTTTAATTAATTATATTAAAATAAGTTACTTTTCAACAATATCAAAAATCGAAATGTAAAACGAATATTAGCAGATGTATGCAACACTTACCTACACACCTAGTTTTGACATAAGGAAACTTGCAAATTAGCTAAAATGGAGCTCATTGTAATTGGGATACAGAATGACGGATTGAATTTACGTTACGAGTGAAGAAAAAACTGGTAGAAATTAATATTTTTAAATAAAGTAAATGACCAATTTAGAATTTCAACAAAAAGCACAAAATCGATCAAAAAACTTAAAGCATGTTTTTAAAATATTAAGTATGTGTTAAAAAATTGTACCGACATATAATAAATATAGATAGAAATATTTAAGAAATATATTATTATAAAATTTCTCACTTTAGCTTTCTTACCCAGCAAATTCAAAAGCTAATTAATTTTTATCAACAAATGAAATAAAAATATTTCAAACAGGCATTTTCCAATTTATTGAAATCCATAGCATTCCTCAATTAAGCTTTTTCAGCATTAAATGTGACATCTGATACACAAAAATGTCTAATAATTTGCAGTTGTAATAAACAATAATATTCATATGTAAATATACATAAAACATATCCTGTCTTTCTTTCAACATCTTGCAAAGTTCAACATATAGCATAAGAAGCGTGATTTGAATCGGAGAGCTCTTGATAAAGCCTGTCAAGTCTGATTTGAATATGAATGGAATGCTAATGAAATACTTGCTCTCAACTACCTAGACAGCTTACTTTTCATTTGTTTTATCTCGAGAACGTATCGGGTTCGCATTTAGAAGGTAAACAGTACTGGAGCTTTTGCAATGCTTTTTAAGTTTTTATATGTTTGAATATCTCATATAAACTTTGCCAAGCATATTCAATAGAACTTTTTATACAAATATTTGCAGTCGTTTAGATATGAGAGTATCTACTGGCATAGAAAGAAGTTGGGTAATTTTTAACATTACAGTTTTTGTTGCTGTAGTTTTAAACGTTAGACATTTTTTAAGTTATGAAACACAAAACAAAAAACACATTTTATTAATTACTTATTAACTGAACCTTAAATAGTAATATTCATTAATTTAATTTTAATTAAGTAATTAATTCATTTAGGTAAATATTACTTGTGCTTATAATATTATAAACTAACAACAATCTTAAATATTTAGTTTTTATATATTTTTTTCTTCTTTTTTTAGCTTCACGCTTTATCCCGCATATTGCAGGGTAGGCAGAGGGAACTGCAGGAACCATATGAACTGTGTGTTAAGACACTCCGTTGCTTGGAGCTATAAAATCCTCTCTGTAAATTAAGTGTCCGTAATTTATATAATTTGAAAAATAATATTCCCTAAATTTGGACTACTATAGAGGATTAGGTATTAATAGTAATCACAAAATTCACTTTCTCAATATAACATCTCTCAGTCGGCCTTGTTGAATAATAATTTGAAACGAAATATAAAGAAATCTTTATTCCAAGAGAAATATATTCAGATTATAGATAATTCAAAATATACGGCTGCGTCCAAGATACGTAAAACAAATCTTAGGCCAATAAATCATACGTAGTGAAACAAAACGTGAAATGCCGTAAACATTTGTATGCGACTCGCACGCTGTGCGCTCGTTTATCAATACCCGACCGCATCTCGCCAACAAATATCTAGAAAATAAAAGCAAATGCTATCTCCACCCAATTATCTGGTTCTACTTTGACAGCCAACGATAGGTTTGAAAATATTCCTGCCTACTCCATGTTGTTGCGACTTGGCTTTCTCGGTAAATTAACTCGATAGTCTGCTACGAAGCTACGACGCAGTGCTACGCCCCAGTAGAGTGCACTCGCTACTGTACTTTTGTTGAAGATTTTTTTGATTGTTATTAATATGTAGTGCTTCAATTATTATTTAAACTTTTTATTTTTAAAGTTTTCTTGATGACTTTTTTGTAGAGCCGTATTTTTAATTTACCTATTTTATTATAGAAAATTTTAATAATATTTCTACTTTTATATAATACTCTCATACTTTTATATAATACTTCCACCTACGACCATTGGATATTATTACTATAACAAAGTAATATATAATATAATGTAAGATTTTTGTCCTTATAAAATTAAAACAATGTTATAAAATATAACATTTCATTTTTGTTTTATTTTTGTATTAAACTTGAGAATCTAGTAACGACGACCTTTTACTATAAACCAATATTTCATTTATGACAAATAATATAAATCATAAATTAGTTACTTCTACCATAATAAGTAATAAATTCATGTTGATTGTTAGCAAATTTATTTTCTCCATTTTGGCTATTTTACTCTTTTTGTTTTTTAAGAAAAATAAACAAAAAATATGTTTAGTATGATTTCTTAAATTGTAACAATTTAAAAAACAATTAATTTAAAAATTCAGGACAGGTTATTTCAAATTAAACCAACGTAAACATGCAAACCACTGCGACATTAAAGTGTGCCGAAAATGAATACTCTAGAATTTAAAAAACAACCGTTTTTCTTGGATATGTCACATTGACTAGACTCTTTGTGTGGAGAGTAAGACCTCAGTATTCCATCAATCACGTAACAAGAAAGCGGATTGCTTCGTTCAGCGGATTCTTTTGTTAAAACACAATTCACGGATATGTTTTTCCTGTTGACGTCTTATAAGGAATTATATCAATTACACGGTGCTTTGTAATGTAATAGTCAGCAGTTGTAAAACGATTTCTAAGGAAAGCAGTTGGCAACAATCTTTACATCCTATCGTAGCTAAAGTTGGCAAACTAGTATATTATGCATTTCTAACATTTTAGTTTAATTTAAATGTATTTAAATAAATACATTATCAATGCACTAATAAAACATTTAGTTTCAAATAATTTTTTATAGTATATATTGTTTTCAATTAATGAATATTCATATGGTATAACATATGGTATTTTTTTAATAATTAATAAAAATGAATCATTAAGGTAAAGTAAAATCAAATTGTATAAAATCGTCTAAAAGTCTTTCTTTTAACAAAGTCTTTGTTGTGACTTCTTTGTACATATTTGACGAGAGGTAGCTTTTTGTTAAATTTTTAAATTACAGTATTTTCAAATTAGAAAAATTATAAGCGAATGTGATAAGACCGCTTATATTAAGGTAAAACAATAACAATTATAACTAGTAAGCTAGTCGAGTGAACAATATGAAATAGGTAGCGATATTTCTCCACCGTATCGTTGGCTGTCAAAGCAGTGTTAGATAATTGGGTGAAGATAGCGTCGCTTTTATTCCACGATTTCTTCTTAAACGTTATTTGTTATGATTTCACAAACGAAGGATTCGTAAGAAACTAGAAAAATATACTCTAATTTATCAACGTTATTAATTTTGCAATAGTATTTGTAGTAGTGTGTCTTAGTAGATTTTTAATATAATAAGATTTATTATTTTGAAATTGGTCTCATCAATCAAAATCAATGGAACAGAAAAATGTATTTTTGTAACTTATATAACTTTTTTTACATTTATTATAACAAAAAACTTATAATAATCTAAAACAGAGCACTTCAATTGATTATATAATTAAATTTACAATAGTTTGTTATTTTTGTGATATTTAAGTTTTAATCTATACTAAAAATAGAAAATATACTTAAAGTAAACATAGATATAACGTTTTCTTCAAATTGTGTTTGCTATTTATGGAATTTTTAAACATAATTATAAAGTATATTTTTTACATTATATATATATATATATATATATATATATATAAATTATAAAATGAAACACAGCAACATTTTAAGGAACAACTCTTAAATAATACACGAATGATGCATTAGTTTTAACGAATTCCGCCCATTTCCACCCTTGTTACGAGTTCGACAGTGTCATTGATTTATGTTCTTTGAGTAAGGCCTTTACATACTTCCGTGAATCAATTTAATAGAACAAAAATATTTTGTAATATTATTTCATGACATTCACAGACGAAATTTAAATATATTGTAATATATTTAAATTTCATCTGTGGCTTCGCACTTATAGTCTATGACTTTTTGCGAGAGACTAAAGAATAAAGTGACTATTGAGTACAATAAAAGTTAGGAAATTATAATTTGAAAGACAAGCCATTTTCACAAAACAAATATTCCAGTCATCTAAAAATATATTAGGAAACCAATATATTCATGTACATGGTAAGAATTTTGTATTCATTTAGAATACAAACTCCGTACCATTGGTGGATTGGTGGGACAAGGACGATGACGTGCATCGTTGTCTGTTTTTTTATATTCTGCATAGTAAAAAATATGTATTTTTATGGAGTTGAAAAATTCGTAACAGGATTGTAAGAAAAAGTTATAGGAGATACTTACGCTCTTATTGCTTGCGATACTCATTGCTGTAGGCTATACCTTCTCTTTAGAGAGATCGCTCAGCCTGTGTATAAGTAAATATTAAATTATAAGTAAAAAAATTGGATATCAACGCGTATAATATTTTATTCTGTTTTCTGGATGAAAATAAAAGCAACCATATCGATTTTTTGGAAAATCAATATCTAATTATACTAACAATGTAAATTAGATTGCACAATGCACTTTAGAAGAATCAATCACAATTTATATGATATATATATATCTATCTCTATAGATAGCTATCACTCAGCTAAAGGTCTCCCTCCTATATGATTGGAAAGTGCGGACAATCACAACATGATACAAATTTCTATAACTGAAAGTAGGACGATTAGATTTCCATATTTTATAACACAATTTAGTTTAACAGATCCAATTTTATATTTTAATTTTAAAGTTTCGAATTCCCATTGCTGAAAATATGAAATTCAAAAATCATGAGATAAGTGATAAAGTAAAAATTTTTTTTAGTGTCTACGAACATGACATAAAAACAGAACTGTGGCTTACATCGGAAAACTGAATACCGCTTGAATAAACTTTAATTGTAAATATTTTATAGCTACCGAATAGCATCAGTGTGTACTGAAAGTAACATTTTATTTGATTAACCAATTACAATACATGAGCATGAGTGGTCAGCCAAATGTAAATATTATTTTAAGTAATATATAATAATTTAAATTGTTTAAACTACGTTCATAAATATATTTCGAATTATAAGAAGCTCGATAATTTAAAAATGTTAAATGCATTTATATTCGTAGGAACAAGTATTATGAACGTCAAATATACAAATCACTAAAGCTAACTTACTAAAACTTTTATTTGCCATCTTTTGTTTATAAAAGGTTTTGTCACAAGTCGTTGCATAACACGCAATATTTCAAAGTCAAATAATGTCTTGGCTTTTGAGTATCTCTGCTTAAGTGAAAAAGCGTCGACCTGCAATTTATAATTTAATAGATTATTACTATATAAGCATCAAATATATTAAACAAAAACCAATAAAATAATATTTAAAAACACCCAAATTGGCTTGGGTAAATACTAATAGGTCATTATCTTTATTGTTCTTTTTTATTTTAAAGTGATTTAAATATTATTCTGGGCAAGTTAACAATATTAAACTACATTTCGTACACCTTCATTAGGCTAATGTTCAGTCCTTCATAAAATAAATGTTCAGTATTAATATAATAAGCAATCAAAAGTTACAGCATTTTCACGTATCTCTGCGGCTCTGGACCGGAGGGCGTGCCTCGACTCCCTGCGATAAAGGCTGTCGAAGCCGATTTGAATATGAATAGAGTGTTAATGAAAAACTTGCTTCTGACTATTAAGACGGCTCGTCTCTCTTTTGTCTTTAATAAGATCTATTAAGCTAGCAAATAACTAGAGGAAGCTTTTAGTATGTCTCAATTTTCTTTATGATGCCAGTGCAATGGGATAGAGCTGGAATATAAACGAGATCGTTGTGGATTTGGTTTCCGGTTGAGTTATAATTATTTCTCTAAACGCAATATCTTAGTATGGTATCTTAGGAGAAATAATGGAAAATGAATTGTCTTGGCAATAGGATATTCAATGCCTTCCAGGTCTCTACCGAATAAGTTGGGGAGTAAAAATATAAAGTATAGATTATTAATAAATAATATATAAAACCGTAACCGTACCGTATTGCCCGTACATAAAATGATATACTATTCTTATAACGGAGAACGTTCCAAAAAAAACTCCAAATCTTTTTGTGAATCTTTCAAATGCATAAATACTCTTGCAGTACATCAAAGCTAAGAGTGCTTTAAATTTTGTTAAGACCTGAAATATTTTAAATGTAAGAGTGAAATCATTTTAGTCGCCCTACGCCAGCGACACTGAGCAATTGCCGTACTTTATGCTAAGCTCTGCATTTAATTACTACTGAGTACTTTAATTTCTTCTCCACGTTTTAAAGTGCAAGTTTTTTAAAATTACCTTATGATTTTTTTTAATTTCTCAACTTTAATTGGTAAAAAATTAAAATATATATAATGTGGAATGTATTAATTGAAAAGAAACAAATAAATGTGTTTGTTTAATTTTCAAGTGAGGTATATAGGATTTTGGGTTCGATTCTCATTGGGTGAAATGGGTTGTTTATATACCATTTCTCTAATACTAGAGAAATTGGGTGGAGAGCAAGGAAGGAAGAGGGTCTTAAATAGTAAATCTAAAGCTTTATGAAATGTATGAAATGTATTTAGTCATTACTTCTTTTTTGTAATAGCATAATACCATACCATTCGTACCTATCCATCGTATATATGAGCGCAAAGCTATATGTAATAACTTTATTGTTTACTTAATTATTAAATTAACATAGTTTTAATTATTGCTATTTTAGTTATAGAGTAAACCCCTTTTTTAATTTTAGCTTCACTTCAAACTACAGGAACTATATGATCTTAGTGTTAAGACACTCTGTTGCTTAGTCTCTGCTTTCTCCGTCCCCGCTTTCCGCCTTTTTTGAGTCATTACATGTTGAGTGGTGGAACTCAACGCCGCATTTTGCCTAGTTGCCAGAGCGAAGAAAATGGAAATAGAAAAATCCGTCTTCTCCGAGTAGGAATCGAACCCAGAAACCGTCACGTTACAGGCAGACGTTGCGCATCTGCGCCACGACGGGCCTCAATTTAATAATGTATAATATGCTTATTTTTTTCGAATATTGGACGTCAGTTCCATCAGTTGAAATGTCAATTCCTACGTTGTATGTGATCATACAAAACGCATTGCAACATTTTGATAAAAATTATAATCACACAACATTAAATCATTTATTATTTTCTATATGAATGATACCCTCCTAACATCGAAACTCTAACATAGCGCCCACATACTCAATTGTGTAACGAAAATTATAAGAAAGTCATATAAACTATATAGCATAATATTATGAACTACTACTATATAAGTAATATATTAATTCGAAAAAAAAAACTTTAAATTTTTTTTAAATAGCACGTCCGCTGAAGTCCTCATACTGAGAAGTTTTTAAAAACTTTTTAATCCAATATACTTCAATAATATTAGCTGTCTCCAACATAGTTTCGAAACTAAATGTATTTAATGATAGGAGTATAGTAATACGCTGAAACATTCCAATACATAAAGTTAAATAAAGTTTCCACAAAGTATTTCAATTAAAAATTATAACATATTCTTTTATATTTATCATTATTTCTTATATTTGCGGAGAAGTTTCTAAACAAAAACATATTATATTTTTAAAATATATATTTCAGTATATTAGATATACACAAAAAGTACCTGACTTTAGTATATCTATATTTCACTATAGATATACTAAAGTCATTAATAATCTTAACCGTTCTCCGCTTTGCACTATTATTCGAGTCATTAAATATTGAATGATACTGTTTAATATATATATATATATATATATATATATATATATATATATATATATATATATATATATATATATATATATATATATATATATATATATATATATATATATATATATATATATATATATATATATATATATATATATATATATATATATATATATATATATATATATATATATATATATATATATATATATATATATTTTTTTTTTTAACTTCACGCTTTTATCCCGCACATGGCAGGGTAGGCAGAGGGAACTGCAGGAACCATACGAACCTAGTGTTAAGACACTCCGTTACTTAGTCCCTGCTTACTCCGTCCCCGCTTTCCGCCGTTTTCGAGGCATTGCGTGTTGAGTGGCGGAACTCAACGCCGCGCTTTTGCCTTAGTTGCCAGAGCGAAGAAAATGAATATATATAATATATATATATATATATATATATATATATATATATATATATATATATATATATATATATATATATATATATATATATATATATATATATATATATATATATATATATATATATATATATATATATATATATATATTTATATTATATATATATATATATATATATATATATATATATATATATATATATATATATATATATATATATATATATATATATATATATATATATATATATATATATATATATATATATATATATATATATATATATATATATATATATATATATATATATATATATATATATATATATATATATATATATATATATATAATTTATTAACTTCAAGTGGGAATTAAACTTACATTGTTTACAGTTTGACCCTCTTGTATTGCGACTTGTAAAAAATACTTTTGTCAATAAAAGGTTCACAGTTAAGGTAGGCAAATATGGGCTTATGTGCTTTTGTAATTATTATATTCCTAACTACATTCATAATATTGGTCCTTACGATTATAACATGTACTCTATACTTTTAAACTATCTAGCTTCATATAATTCCGATTATATTTATGAACATAGTTCAAACATTTTAAATTATTATATATTACTTAAAATAATATTTACATTTGGCTGACCACTCATGCTCATGTATTGTAATTGGTTAATCAAATAAAACGTTACTTTCAGTACACACTGCTGCTATTCGGCAGCTATAAAATATTTACAATTCAAGTTTATTCAAGCGGTATTCAGTTTTCCGATGTAAGCCACAGTTCTGTTTATATGTCATCTTTTAATTACACTTCTCGTATAAACGCGTGTGATGGTCGAACGTTTTAGTTTCGTTTCATGTTGTAGTTAGTCGTAAACACTAAAATAAAATTTTTATTTTATTACTTATCTCTTGATGTTTAAATTTGATATTTCCAATAAAACGAATTCAAAAGACTATAGTTAAAATATAAAAATTCATCATCAAAGCTGAATTAAGTATGTTATATGTAATAAAACTAACATAAAAATCCTACTTCCTACTTTCTGTTCTACGAATCATTCTGTTTTCAGTTATACGAATTTGTATAATATTTTGAGAATTTAGGTGATTATTGACAAGAGAGCTTTAGTTAAGACATAAGTTCAAACAATCATGATATTATGTTTCTTGAGTGAATCTTCTAAGGTGAATTTTTAATGAACACAGTAAGACGAGAAAATCCTTTAGGGAAATTATGAAACTAAAAATATACCATCGTAGTTTGTTTTATACACAGGCGAACGTAAGTAATGTTCTCCGGAAGATTGACACCGATACCAATGAGACGAAGTTTGTATTCTAAATGAAGACATTATATATTTAGTTTATACATTTTTAGATGCCAAAAATTTATTTGTGAAACAAACTATTGCATTGAATTGCAAGTTCATATTATAAGGTTTGCTTGTTTTGAACTGTCTCTTTATTCTTTAGTCTCTCGCGAAAAGTCATTGACAATTACTTGGTCATTGGAGCGAAGCCACAGGTAAAATTTACTTTTGTAATAAAAGTACAATGTGAAAGTAATATTATAAAATAGTTTTGTTCTACTATAATTAAAATGAGGCACGATACAAATTGACTCGCGGGAGTATGTAAAGGGCTTACTCAAAGAACATAAATCAATGGCACTGTCGAACTCGGGTTGTCGAAGGGTGGAAATGGGCGGCATTCGTTACAACTAATGCTTCATTCATGTATTATTTAAGGATTGTTCTTTATAAATACTTACGCAACAATTGAAAAGAATAATATTATTGTTATGAACATATTAACATATATTTTTTTCTTTAAGATTTTTTAAGTTCAATTATAAGTAGTATTATACGTGGGAGCTGATTTGACGACACAAGTATTTCTTGATAAGATTAGCAAGTTTGACAGAGTTTAGATTGTCAAATGGAGATCAAGCAACTAGGAACTGTCCCAAGACTCGTTACATGCTTATTTGCTCTTCAAAATTGTAACTAATAAATTTCATTACATTTGTTATTTTGCCTACAAATTATATTATTATAGTGTGTCACAGCCATACACAAAAAAATAATAATAAGTATTCGTCAATGATGCTGTAATACTTATTACGTGAGGTTAAATATTGAAAACGTAAATATATATATATTTTTTTTAGCTTCACGCTTTATCCCACACATGGCAGGGTAGACAGAGGGAACTGCAGGAACCATACGAACGTAGTGTTAAGACACTCCGTTGTTTTTTAGTCCTTGCTGTTTTCCGTCCCCGCTTTAGTAAATATCTACTTACTTAAATACTTACTTAAATGTTACAAGTCTGTCTTTTTTTAAGAAAAGCTTAATTTTACAATTAGACTAGGTTAGCTTGAAATTTAATGTCATATGGTCGAAAAGGAGTATTTTAAACCTATATCAGTAGTTCATTTAATAAAAAACGAGTGCATACAATCCCAAATATAAAGTTGCTAAATTTTATTAGTTTTAACGCTGTCATTGTTACATACCGACGAAATTTTTTGCACTTCATTAATATGAAGAAAATCTTATGAAATTTGACAATAAGTAAGAACTTACATATAAATAAAAAAAATCCACATGAAAAATTATTACTTATTTGCATTCGTAATTCATTTCATACAAAATGAGTGCATGAGACCGCAAACTAAAATTTGCTAACTAATAACCATCGAAGCGAAGTACTGCTCGCACTTGATAGATATTTTTTAAACTTTTGTTGATACTTCTTGAATTTGCTAATTTTCATTGTTCTCGTTCGAAGTCAGTTACCATTTTGAGTACTTACTAAATATTAACAAAATTATTGGGTCAAAATAAAAGTATTGGGTCTTTATTTATAATAATTACTAAGATGGTTAACATAAAAAGTTATAGATTTGAAGTTGTCGAACATTCGACGACAAGTGCTTAAAACATTACATTACTTTACAAGATAATTTAAATAAAAAAAAATAATATTGTTATTTGATTGATGATATCAATTTAAAATTAATAACAGTTATTATTAAGAACAAATACTATTGTAAAAATAACAACGTTGATAAATTAGAGTATATTTTTCTAGTTTCTTACGAATCCTTCGTTTGTGAAATCATCACAAATAACGTATAGGAAGAAATCCAGGAATAAAACGACGCTATCTTCACCCAATTATCTAACTGTGCTTTGACAGCCAACGATACGGTGGAGAAATATCGCAACCTATTTCATATTGTTCACTCGACTGGCTTACTAGTTGTAATTGTCATTGTTTCATATAAGCTCTTTTTAACCTTTACTTACAAGTTTTAAGCAATATTTTCAAATATTGTAAATTTGCTAGAAAAATCGTTAAAGTTAAAGCACAAAGCTACCTCTTGTCAAATATTTATCTGAAAAGTAATACACAAATTAAAATTATTATTGTGAAGGCTTTCTAAATCTTTTAGCAACATACTTATAACCATAACAAAACTTTTTAACGAGTTATATGATTTTTTTTGTACACATCTAAATCATTTGACTTTAATTATTGATTTGATTGATTGCAATACGTATTCTAATATATGTTTTTTTTATGTCATAAAAGAAAGTAAGGGATGTTTATTGAATTTAAAATCAACGTAATAATAATAGTCTAGAGAGAGAAAGATATAACATTGCACTAAGATGTACTTCATATGTTTGAATTCATTAATTTAAAACAATAAATACAAAATTTGTATTTACTTGAAAAAAAATGTTTCATTGGTGCATTGATAATGTAAATATTTGGATGCATTTAAATTAAACTAAAATGTTTGAAATGCATAATATACTAGTTTGCCAACTTTAGCTACGATAGGATGTAAAGATTGTTGCCAACTGCTTTCCTTAGGAATCGTTTTGCAACTGCTGACTCGCTGCCTCAACTGCAATTATTTTATGACACTGTTGAATTATTTATATGCTCTAACTTGGAATGTGAAAAATTTAGTTTTTATTCATCTTCCTTCTTCAAAATGGGATGTAAACACAAATATGAATGTTATAAATTGTCGTTAAATTATTTTGAAATGTTCGTTGTATTTTTGTCTCTTTCTTTGTATATACTTTCGATTGCAAATGACACATTTTGTGCAAGTTAATTTTCACCGTGTGTATTAGATCACTAAGGTTTCAGTTGGAATTGCAGATTTTAATTGGTTCATTGCAATAATTTAATACACATATATTTGTTTAAAATGAATACATTCTTGGATTTTCTTTTGTACACTGCATTTATCGAGGATATTGACTGTGGTACATTACGTTAATAATGATATCGACATAATCCACTGTGTCTACGGTCAGAATTAGTTTAGCTTGGGAACTTAGAACGTCTCATGTGCCGTACATAGCTCATAGTTAATTCCATTTGATCATGTGGGTGAAATGAAGCTGAAGGAAACAAGTCAATGTAGTTAGATATAATGGTATGTTATATTTTCTATATCTGTATAAGTTAGCTGTGCAAAGTATCGTGTAATTGATATAATACCTTATAAGACATTAACAGAAGAAACATATCCGTGAATTGTCTTTTAACAAAAGATGTTGCTGAACGAAGCAATCTGCTTCCTTGTTACGTGATTGATGGAACACTGAGGTCTTCTCTCCACACAAAGAGTCTGGTTATTGTGACATTTCAAAGAAAAACAGGTTTTATTTTTAAATGTGTCTGATGATGTTTTTTTAATTAATATCGACACAGATGCATGCAAACATTTTATGAAGTAGTTTTTCATTTTTTTGAACTTTATAAAATTAATTCTAGGCAAAGCGACTTATGTTATAATTGTTAATATCAGTCAAAATTCATTTCATTTATTTTTTGTATATATCTGTTATTGGACAAAATGAGACCAATAAGCGATTATTATTGCAGCTTAAACTAATTTTATATACAATTTTCATAAATTAGTATTTTGCGTTTTACTAAATTTTGAAGCCCAATACAAAATAGTATTAAAATGAAATGTTGCATTTTGTAAACACGAAATATACACATTTCTTATATTTTATGAATACAAAAATCTCACGAAATATTAAATTATGCTTACTTTTGTAAAATATTAACACATAATGGTCGTAGTTGAAACGGAGAGCGTTATAAAAAAATATATTAGCTAAGTAAGATTTAACAAAGTGGGCATTATAAAAAATATGGATATATACATATACGAATATCAACAAAAACACATTAACGAGTGCACTCTACTGGGACGTAGCACTGCGTCGTAGCTTCTACGACCTACGTAGCAGACTATCGAGTAAATTTACCGAGAAAGCCAAGTCGCAACAACATGGAGTAGGCAGGAATATTTTCAAACCTATCGTTGGCTGTCAAAGT
The DNA here is from genome assembly GCA_037178615.1 of Dione vanillae. Taxonomy (NCBI): domain Eukaryota; kingdom Metazoa; phylum Arthropoda; class Insecta; order Lepidoptera; family Nymphalidae; genus Dione; species Dione vanillae. The sequence goes on from JAZFAU010000162.1 coordinate 910,328, forward strand.
AGAACCAGATAATTGGGTGGAGATAGCATTTGCTTTTATTTTGCTATTTCATTTTCTAGATATTTGTTGGCGAGATGCGGTCGGGTATTGATAAACGAGCGCACAGCGTGCGAGTCGCATACAAATGTCTACGGCATTTTACGTTTTGTTTCACTACGTATGATTTATTGGCCCAAGATTTGTTTTACGTATCTTGGACGCAGCCGTATATTTTGAGTTATCTATAATCTGAATATATCTCTTGGAACAGACATTTCTTATGTTTCGCTTCAAATTATATTGAGGAAAGATGATAGAAATATATCATGTTAGGAACGTGAACAATGTGATTAAAAATATAACAAAACATTCTATAGTATCGTAAATTTGATATATATGAATGGGTCAAATTTTCCAAATCATATAAAACATGAACATATTCATAATTTATAGAGAGGATTTTCATCTTTTAAGTATTGAATCAAACAGTGTAATGATGTATACCTTTTGTCTGTTTATTGTTAATTGACTGATTTGTCGCTCTGTCTTGAATTATTAAATAATTTTGTGTGAATTTTCGCGTTTTACATTACTAGAGTACAGAGATTAAAAAAAAGTTTCCTCGAGTCCTCTAATAACCCTTATCTTTGAAAAATCTTAAATATTTCTTTGTTATACATTCTTATATAAATTTTTGTATAAAAATACCACTATTAAACTAATATGTCATGCTACATACTTATTGTAATGTGTTAATGTTAAAGCACGTAATTAAAAAAAACTGTAACATTTTAAATTAAATTAATAAAAACTCCAATCATCAAGTTCCTTCCATACCATACTCTCATATATTAACGACTGTAAATGATTGTACAAAAAGTTCTGTTGAATCTTCTTGGCAAAGTTTATATGAGAAATTCAGACATATAAAAACTTAAAAAGCATTGCAAAAGCTCCAGCACTGTTTACCTTCTAAATGCGAACCCGATACGTTCTCGAGGTAAAACAAATGAAAAGTAAGCTGTCTAGGTAGTTGAGAGCAAGTATTTCATTAGCATTCCATTCATATTCAAATCAGACTTGACAGGCTTTATCACGAGCTCTCCGATTCAAATCACGCTTCTTATGCTATATGTTGAACTTTGCAAGATGTTAAAAAAAGAGTATTTTTGTGTATTGGATATCGTATAAAGTGCCGAAAAAGCTAATTGAAGAATGTTATGAGTTTCAAGAAATTGAAAAAATGTTTGTTTGAATATTTTCTTGGTTTAAAATTTTCTTGATTTGTTGATAGCAATTGCGCGCCTTTGAATTTGCTGAGTAAGATAGAGAGAAGAATAAAGATATATTTCATATATTTTTGTTTTTCTCGGTAATAAAAATATAACAAAACTATAATCACGTTGCCTATTATTTAGACTATGTGTTTGTGAGAATTTTCATATCAATAATTTTAGAAAAAAAAAATCATGTTTATATACAATGTTTATCCACAATATTTTTGATTTATTTGCTTTATGTTAAAATAATACATTCGTACTTACTTTGCATGAAAAATACAGGCTTAGAAAGTGCTATGTAACCTTATTACAGAGATGGCAGTTTTACTAATTCTTCTTGATCCCAATTACAGTGAGCTCCAATTTAGCCTAATTGCAAGTTTCCTTATGACAAAACCAAGTAGCTGATGTTATACATCTGCTAACATATGTATGTTTCTTTTATGCTAACTTTTCAGATTTTCTCTCTAATTACATGGAGTTTAATATAGTTTTGTTTTTCTTATTTATATTAATTAATAATTGCAATAGTAATTGAAGAGTAATTTATGATATAATTATTCAAAATTTATTTATATTTATAATTTTTGTTTTTATTTTTATAATAGTGGCGAAGCGTTTATATAACAAGATTCGCATTAGGTGGCCTGTTTGTGTTACTTGGATCATGTTATCTTTAATTTATAAACTACTAAAAATAATTGAACAATAAATAATTGTGTAACAAAAACTCTCATTTAAAGCAATTTTAAATAAACTCTGTATATTGAGCTCAATGTTCATAATAAGAAAAGTAATTATAGTGTTATTACATTTGTAAGAATTACATTCTTCATCTTTATTATTGCTTTATGTTGAAATAATATTATTAACATTATTCTTGAATAATTTGAATAAAAAATTTAGTATTAGTTAATATTTTCTTTGACATAATAATTTTATAGTTTTGTAACAAATGAAAACTGAAACAGAAATGTTTGGGTAAACCATAAATTCATTGTAATGATTTTTCAGATTTAAAATATACTTCAATAAAACCTTTTTTGGTAATTAATTTACTAATTGATTAATGGTTTCTTCTATTGAACTATTGTTACTATTTAACAAATAAAAGTAAAATTGTAATAACAGCCTTAAAATAATTGTCGAATTTGATTTTTCACTAAAATAATAAAAGAGTGACTTACAAATATTCTTTCTAACACTCAAGTTACGCATTTTTGTGTTAAGAGGTTTTATAATTTAAGCTGCGCCAGCTGTGGGAGAAAAAGTACGATCTAATCCGATAATGTAGGTTTACAATAACAGCACAAACTTCATTCATTAATAACATCAAAGTTTAATTTATTTGAAATCTAAAAAGCTTTTAATTTGAAAATTTATTGAATTTATAGAATATTCATAGTCAATCACCAATCTTCGCACGGGAGCATCATGACTGACTGTAAATTCATATTTGCTTTATAATTATTTATAAAACGATTATAGTACACTTAAAAATACAAACTTTTTAGTTCAAATAACTAGAATACTATTTTTTGTTATATAATAAAAATATTTTCAGTTAAATTTACGACATCAAGATAACAATAATATCAAATAAGCTTAGATCGCTTCAACTACAGAAAACTCATTTTCGTTGTGCAAAATAAATAAATGAGCTTCACTCAATGAGATCACTGTAAATCGATGTACGTTTCTATTACGAATAGATCAATAGACATAAGAACAGATAGTAAATGGTGCTAACATTAGAAGTAAGAAGAACTGAACGCGGCAATCCGTTGGGTATAAGCGACGGTGATTGATGGAACATTGAAGTGGTGCAACTAATGATGTAATATTGCTGTTCTGTGGCTGTGAGCTAATTGTAGTTCAGTCTGCAAAATTTATAATATGAGGAAAAAAATATATTTATTAAGTTAAGTTAAGACATCATTTCAATACTAAAAAAAATACTGAAAATAATAATTTATATAATAAAAATTTTGAAATTTAAACGTACATTTATTAAATATGTTTCAAATGCATACTACTTGTAGCTTCACGTTTTATCCCACATTCAAGTATAGTAGGTACAGGGAACATAGTCATATTACACTCTGCCTGTTAGTTTCCAAATAACAAGTATGTTACACAAACAAGTAGTAGTTGAATGGCGAATTGCAAATCAACGTTTCATTTACAAGAATAGAGAAATACTTCATTCACGCTAGTGTGGAACGAACCCACAATTTAGCATTTTATATCGATGCCCCTACGCTAAAATAGCTTACGATTACATTATCGTTAATTTCCATTTAACATATCGTGTATATTAATCTGTTACTTCAACACTAAAATAAACAACCTCTTGAACATAGCCCATCTAATTTATTTAGCTAATTAGCTCTATCTTCATCTTATAACTCGTAGATGGTATCTGTTTGGTCCGACCCCTGCCTTCCAATTCCATTACTCTAACACTTTTTCCAAGGAACAATAGAGACAGTCATGTGAAAGATATTTTGTATCAACCTTTTTCTGCATCACATGACTTAATTGGATTTGGAAGATTGTTTTTGTGTATTGTACGAATAGTTCGATTAATTTTTTGATTAACGAATTAGTTACATTGTTGACGAATTATGATTTTGATTAATTAAGTTGCAGATATTGTATATTTTTAAATTAACTTTCTTATATTAGAGTGCCTACATGTAAATCTTTACACATGATGCTTAAAAAACTAACACATTTAAAAAAATAACACATTTTTGGGAGTTTACTTAATTTTTGTGTTGTTATTTGTGTTATTATAAGTTTTCAAACGAAACCGCGACATATACGTGCAATTCCAAAGAAAACTTATATTTGACACGTTCTATGCTAACAAGAAAATATACAGTAGCTTTGTTGGTTAGGTAATGCATCCGGTAGAATAATCCTGAAAACACCATGCGGAGATTTCATTCTGAAATTCGAGTAAAGGCAACCTCGTCGATGAGATGTGTGTTCAGGAATGGATAGAAACTAATGTTGGATCTACTAGCACGTGATGTTGTTTGGTGTTGCAGACCACGAGTACAGATAATGAAAGTTAGACCTGATCAACAGTTTTACATCATTTCATTAGTAAGTAACTTATAACTCATAACTTTTTGTTATTGTAATTCTAAATATTAGCATTCAAATATGTTTGGACGAGAATTCAAAGTTTTTATTTTTAATTACAAATGTAGGTAGTTAAATATATGTTTATAAATACAAGGTCGTATCGAACATTTCAAGTGTTTTCGCCGGTGTTTCAAATTTTGAACTTCATAACACTGTTACTGAAATATTGTATTAATATAAAGTAATACGAAGATATCATGTTTTTGATTCTTTTCATTGAATTATGCAAGTCATAGTTTTTAACTTTTTTGGTACAAAGCAAAACGCATCGGGCATGTTTTAAAGCATGTTTTTCAATAAATATAAAATGGTAGAGTCAACTTTATGTTCGTTGAAAGTTTTTCCTCGTAAAATCAAATTCTATATATAGTTTTTTCCAATATGGCGAATTACAGCACAGTTGGTATTTTTTATTGAAAATATAAAAAGCTGAACTAACTTCTCAGGCTTTGCTTAAGTAAGGGAGATAATAAAACTTTATATACATTATGTTGAGGACGTCGCGGCGCAGACGCTACCTGTCTGCAAACGTGACGGTTTGTAGGTGGCACGATTCCTACTCACAATGCCTTAAAAACGGCGGAAAGCTGGGACGGAGAAAGCAGGTACTAAGCAATGGAGTGTTATATGTACGAGTATATTTGTATTAACGCTTTTGGTTTCAGATTTGTAGAAGTTTTGAAGACGTTTTTATAATATTTTGGAACTTATTTTAATACAATAAATATAGTAAAAATGGTAGCTTTGAAAAACTGTATCGGATGTTAAATGCTGTTTTGTATAAATTGACATACTGATAAATAAATACTGAACGAAATTATGTTATTCTTAAGTAACTATTAATAGCATTTTTAACTCGCAACGTTTAAAGTCCACTCCACTTAAGTACAATCGTCGTCATACAAACTTAAATATGTAAAATAGACATCAATTTTGTATTAAGCCACAATCCAGCCCACATAATTGAATCAGATAAGATGAATGCATGTTTTAAAATTGGCATCGGAACAGCGGTATTACGAAACATAAATCTCTGGACGAGAGGAGGTAATTCTGTAATGGGATTGGTTACCTCCACTGGCCGATAGTAATCTACTGACTCAACAACACAACTGTGACTGTACGAATTGCTATTGCAAACTTGTGACCACAGAAAAGCCGCATATCAGAAATGCTATTAAGCATATGCGGTGTATCCATAACGCCGCACTTAATTAGCGGTAAATCTTGTATGGCATATATTTTTAGTGAATAAAAGTTATAACATATTTATATAAAATACTAAGTAGCTTATGGTTATATTTAACTCTGTTGTTCTTTAAGAAATTTCAGTTTAAGCATCGGTGCGTTTTGTGTTATAAACTAAGCAGTTTAATTTTTATTCATAAACTTGTGTTTTAATTTTAGAATATTAAAGTTATTTTTATATATTAAGTTTTTCTTTATATTTGACTGAATAATTTAAATGGATTATTCACGTATTCTGTCATTTTTATTTTGGAAAACCGTCGTTTCGAACACTTTTCGGTAGTCCGTGTTCAAGGGTAGACTGAGGGTGGTATGCGTCTTACATTTGATATAGTTAGTATATCAAATTACCACCAACGGTTTTTTACAACAACGGCTTAGAATATAGTCATTTCCTGCTCTCAGGTGTGGTGTGTTTGGAATTTTAAAGTTTTAATAAGCAGATCCCAAGTAGTAGAAAGCTTCCAACAGTTTTCTTCATTGAAATAAAGATGTTTCTGTATTTTTATAGCCTCGCGGATCAATCTAGGAATATTGTTATCTTTCTTTATAGTCGTATATGAGGTTTATCAAACCTGATGTAATAATTGGGTTTGATCATTAAGTAATGCTTCATATTTGATAGCATCATCTATTTGTATACATATTTTAATCATTTACACATTATACAATTAACAATTAATAAATGCTGATAATAAACAAACAACAATTAAATAATATTTTTTTAGTATATCGATAATGTACGATGGATACATTTAAGTTAATCTAAAATATTTGAGAGAGAAATTAATAAAAACTCCAATCTTAAGAACTATTCAAGTTCCTTCCATACCATACTCTCATATCTTAACGACTAAATAGTTGTACAAAAAGCTCTGTTGAATCTTCTTGGCAAAGTTTATATGAGAAATTCAAACTTATAAAAACTTAAAAAGCATTGCAAAAGTTTAGTACTGTTTACCTTCTAAATGCGAACCCGATACGTTCTCGAGACAAAACAAATGAAAAGTAAACTATGTCTAGGTCTAGTAAGTATTTCATCAGCATTCCATTCATATTCAAATTAGACTTGACAGGCTTTATCACGAGCTCTCCGATTCAAATCACGCTTCTTATGCTATATGTAGAACTTTGCAAGATGTTGAAAGAAAGACAAAATGTTTTTTATGTTTATCTCCATGTGAATAGTTTTATATTACAACTAGAAATTATTAGTTATTTCTGAGCATCGGATATCGCATAAAAGGTCAAAAAAGTTAATTACAGAATGTTATGGGTTTCAAGAAATTAGAAAAATGTTCGAAAATTTTCTTGGTTTAAAATATTCTTGATTTGTTAATAGCAAATGCGAGCCTTTGAATTTGCTTAGTAAGAAGAACAAAAATATATTTTATATAACTTTTTCCTCGATATTGAAAATCTAACAAATATATAATCACGTTGCGTATTATTTAGACTATGTGTTTGTGAGAATTTTCATATCAATAATTTTAGAAAAAAATATCAGATTTCTATACAATTTTTATCCATAATATTTTCATTTATTTGCTTTATGTTAAAATAATACACTCGTTATTTACTTTGCACAAAAAAATACTGACTTAGAAAGTGCTACGTAAACCTATTACAAGGAATGGCAGTTTTACTAATTCTTCTTGATCCCAATTACAGTGAGCTCCAATTTAGCAAAATTGCAAGTTTCCTTATATCAAAACCAGGTAGCTGATATATACATCTGCTAACATATGTTTCTCTTAAGCTATCTTTCCAGATATTCTCTCTAATTACATCAAGTTTAACATATTTTTGTTTTTCTTACTTATATTTAGTAATAATTACAATAATAATTGAAGTATAATTTACTGATATCGATTTTATATAATTAATTGAAAATTTACTTATATTTATTATTTTTATTATTATATACTAGTTGCGAAGCGTCTTTATAACAAGACATAGGATACCTGCTGTAAATCTTGCTTGTATCGTGTTATTATTAGTTTATGAATTAGTAAAAATAAATGAACAATTAATAATTGTGTAACAAAAATTCTACTATAAATCAAATTTACATAAACTTCAAAAACTAACCTCAATTTTTATATATTTTTAATAGGAAAAGTAGTAATAACTTCATAATAGTAGTATTACCTTTATAATAATTGCACTCGTCATCTCTATTATATGCTATCATGAACATTATTATTGATTTAATATATTTCAATTAAAATAACGTTAAATAAAAATTTTATTTTCCTAAAGGGCGCACGGAATAGTTGTAAATTATGTATCAGTTAACAATTTCATTGACAAAACAATTTTGTAATTTTCTAAAAACAAAACTGAAAGAGAAATGTTTGAGTAAACGATTAATTCATTATAATGATTTTTCAGATTTCAAATCTATTTAACAATTATTTTTGATAACTAATTTTCTAATCGATAGTTACTCCGATCGAACTAGTGATACTATTTAACAAACAAAAGTAAAGAGTAAAAGACCCGTAAAAAAAATTGTAATTTAATTTTGTACAAAAATAATGAGGGGGTTCTTTAGCATACAGGTTAGGTACTCTTTCGTTAAGAGGTTTTACAATAACAACACCAACTTCATTCATTAATAAAATCAAAGTTTAATTTATTTGAAATCTAAATGGCTTATCATTTGAAAATTTATTGAAATTATAAATTCACGGAATTTCTAAGACTGGTCAGTCTTCGCACGGGAGCATCATGACTGACTGTAAATTTATATTTATTTTATTATTATTTATAAACGTAAATAGTAGACTTATACATACAAATTCTTTAGTTCAATTTATTTTAAATAATAATATTGTTAGTTAAATTTACGACCTCGAGATAACAATAATATCAAATAAGCTGACATCGCTTCAACTACAGAAAACTCATTTCCTTTGTACAAGATAAATAAATGAGCTTTTACCAGTCAGTTGCCATCTAAAATTACTATCACAGTAAATCGATATACGTTGCTATTACGAATAGGTCAATAGACATAAAAACATATAGTAAATGGTGCTAACATTAGAAGTAAGAAGAACTGACAATCCGTTGGGTATATGCGACGGTGATTGATGGAACGCTGAAGTGGTCGTGCTGTTATGTGGTGTGCTGGTTTAGGGCTAACAAATTTGACTCTTGAGCTAATTGTTAGTTCAATCTGCAAAATTTATAATATGAGGAAAAAATATATGTTTATTAAGTTAAATTAAAACATGATTTCAATATTAATAAAACTGAAAATAATAATTTATAGAATTAAAATTTTGAAATTTAATCGAACATTTAATCAATATGGTTCAAATTTTATTTAGCTAATTAGCTCTATCTTCATCTTATAACTCGTAGATGGTATGTATTTGGTCCGACCCCTGACTTCCAATTCCATTACTCTAACACTTTTTCCAAGGAACAATAGAGAAAGTCACGTGAAAGATATTTTGTATCAACCTTTTTCTGCATCACATGACTTAATTGGATTTGGAAGATTGTTTTTGTGTTTTGTACGAATAGTTCGATTAATTTTTAGGGTTCTGTACAAAAATAAAAACACGGAACCCTTATAGAATCACTCGTGTTCCTGTCCGTCCGTCTGTCACAGCCAATTTTCTCTGAATCTACTAGACCGAATCAGGTGAAATTTGGCAGGATGGTGTAATGCCCTGACCCGAACACAGATGTGTAACGTAAAAAATATTTTTTTGAAATAAGGGTAATTTTCGGGGGATAAATTAGATAATTAAAAAAAAACGGTTTTTTGAATTACGAATTAGTTACATTGTTGACAAATTATGATTTTGTTGGAGAATTAATTAAGTTGAAGACATTGTACATTCTTAAATTAATTTTCTTATATTAGAGTGCCTACATGTAGACCTTTACAAATGATGCTTAAAAAAAACACTAAAAAAAATAGCACATTTTTGGGAGTTTACTTTACTTTTGTGTTGTTATTTAGTACAATTTTTCAAAAGAAACCGCGACATATAAGTGCAATTCCAAAGAATTTCATTCAGAATTTCATTCTGAAATTCGAGTAAAGGCAACCTCGTCGATGCGATTTGTGTTCAGGCATAGATAGAAGCTATTGTTGTGCTAACGGCAGCCGGGTCTGCTGGCAAGTGATGGTGTTTGATGTTGTAGACCACGAGTGCAGGTAATGTAAGTTAGACCTGGTCAAGAGTTTTACTTAGATTCATTAGAAAAGAGTTTAGAGATTTTGCATTTAAGAATTTGTTGTTAGTATAATTCTAAATATTAGCATTAAAATACGTTTGGACGAGAAACTCAAAGTTCTTATTTTTAATTACACGTGTAGATAGTTAAGTATATCTTTACAATTACATGATTATATTGAACATTTCATGTGTCTTCGCCGGTGTTTGAAATTTTGAATGTCATCGCAATGTTACTGAAATAATGTATTTGCATAAAGTTGTAATATGAAGATATATTATATCTTTGATTCTTTTCATTGAATTATGCAAGTCATAGTTTTAAATAAAACAATTTAAACGGATTTGTCGCGTATATTAACATGTTTTTGTGAAACCCGACTTTTCGAACACTTTGCAGTAGTCCGTGGTCACGGGTAGACTACCCGTGTACCCGTGTACCCGTACGTACCCGTGTGTGTGAGGGTCTATCCGTTTAAATGGTTTTATTTAAAATGTATAAAAATCGCGAAAATCTAAGAACTTATCAAGCCATAGCTTTAAACTTTTTGGTACATAGCAAAATGGTAGTCAACTTTACGATCATTGAAAGTTTTCCTCGTAAAAATCAAATTCTATGAATAGTTTTTTCCAATATGGCAAATTAAAGCGCAGTTGGTCTTTTTATGTCGAAACTACAAAAAGCAGTAGTAACTTGTCAGGCTTCTGCTTAGTTTAGGGACATGATGAAACTTTGTGTATTTTATGTGCGTGTATTTTCTAATAATGCTTTAGATTCGTAGAACTTTAAAGAAGCTTTTATAATAATTTGGAACTTAATATACTACTAGTATATATAGTAAGTAAAAGTGGTATCTTTCAAAAACAGTATCGAAGGTATGTATTTATTTTTTTAAACATATATTGTACATACTATTTTAAATGATTTTTGTATAAATTAACATACTGATAAATAAATACTGGATGAAATTATGTTATTCTCAAGTAACTATAGCTAAAGCATTTTTAACTCATTCCGTTGTAAGTCTACTCCACTTAAGTACAAACTACGTAATACAACCTTAAATATGTAAAATTGACATTAATTTTGTAATAAACCACAAATCGGCTCAACAAAATTGAATCAGATAAGATGAATGCATGTTTTAAAATTGGCATCGGAACAGCGGTATTACGAAACATAAATCTCTGGACGAGAGGAGGTAATTCTGTAATGGGATTGGTTACCTCCACTGGCCGATAGTAATCTACTGACTCAACAACACAACTGTGACTGTACGAATTGCTATTGCAAACTTGTGACCACAGAAAAGCTGCATATCAGAAATGGCATTAAGCATATGCGGTGTATCGATAACGCCGCACTTAATTAGCGGTAAATCTTGTATGATATTTATTTTTTTATTGGAATCTGCATTGTATTTGGTTTTAGCAGATTTTTTTTTATTTTTTATCAAATATGGATTAATTTGTAATGTAATATATGTGTGTATGTACGTATATATATATATATATATATATATATATATATATATATATATATATATATATATATATATATATATATATATATATATATATATATATATATATATATATATATATATATATATATATATATATATATATATATATATATATATATATATATATATATATATATATATTACTAATAACAAAAATATACTTTAGCTATACACTTTTACTAGCAGCTAAAATTCCGTTGTATCTAACAATATTCAACGAAGATTGGATCGTAGTAGAATTGAAGAAGTTCGCTACTTGTTATTACGAGTGTTACATTGAGAATAAACTTAGTGTTTTATGTTAGGGCGTGTGTGTCAGCTATCTTTTTTACGAGTATTGCCTAGTCGTGATGTTTACTGCTGAAGGTGTTAAAGTCGACATGTTATAAATTACCATTAGTAGCGTTTTTACAGAATGACTGGTGTAATTTTCTAGTTGAAACTTTAAAGAGCTTTTAGTAGATTTGTAATTACAAGAATTATCCTTAAACAATAAACGTAGATCTAAAAGAACAAAGCAGGTCATATTTTCGTAAATAATAGAGTTCAATAAACCGTAAAAAATATAATAGAGCAAACGTTTTTTAAAAAATCATTATTAATATAAAATTAATAAATTTCACTGAAAAATATAAAACTTAGTATTTTTTATACCAATACAAAATGTTTAAAATATAAAGTCATACCGTACTTTAAATTTTAAGTCCCCTTTTCATTATATATCCCACAATCTTAAGTTTTCTTGAATAATTTCGAGCAGAAAGTATTAAATTAAAAAAAAATCAATCATATAATAGAATTTTTAATGATTTCCAATTCAAATGAAGCCGTTTTATATTCTCAATCTCGGCCTTGGACATAATGGGAGGCAACCTCATCAATTCTCAGGTGATTTCAATGAAGCTTATTCAGAGAAGTTCATGAAATAACAACCTGTATTAATTATCAATGGAAGTGGAATTAAGCTTGAAAGGATTCTTTGGCCTGATTTATTATGGAATTCTAAACTTATGTCACGCCTACACTATTTGATCGATATGCCCATTTGGTTTACGTTTGAGCTTTTATTCTTAAAACATACCTTTTTTAGGAAATTGAACTTTGAAAGGGAAAATAAAAGGATTGAAGCAAATTTTACAATTTTTGATCAAAGTTGTAGATTAGACATGTGTGCAAAGTTGAATGTGCAATTTACAATACATACCTATAGCTAAATAAAATATGAGTATATAAATATTTAAAAAAAATATTCGTTGATGCTATGCTGAAGGAATCTTCATTTATTATAACAATTCTTATTTCATAATGTAAAATCCATCTGAAAGCGTAGTTTTATACAAACATAAAAAGCAGATAAATGCAAAGATGGGGGCTCTTCTATGCAAATAACCAGTCGCCCAGCTCCCACGCGTTTTCCCATGTTTTATGTCTCTATAAAATTCGCAGAAATGCCATGTCGTTCATCTTGTTTGTTATCGCCAAAGTTTATATGTGTACATGGGCATCAAAATATTTAAAAGAATTTAATGTTACTATCGTGTCTGGCGACTATGGGTGTATAAAAGAAAATAATGGTTATGGGTTTAAATTTGACTATCTATCGTATTTATAGGATGTTTTTTAGATATCCGTACCATAATATAATAGTAAAAAAAGGAAACTGTTTATATAAACATAAACATGTTTACATACATTATAAATTATCGATTTGTCATTATATAAAAGTTAAAAACGCACTGTCTTTAAAGTGGTTAACTGAAAATCATTGAAGCCATCATTGCTTGCCATTAACAGTTGAAGTCAAAGTGGACATCTCTTGTAAGTTAATTCTCTTTGCTTACCTGCTGGTAATTTGACACTAGTAAAGACACCTGGCTTATGAAAGCAGCATAGCATATAATCCACGCAAACGAACTTATGGGCGAAAAGTGTTGTTAAATAAATTGCGATATTGTCTTCCATAACCTAAAATGTGAATATAAAATCTTTGCGTGTCTAGAAGTATATAATTTTATCCTTTAATCGACCTATCAAAGTAATCTTATTATTGGGAGGCCGTATAATTGTCTCGCTTTTGGTTCGAATTACACTGGCTTCTATATTGTTAAGAACAAAATTTTTATAAATAGGTTCTTCACTAAATTCGAGCTACAAAATAAACCAATGACGTAACTACAAGATTGGTAGATACGACTTCTTATTTGAATTACTTTATTTGTAATACTCGATTTTTATAGAGTATAATAAAAATATTGATAAATTTACGGTTATTTTGATTTATTTTAATTTCTTATATATCTTATATATGGTATAATATATGCGTGTGTGGAGTGTGCTGTTATACATATATAAATACGAATGAAGTTCAAATCTCGTACTACAAAAATATTATTGAACGTTGTCAATCGATTGAGAAAAAGAGTCAATCTTTCTCAGAGTGGGAACGCTCTGTCAGGGTAGTGTACGCTTGCGTCATACTTGACAAATGGCGTTTTATTTCGTAACAATGATTTATTTATTTATTTTGTTTCAAATTTTTTTTTATTTTTAAAAATGTTACTTGTTTCATAATTTTACCAAGTTTATTAAGGCCACGGTAACATCCAAACTCTGTTTGTTTAAAGTAGGTACGTGACTTTTCTATAAGTAAAAAATTACATTAAATACTTTTACGAAAAAAATGCATGATTATTAAAGCACTAATAATAATAACAAAATAATTTTATTTCACAACGTAACAAAACGATTTAGTTTTATAATTTAGGCACAGGTTTATTGCGCTTATATAAGCTTGTATTATCTCTCTGTTGGTAATTGAGCACATAACCAAAGCCTCCCTAGTCAAGTTCTTCAACTACAATTTTTTTATTGATACCTAAAGATGAATCATAGTTCAACTTAAACACAAAATATAAGAAAATGTAATACAATTTTAATATGCAGTTAAAACTGAGGCATACAATTTATAATTGAAAAATTAGATCACTGTGGTGCAATTGGACTTAATTGGACTGTCGAGCTTTGTGACTTTCATTATTTTGGTAAGATAATATGTTTTGTGCTACGACTCAATATAGAATATACTAAATTTCTTTGGCATGGAATAAAGTGTTTTTGTTCTTTTGAAGAAAACAAGCAGGTATTGGTTATGAAGTCCACGTAAACGAAGTTGGGGGAAGATACTAGCATATAAAAATTAAGATAGTATTAAGTACCAGTACCAGTAGTAGTAGCAATGTACTACAATATAACATCCATTCCGCTTGTTGTTATCAATTGCGATGTGTATCGATTATTAATAGTAATACTTTATATTATTATTAGAAGTAGGCTGCATAAAAGTGCGCTTAATACATTTTTCCTAAAGGCATGCTTCCACAAATACATGTATAATTTTAATTGAGGGAACAAAGCGAACAAATGGGCTTAAATTTCATTATAAAATACTTTATGAAAACAAAAATATTGTTATTTTATATTTAAAATATATTCTCGAGTTAATTAGTAAATGTATCCAAGGTGCAATTAACGCAGAATCATAATATATTATTTACCGGAACATATTAAATTACTTTTATTTTGTTTTCATTAACCAGATACAAATTTGCTATTATTTAATATGAAAATAAAGTCTTTACTTTATTTTCAAAAATTATATTATTATTATTATTAATTATTTTATTTTAAAAAATTATAATTTATAAATTAACTTACTGTTAAGTTAATTTATAAATTATATTTTTTTTAAATTAGTTCATAAACTAAAAAGATAACGTAAGGATATATATTGGACGATAAATTATCCGAATAATTTTATTTACATAAAATTTTACCAAAATACACAGGAATTAATCTCCTTCAACAGCAAATTTTAATTATGACGGATATTTTTAGGTACCTCGTACTGAATATATGACTACGCTTAACTTTTTCCACTCTTTTTTCATGCCTTTACTGGTACAATTTGAAACTGTCTCTAGGAATATGTCTATAGCATGTAGACTAGAAAGAGCAAATCTGTGTTTGACATCTGCTGCGGTTCACACTGTCCTTGTTAGGCGGCATATATAACATAGGACATTTATATGATGATTTTTAAATAAAACGAGCGAGATTCAATTTTTTTTTAGTATTACTTTGCAACTGAGAAAGTGATTTTTGACATATTTAATCTTAACATTCCTTAGGGTACTTTTGTGCATTTTCCGCAAGATATGGCACAGATCACTTCATGTCTAGACATAACAAGTAAAATGGCTGATTAAACCTACATCTTGTTTTGTCCAACCGCAGTAGACCGCGTATAAATTCTTACTTATACTTTTATTAAAAAAAATGAACGTACTACGTACCCACGAGCGGTAATAAAACTCCCAACCACCACGAGTGTATCATATTTCTATCTGTACCACAAACAACAATACAACGGTAGTTTACTTTTGATCTCCATTTCTTTGTACCAAAAATCTATGCCAACAGCGTTAAATATACCTTTTTCACATTCTAACCGAATGCGACTGTACCCGATAAGGTTGAGCGATTTATAAGCGATAACGATCTAGCGCCCCTGAGGGAGCTGCAGGTAATCGGTGAAATGAGCACTCTATAATATACACGATATCGATATATATTTTAACGTATAATAAATGTATGTGCACACCCATATACATAATATATATTAATATATATTTATTTCACATAGGCGGGAGAACTTAGTGTCAAGAAACTCCATTTCTTGACACTAAGTTCTATCATTTACGATTTCTTCCCAGATTATAGACACTTAGCTTAGAAGGGCTTTTTGTAATTGAGAGCCCCTCAAAATGTTTAATATAAGTTAATACCTAAGTGTCACTGCACTATTGCTTTAAAAAGAATATTTTTTCGTAGAAGTGTAGAGGACTCTCATGCGCAGAGGCGTAAGCGTCTTACTTTTCCCACGTGGCGAAGATGGATTTTTCTATTTCCATTTTCTTCGCTCTGGAAACTAGGCAAAGCGCGGCGTTGAGTTCTGCCACTCAACACGCAATGCCTCGAAAAAGGCGGTAAGCGGAGACGGAGAAAGCAGGGACTAAGCAACGGAGTGTCTTAACACTAGGTTAATATAGTTCCTGCAGTTCCCTCTGCCTACCCTGCAATATGCGGGATAAAGCGTGAAGGTAAAAAAAGTTATAATGCATATATACAAATAAAATACGCGTGGGGCATTATAGTCATGTTCACTTGAAGCACGTCCGGTAT
The DNA here is from genome assembly GCA_037178615.1 of Dione vanillae. NCBI lineage: Eukaryota > Metazoa > Arthropoda > Insecta > Lepidoptera > Nymphalidae > Dione > Dione vanillae. The sequence goes on from JAZFAU010000162.1 coordinate 926,957, forward strand.
TTGTCGGAAGCGACGTTGTACAATCACTGGCAACCTGAGATACTGTAAAAAGAATAACATATAACTTTTGTTTTATGTTTATTGGGTATTTTTCAGGAGTATCTGTCAGTAGCGCTCCTTTGTATACCCTACTATATGTAAATACGAAAAATCGTAAATATATTTTAATTATATCATATTTAAAAACCGATTCTATATACATATGTATATATTAATGATTATATCATGCAACATATTATATATGTCAAATACCGGCTATTTTTTTATGTTGGTACTTTTATAAAAATTTAAAAATGCTTCTTAATAAGCAATCATAAAAGTTGAATTCTTTAACATTAATACTAAAATTTTGATCGTCAGTGTTTTCAAAATATTATTTAAAGCAATATAACTTTATATTTTTATATTATAGTATTATATGACGTTATATGGTCTTGTAAGCATCATCAAGATAAAAGCAATGAAGAACAATATCAGAGCACTAGACTAAATTAGTCATAGCAGAGCATTTCAGTTGAAATTATGAAATTATCCAGCATTTCAGTTGAAATTATGCTATGGAAATGTGAAGAATCGATAAGAACACAAATGTACTTAACGTTTTTGTTCTTATCGATTAAATAAAAATGTTTTATTTTTATATTCATTTACTACATAAAAAAATTGTGAATGTATATTTCACCTGCTCTTACAAAGGAAACTAAAATAACTTGAATTGTAATAACTAAAATTATAGATTGCCTAGATAGTAACTAAATCATTATTAGTAAACTCAGGAAACGAAGAGTCTTTACTTTTCAAAGTTTCCGAATATATAAAAACATATTTATAAGTTATTTAACTTTGATTGTTTAACCGTAAAAAATAAATGTTTCATCTGGTTGCAATCAGTAGCGGTGGAAACACAATTGCTCGTTTGTGACAACTGTCTTCCGCCATTCAATTAAAGTAAATGGATTTGCTGAAACCCGATTAAAGTTTGCGACCTGAATAAACTGTGTGTTCTAGTCTAAATTAGAATTAATTATTATTTGTAAATATTTAAATTTATTTCACTAAACTTGATGACTTCGCTGTTACTTTAATTTGAAATGTTGCAAGTGTTCATATTGACGTTTTTGACTTAAGTGAATAATGGATCTTAGACTCACCCATACAATTTGTATATTTATGTAAATTAACGATTAAAAAATATTTGTAATGATAATTGTGTGAGTTTTTTAGATTATTTATCACTTAATTCGTCACCTGTTAGATGTCTGTCCGTCATCCATCGTCCAACATCCGTCATCTGTGATCGGCTCAAATATTTATGAGAACAATTTATTTTTTACGCAGCAAGAGTCGAACTGACTTGAATATAAAATCGTTGTAGCTATTAAACCATCCGTTCTTATTATAAAAATTCATATACGCTTATCATTATTTATATTACGACTATCAACTCTACAGGGAGAAATTTACGAAAATTTCGCTTGAAATTTCTAAACCTTTTAAAAAAGTTCTTACTTTGTTGTGGAGTAGCACTTTAAAATTTATGATGGCAACTGAATATTTAAGGAAGCTTTTCTTATAATTGATGACTTATTATTAGTTTCATAAAATGATATTTACATTAACATTTATAGAAATTTGTCAATTTGTATTTATGGTCTAAAATTGTTTCTGATATTCCTTGACAATTAATCTGTACTGCCACGTATGAGATTCGCCTTAGGGGAATTCTACGCCTATATTCGAGGTCTATGGTCAGGGTTAAGTGAAAACACAAATTCAACTGCATCAGAGTTTTTACACAAAAAGCTTTATAAATTTATTTATAAAAAAACAGAATGTATAATTTATTTTATATGCATTTCATTATTCTAGAAAAGTTTAAGTAAAACTTTATTGAGAATATCGAGAAATATGCTATTGCTCTAATTATAAATGTTTTTCTAATAACATTTTGATCATTATAAAGCTCTCACTAAAATCAAAATATAAAAATTTCCACAGCTGTTAGGATAACAATATGATTTAAATGTACAATATGCTTTAAATATGTAAGCTTAGCTTTACAAATCTGCTGATTGCCATTGCCATAGTTTAATATATCAAATGGATCGGTTGCCGAATTTAAAATTCATTGACGCTAAAACATTATTTATACAGCGCACCTTTCAAGTAAATAACACTGTAGAGACAAAGACCCCAAGCTTTTTTGTCACAGCGGAGAATGTTTTCTACACCAACTAAATAGGGCTTTCCAATCTCAATATCTAAAGAAAAACCTTAGAACGTGAATGAGAAATGCTTTATAAGTTTAGTTGCATTATTTAATATAACATGTATACTAATATAACATAGTATAGTACGTCAGATATAGACGATATATTCGACACAAGCCGTATATTTATAATTCACCAATATATTGAAATATTGCCTAATTCAACCTGTAACTGGGCTAATTAATAATTTATTTATTTATATTCATTATTTATTATTAATATCAGCTATGTAAAAAATTTTTCCCAAAGGAATAAATAAAATGTTGTTACACTTCGCGTATACCATCTTTGTTTATCTTTCGTCTTAGGTGTAAACAATGGTACCTTGAAAAACCCCGAAACTTTTTTTATTATTTAAGAGCTTCGAAATGTTTAATGCATGAAGATACGATTTATTGGGAGTGAATAATGCGTAGAGTATAATTTCAATGATTACTTTTCTGCACTCAGCTTATTGTATTATTTTGAGATAATCGAAAATAAAGTTTTGAACGTATAGTATATATGTTCGAACACTTTTTTTAGTATATAATATAGTATTACATATATATCGTCCAATGATAAAATCATATTAACATTTTTATAATGAAATAACAACAAAATAAAATTAAATTATACATTATTGATAGTCTTTCGATGATCATTTTGGCACATAGTGGCAGTGTCTGACTGATTTTGTCTAATAATATTATATTCTACTAAAGAGTGCCAAAATAACTTGTTTCCACGGATGATAATTGAGCCAATAATAGTGACAGTCCCAGGTTTTCCCACTGAGCCATGTTGGCGTCCGCACTTTCTGTAAACAATAGTAAGAAATAAAAGCAAAGCATTAGGTAGAAATAGATTATGTCTCAAGCAGCAAAAAGCGATATGTCGTATACGATAAATTAGGCTCGTTAGTGCTGTATAATAAAACCTTATTCGAGAAGTCACCGAACTAATAAGTGTATGTTCGCATTATTGTAGGCCGACTGCTAGAAATACAAAAAGTCTAAATATAGTGGAATTAAAAGATATATTATGTTTAAATGTAAAAATGTTTAAACTAAGTTTCATAATTATATATGATAAGTCGAACTAGAAACACACACACACGTGGCCATAGAAACGTGATATGCCTTACAGAAGTGTAAATTGTCAAACATATGGCAATTTATGTAATGTGTTGTTTGTTACAACATTTACATTATTTTTGAAAAGTATTAGCATTCTGTTCTTTTACGCATAAACTATAAGCGTTCCAAATTTTAAACTTCTCTGCCACAGTTATTATCGTAAGAATAAGTAAAATAATTTGGCTTCACGTACATAATATATGGAAACAAAAAATTATTTAATCTAATTTTTTTTTTTTAAATCACAACATGAAGGACATACTATTATAAGTACAATAGCTTGAACATAACACAAAACAGAATTTAAATCGAAATATTCAAAATCAGACTCAGATTGCATTTCAGAAAAACGTAGTATTACGATTTTCTTTCTAAAGCGCTGTAATAATGGGAACGAGCTCTAATATATCACGTGTCAAGCGATAAGAGTGCCCACCCGGATTTATGTAACCGATTCCTAACGATACTATAGAACTGAATGCGCTAATGTTTATTTATTTATTTATATAAAACAGGAAATAATAACAAAAATATTAGCTTATCATCGTTTGAAACTTAATATCGTTAAATCGCTTTCTCGGCAGTTATTTTTGGCAGTAATATGTGTGTTTTTCTTTGTCTTCTTTATTTTGTACTAGTATTATTGTTTCATTGTATATACATATATACATAGCTTCACGATTGTGGGGTAGTCAGATAGAATGGAAATCCAAACGCTGCGCCAAATGATTCCTCGTCCACTGTTATTAGCCACTTCATACCTGCACTATGAGGAGTCTTTGTCTTTACGTTTTACGTAGCTTCCTTCATGTAACATTTTTACCATTTTTCATCACTCAGTCTTTCGATGTGTTTAGACGACTACAGTTAATCTTCATTCTCACTGTGACACTCTCGCTGGTGCCTACTATCTCTTCTTTTGTACCTGTTTGTTGCGTATTCGGTCAGCTAAGCTGACTAAGCGTATCTTTCGAAGTAAGGTTTGCGCAGTAATTTCGTGTCAATTTTTATAAGAGTCAATAAACTTTACTATGTGTTCGTAAGAATTCATTTCATATGAAATAAACTACCGTATGTATTTGTCACGATTTATTTCTGGGATATATATTTCAACTTTACGAGTAGTAATCTTATAAATTTTTGATTATATACGTAAACTTGTACTCATATTAAGAAACAAACTGAATAAAAAAGATATTAAACTATTACTAGCGATGCATATATAATGTAAAACTTAAATCACTGCGTCTAATATTAAAACGACTTAAAGAAGAAGTGGTTTTTGACTCAAAGTTGTATGTTTGTAGCAACGACTCTTTGTAGTATAAGTTCTGTATGTTTATGGTAGATCGTGTTTTAGAGCCGGTCTAATATTTTTAAACGTGTGGATTATTTTTGTTTTATCAATTTGAATTTTTATTTTTTACAAGATTGTAAGTGATATCAAAAGCTTGTGTAATATTTGCATTGAATACGCTTTCAACTAAACTGAGCAATTAATAAGAACTAACTGAAATAAAAACTAAAAATTAATAAACAATATTTTCATTGTTTTAGAATAGAGAAAATTTAAAAACTATAAATAAGTTACAAATTTATCTGTTTATTATTTAAAATCCAATATTGTTGGAGTAGGTGCCAACTAGCTATAGCTAAAGCAAGAACTTTATAGATTACGATCAATATACTGAACACAACTAACTGGCTCATATGTGTTGTGAATCTTAAGAGCTGCCAAGATAACTTGTAAATGTGAAGTTTAACCTAAGTTGGAAGTCCGTACAGTGACGGAGAAAGAAAACAATTCACTGCCCCTTCCTCCCATGAGTGTCGTAAGAGGCGACTAAGGGATATCTGAGCGACCAACTGCTCATCTGGTGGTAGGATGTTAATCATCCGCCTGGTTTGTTACCACCGTACGCATGGTGAAAAACTCGTGTAGTGGCTATACAACCGCGTTTCGAGATCAGCCAGCGTACAACCAGTGCCTGAGAGAGCTACGTCGCATGGCAAAGCGTCGCTCACTTCACGTCTCTTTAAACGAGGCGTGAAGAGGCATCTTGACTAGTGCAGCTCATTTTTGTTGTCAGTACTAGTCGTCTTCGCGTTTGGACTCCACTTTTACTTACCATCAGGTGGAGTGTAGTCATATGCCTACTCGGATAATATAAAAAAAAAAGCCCAAATTTGGCTAAATTAAATTGGTAATAATCCTTTTTTCAAATCAAACCTAATTTATTTTAACATAATCTTCATTGGTAAACCTTTAGTATTCCAAAATACGGTGAATACTGAAATTGCTAAATAACTATGAGTAAACTTAAAAATAAATAAACGAGCTTTTACTTGAACATCGAAAATATCCAAACGTGAAACAATTAAAATTCCACACGTATATACCTAACGATTTAAGTTAAGGACCATCTATAACTAAAGTAATGCAACTATCTATTTAGCTAGCCGCACAGTTAACTGTACTTAGATTCTAGTAAAGTCCAGGACTTAGCTTCCACTCGTTAAGTGAATCAGAAGTTCTTAAAACACTTTATTGTGGACATTACTGCGAGTATCCGAACTCGAATATCGTCGATATAAAAGTTAACAACTTCATAAAGTTTATAACGTGCTATCAATAGACGACACGTATAGGGTAAATATTTTATGATATTTTTTATTACTGTACCATACGAGTTGGTTACCGCTGAACAACGATACAATAGTACACTTAGTGTCGATAGCACATTTAGTAAATTTTAAGAAAAATATAAGGTTAAAAGGAATTGAAAGAGATACGAGATAGAGTCGAGAATATATTTGATTTTTAACCTTTTAGCAGTATAATAATATATCTGTCTTATTTTGTTGTTATAATTGAGTGAAATATCTGAAAACAAGCGAATATTTAGGTAACTGTCCTAGTCTTAGGTAGTTCGCTTCATCTGCAACAAATAATCTGCAGTCTATCTCCATGTTATTACTTTATTTTCCACTTTCCATTTCAATTCAAACAACAATTTTTGTGCGAAACCCTGCTACAACTTAAAATAAACGTCACGCGTAACTTTGCACATGGTAATATTTAATTGAACAAAAAATATTTAAAATTTAATCTAAAATTCTAAATGAAGCAGCGGATATGTACGGCTTAATTTAATTTATGCATCTAGTTATGAATAAATATTCTAATTCTGCCGTTTTAACGAACCGAGCTTTCGTTCATTTTTGTGGATATTTTGCTTACCTTAGCTTATTTGAGGTGCTATTCGTTTTAATATAATAAAATAATTAAAATACAATGTGTTATAGAATATGTACATAGTTTTTAAAAAAAATGTTAACTGTTAATTTCAATTTTCAAGCTTCTGTTAAATGATGGTACTATATATAATCAAACAAACTTATCTTACAAGATTAGTGAAATTAATAGAGTTTTAGAGGACCGTCGTAGCGCAGAGACGCAACGTGTGCCTGTACGCGACGATTTCTGGGTCCCAGTCGGAGAAGATGGATTTTCTATTTCCATTTTCTTCGCTCTGGCAAACTAGGCAAAGCGCGGCGTTGAGTTCCGCCACTCAACACGCAATGCCTCGAAAAAGGCGGAAAGCGGGGAGGGAGGAAGTAAGGACTAAACAACGGAGTGTCTTAACACTAGGTTCCCGCAGTCCCTGCAGTTACCTCTGCCTACCCTGCCATGTGCGGGATAAAGCGTGAAGCTAAAAAAAAACAAAGTAGAGTTTTAAATTGATGGAATCCTTGATATGAGATCGAACCCACAACCTTCGTATTATAACAGTAAGATGGATGATTTATTTATTTTCGCATGGTTTTTATGTCTTATCTGAGAAAAATTACAATATTTCTATTTTACTTTGTGTATCAGTTATTTAATAATGTAATCAAATCCTAAAGTACTTACAAGTACAAAATGTAGCGAGAAGTCACATTTTAAAGGGAATTAATAAATTAAAAAATGCAAAGCTTATATTTGTAGTCAATTTCATATAAAATAATTGTTTACGTTCATAAATTCAATATTGCCAATTGTTATCAATGGTAATTTTTGTTGAACTATGATTGAATTAGTACAAAAGCCTTGGTATAGCCCTAGTTCAATTCGCATCAGATTTTCCTTAAATAGACATTTTATATATAGAGTACATTATCATTTTCCGTTAAATTAAACATTTTAATATTTTTCCTCAACATTTCCAAAACTCACAACATAATATTATATTAATGAAAAAGGAGAACATTTAAAACGATTCAATAGATATCATTATAAGAAGCTTGGTTCATCGCACATAAAAATTGGGCTTGAATTAGACAGGCGGTTTTAAGTGCAGTAACAAATAAGGAATTTTATGTCACAATTTAGGTTTATTCAATTTCTTTGTTCGATTAGTGTTGTTGTTTTTAGATGTTTTTATAGACTCTTATTATTTAATGATCTTTCTTAGTGATTTAGTAAAATTTCCATAATAAAGTGTGAGTTGTCATCACACGTTTAAAAATAAAAAAATAACTGAATATATTTCTGTTTTTGAAGTTCAAAAGCTTACAGCTAAGTATGAGAAAACGTTAATTTCATTTTATTATGTAACTTAGACACTCCGTTTCTTTTTTTGAGACTACATTCTTTTCCCAAACAGTTAACAAGAAAATATGATGATGATATACTTTATCCCTAATAATTAAACTGGCAAAACTCACTCTAAAACTTATCTGTATGAACATAAAATACAGACTATATTATGAGAAGACAAGAAAAATGTGAAAAAATAAATTTGGTTCGGTCGACGACTTTAAGCCTTTATTGTAATACAATTGGGAATATTGCTTGTGTGGTATATTTAGATAGCTATTAAATTTCTTTTCAACAGCCTACGTAATACTTGACCTTTGGAAAATATTGGTAACTTACAAAGTAAGACGGTACCGTTTTGTTCTACTGACCTGACCTTTTAGTATTAGGGAAAATATTTGTAATATATTTGTATAGAGGCCATTGTAGAGCAGTGGGACAGCATCCTAACTGACGGTTACCGTGATTATTGGGAATTTATAGACTACTCAGAAGTATGTTAATATGTCAATTGTATTAATTTTCCAGCTTTGGTAAGCAATTAGCTGTTTTAATCAGCTAACGCTAGCTTAACTATTGAATCTCTCAAACACAGCCAAAAAAGCCCTGAAGAAAAAAAAACATAATGTACGTGTATATGATGCGACGAAATCAGTTCGGAGTTCAATATAAATTGTAGGTTTAATTTTCTTACATTGTAAATATTTGCTTTGGTAACATTAATATTTTTTTTCGCTTGCTAAAGGGTAATAGGGGGCGCAGCTTTCGAAACATGCATCGATCAGAAACGTCGAAAATTGAATAATCGAGTAGAGTCCATCGAGCTTGCTTTAATTACTGTTAATACGGTATGGTAATTTAGTATGATGAATTATTTTCGTTTAAACTGCTCTCGTACCAAGTTCATTGAGGTTTGCCAATAAGGATGAAATATCTCGAAAACTAAGCATTTTTTAGATATGATATTCTGACAATTCGTATGTGTTACATTTTGCCTAACATTTTTTGTTTTATGTAATAAAAGACAATTGTGTGTTAATATATACATATTTATTGAAATATTATATTTAATTATTGCGAAGACATTACAGTGCTAAATTGGATGACCGCTGGCGAGTGGTGACTAAATATATTATAACAATAGTATATTGAATATAGGTACTGATATTAATAGTGATTGCTGCTTATATCAATAAAATATTGTAATTCGTAGGAACAACACTTCTCTATCATACTGTATATAAAAGTAAACAAATCAACAAAATAGAATGCAAGTTTTAATTACCATTTGCGAGCACACCAGCGACAACTTATATTGATTTGAATTAGTCGCCACGACCAAAAACAGTATGGAATCATCATTATAAGATACACAAACAGAATATTAATCTTAATATTTCATCGACTTCGCTTAATTAAGTATTTGAAATAATAAACTAAATAGTGTATTGATAACTCGCCAGCATGTAATAAAATTACTAAATTTACAACTCAATGTGGTATAGTAGATGGTTAACTATGATTTTGAATAATGGTAACCCCACACAAGTTTAATTAAATATTCTCACGCGATTCTATTTATATCACACGCTTTTGTTTTAATTTTTACGTCACTACGCTTTAGTACAGTCATTTTTGTTAAAGCTTTCTAAAGCCATTTTAAAAATGGCTGTTAGACCTACTAGTAATTACATAGTTTTAGCGATAACGTTTTGTATTTTTAATATATATTAGAATCTCCATATACATTTGATATTGTCTGGTTATTTTGTTATATGATTATGAAAATTAATTTCCCTTTATATATATGAAGCAAGAAATTCTATTTCAACTATCATTTTGTATAGATACCCAGCTTACTGCAATTTCAATTGAGATTCAATCTTGAAAAAATGAGTAGCTTAAAAGTGTTTCTTAGATTTTATACTTATAATATAGATATAATAAATAAATATTCTATTACAAGCGGTATATATCTCCAATTATAAAGAAATATATGTTTAGCATTTGAAATCGTAAGCACATATACTCATTATATAAATATATGAAAACTAAATATTTTTTGCATAAAATAATAAATAAATGAGTGGCATATTTATTTTTTATACCATCAAGTTTAATATAAAGCCTTATTATCCAGAGATAAACTCAGGTCCTTTTGGCATCCGCGTAATATCGCATGATCTTCTCATCTTTATTCTATGATATGGAGGCAACTTCATTTTTGATATTATTTAGGTATTCATCGCTTATCTCGATAACGTAGCCATGATGAATGACTTCACGTTTACGATACAATACATTTTAGAATAATAACGTGAATTTTACTATCGTAGGTTTACTTTGATAAGGTACTATAAACTAGCTAATATCATATAGACAAAAAAGTTGGATAAATTGGTAAACGAAATTTTAAAATAATAATTCCAATTAAACTTTTTTTTAAATATAAATGGAGTATTTAAAAACTTGTGATTTAAAGCTTAAATATTTATAATAGTAAGTAGTTAGTGTAATGTTACAATAGTATTTAATGAATATTATGTATTTAAAGTCATAAATGTAGTCTCTCCGCTTTCTATATCTGATCAAAATACGCCTCCCACTTAGTAATTTTCCATATTTTTTTTTATTTATTTTTTTTTACCTTCACGCTTTATCCCGCACATGGCAGGGTAGGCAGAGGGAACTGCAGGAACTATTAGAACCTAGTGTTAAGACACTCCGTTACTTAGTCACTGCTTACTCCTTCCCCACTTTTAAATATTAACATTAATAATTTGCTATTTAATCCTGTATACAATCATTTAATAATTTTTAATTGTTATTTTTTGTTAATTGCACAAATAAAGTCTTACCCGTAAAATTTAATATTATAAATAAGTTTGCTTATGGTACATCTTTTATATGCAAACATACGATGAAAATATGAAGTATTTTCCATTCAATAGAGCAGACATAGCAGAGCCAATATATGTCAATTCCTAACAGGAAGAGCATTACATGTAGATATGCGATGAAATTTCTGACTCTGTTGATAGAAATATGTTCCAGACATATACTTATATGTTTTTATGGTAAATAATACACTAATGTATAGTAACTTAATATATATTTTGATTATAATTGTGATTTTTCGAGTTATGGTATATTTGTGTCGTAGTATGAATGTTGTCGGTGGATATACTGGAAATATATGTATTTACACGTTTAAGATATAGATACTTCTCTTATTTTGCCTAATTTACAAATGTCAGAAGCAATAAAACAACTTACTCTTCTCTTAGGGCCTTCTTCTTCTTCTTTCCTAAGGGACTCTTTATTGTCATCAGAGTGACAGTGAGAGTTCACCAAGTAGAAATCGAATCTAGAATCATCATTTTTAATGTCAGATACTGTGCCTCTGCGCCACTACGGCCCTTTTATTCAACATCCATTACTTTTATAGCATTTTTGATATTTCACGTTTCTTTCACTTTTTTCTTATTGCAAATTACAATGGTAGTCATCTACATTCCAATGAAAGATAAAGTATCGATTTATCATAAATATATCTGCACATATCTGCCGTCTCAACCGTAAATCACGGTTTGGATAATATAGTGGTATGGATTTATTTTATCTTCACGTTTTTGTATGTAAAATGACAAAGAATTTTTTTTTAACCAACTGGAGTAACTTCTTGAGATTTTAGTAAGATATTTAACTTCAGATATTGTTCTGTTTTATCATTAGGTTTACAATTTTGTGATAAATTTATTTTTAAACACAATTTCATTCTGTTTTTACAAGCATTTATTACAAACACAACAAATTATTGATTACAAGCTATTTATTATATTATATTACAATGTTTGTAGATACGGTATTTTGTTTATTTTAAGTATTAGATAAGCTTACAATGAATGAGCGTCTTCTTAAGCTTTGGTTGTTTAGTGCTGTAGGGATTATTTAGACTTAATTGAGGTTAGAAATAAAAAAAGCTTTTTCTAAAGAAAAATATGGTTTATGTATCTATGTGGTGCATAATAGTGACTTATTGATTTAGATCTGTAATTGATATTATATTGATATAAGAAAGTATCAAAATATAGATGACCTGAAACACAATAATTACGTTTTTAGGATGGCAAAGTATTTTATTGATATTAAATAGTTATTATAAAAATATAGTTTGATAACTAAAATAAACTTAAGATCAGAGGTTTACCATTATATGGCTGTATAATTTGTTATGTTTTTAGCTTCACACTTCAGCTTAAAGTTTAGGAACAGGGCAGACAATCTAATATCAAAGTACTCTGATTCCGATTCAATTTCTCTACGTTCTGCTCAACCTATGAAGTATGAAAGTTGTTTTCTATACCACGCTAAGCCTTCGAATGACGTCACAAAGTGAATTTACCTACGAAGTCTCGGCCACCTCCTACGCCCAAATATAAATAAACCATAGAATTTTACAAAGAGTTCTTTACACGAATATAAGACGTGCGATTATTCCTACGTCAATATTCTGTATCGATGGCCTATTTTGCTATTATAATAAGAAAAGCTATGAATTATTCAATGAGCTAACTTAGGGTTTTCTTTATTAATATTATTCTATACAATGTAATAATGCTTGTGATAAGTAAACAAGTGAAGTATAATGTATGAGACCTATTCAAATGTAAATATTGGTGTATATTAATAATAATATTGATCAATACACGAAAATTTTCTTATAATTTAATATACAGTTGGTAATTTCTTTCTAAAACGATTATAAAGTCGGGGTTAAACGTCAATCATGATTATTGCACGCATAATACGTATTAGAAATTAGAAGGGAACCGTATTAGAAGGACTCTAAAAACTTGTAATTAAGTAACTTACGTAGTTTGCTGCAATTACGTAGAATCTCTGTCGGACACAATCGAAACATGTGGGCTTAATGTTTTTCGATGTTAGTATTTAAATAAAACTAATTATTTCTGATTTTTAAGAACATTAATTTTAGATGGACGCATGAAGCCCCTGAATGTCGGCAGCACAGGGCTGATTGTTGTGGTCGATAATGATAATGATATGAATTTTATTTCAACATTTTTTTCCATAGAGTGGATATTGTTTGTGTAATCAGATTTTTTTTTATCTTTACGCTTTATCCCGCATATTGCAGGGTAGGCAGAGGGAACTGCAGGAACCATATGAACCTCGTGTTAAGACACTCCGTTGCTTTAATCCCTGCTTTCTCCGTCCCCGCTTTCAGCATTTTCGAGGCATTGCGTGTTGATTAGCGGAACTCAACGCCGCGCTTTGCCTAGTTACCAGAGCGAAGAAAATGGAAATAGAAAAATCCATCTTCCCTGAGTAGGGATCGAACCCACAAACCGACGCGTTTACAGGCAGACGCTTACGCCTCAGCGCCACGACGGTCCTCAATTTCATCAAATCAGATTTGCATACTTAAAAATGTTAGTCCAGTACTCTTACTTCGCAATTCATCTGATTTACTTATATTGTATAAGTTAAATGTACCCTCTGCTTGTAATTAATATTTAAAATATTATTAATTAATACTTAATTTACATTTTTAACAGAAATAATTGAATTCTCTACATTTACTTTGAATGCGCGAATTCGACTCACAATCAATATTTTTTTTTATCATACAAATTCCTTAAAATGTATTAATTTGAATTACTTGTTTTATTTGAACCCAATACAGTTATAATAAATATTGAATTGAAAGTATATGAGCTATATATGAGCATGCATAAAATCTATGGCCAGCATTTAGAAGGTTGCGTAAGCATAAATCTGCACAAATACCTTACGATTTCACCCAAGTCATAATTCCATAAGATAAATAAGTTGTTATATCATCTTACATTGCAAAGACTGTTTTAAGTATAATATACATTTAAAATAACATTTTTACGCTGTCCAAGTACTATTTAAAATTGGATATTATTATCTTCGTTTACTTCTTCTCGTAAGAAATTTAAGTTGCATCTTTCAACAAGCAATATCTCTAAAGTTAGGCGAAGACCCTCGAAAGGAGTTAATATTATTCAACATTTCCACGACCTACATATGTCATTCAGAACATAAAATATATTTAAAAAAACTATACGAGATTCTATTTGAACTGAAAAAGAAAAACTTTCCGTTTACTTCACGATATCGCTAATAGAGTGTTAAAATTATATAATAAAAATAATATATATATATATATATATATATATATATATATATATATATATATATATATATATATATATATATATATATATATATATATATATATATATATATATATATATATATATATATATATATATGTATATATATATATATATATATATATATATATATATATATATATATATATATATATATATATATATATATATATATATATATATATATATATATATATATATATATATATATATATATATATATATATATATATATATATATATATATATATATATATATATATATATATATATATATATATATATATATATATATATATATATATATATATATATATATATATATATATATATATATATATATATATATATATATATATATATATATATATATATCGAATTTTACACATTAATCATTATAGAATTGTCCTCATCAAGGGATAAATCCAAGTGATATTTAATTATAACAAGGGCTAAACATAATGTACGTACACTTACGTGCGTACGTTTACTTGCAACAAAGTAAAATATTGTTACAAAGCGAACAGTGGCTTAAGCTAACATAAAAATCTGTTATACGGTAAAGCTGATTGATTTTCTAATCCAAAGCTTTAAAGCTTATTTGAAAAGCTAAACCGATTTAGCTTACATATAGTGCTCATATAATATATTGACGATCATTGAACAGAAACTTAAGTACGGGACCAATCGAACTGAATATATTCCACTTATATTTGCTCAAGTTATAACACTTAGCTGTAATGATTATAGCCCCGTTTACCCAACAAAGTCAAAAGAACTTCCGTAATTGGATAGCCAAAGTGTTGTTTAGGATTTTAAGCTCAAAACTTTATGCCATAAGGTATAATTTACATTGTAATATGATGTTTATGATTTTGTTTACGTGCATTATGATTTCTAGGCGGCACGTTTTCATTGTTTATATAATTGGTTGGTCTTCATTATAAATTATAGTGGCTGGCTTATGAAATTAAAATAAATAATGCTCCTGTCATAGTATAATAGCAATGTGTTGAGTTTTATTATTAGCAAGCATCGTTTTCAGGTGTAAGGGAAAGCTAATTCATTTTATAACTTTACTTAAAAATATTGACATTTTAGAATTTTGCATCAATGGTAACGTTTATATTAATGTAATAACTTAGCATTTAGAGGAATTGACTTATTTAGTTTATATTCTTAATTTCCTTAATTATATAGAAAAATTGGAGTGAAATAGCTTGGTTTTAACCAACATTTGTAAGGTATATATATTTGTTATACAATATTTTCTGACACGACATTAGATATGTTTGTATTTTTAAAATATAATTAAATTATATTAATATTTAGTCTCATAATATTGTACTGCAATTAACTACTAACATTGACACTTGTGTAGAATAAAATGATCTTCATTTCCATGCTGATGTCTCCGAAATCGCGATATCTGTAACGGCACTAAACGTTGCGCCTTATTGTGTTAAAGTGTGTCTAATCGAGTCAAAGTGATGACAATAATATAAATATTTATATAAACAATCACTCTTGTCTGGTCTACTCGTTTCAAATCACCACGATTCTCCACGATTTCCTACACCAAAAGTTACTTTTACTAATTTGATATTCTAAAACCGTTGACAAACAAAAAACATCAACATATGAAAGAAAACAAATACAAAATTAAGTTTTTCGATCAAAGTGTAAATATAATGTAACTATGTATAATGTAACTGGAGATCACCGGTACATTGATACGGCCATAAACAGTCATCAGCCCCCCAAGCTTACGACAAATTCTTTTGATCTTATTTAGGGTAAATCTTTCGATTTATATGTTAATTTATAAATTTGAATCTGTTGCGGATTCACGGCGTGTGGACTTTCTGATCTTGAATGTAAGCGGAGCTCGGAGAAGCGCTGAATCTTTAGTGTGGAAGAAAAATTTGCTTATAGTATTTTAAAAGTAGTTAGACTTTAAATATTCACAATAAGCTTTTGTAACTCAGTGTAATATAGTTATGTAAGATGTATGTTAGAAAAACACTTCCTTAATTATTTAATAAGAAAGATGTGTGAAGATAAAATTTATAGTTGTTTATTATTTTATATCTTGTCTATATGAGAAGTCATTTTTTTATGTTTTTCAAACTAAAGTGGCCGTTAGTTTACTAATATTTATTTCACTGTCGTGTGTAAAATTGAACTGGCCATTCAACAGTTTACACAAGGCATGTTTCAAATATGAATAACAAAGAGTTGATAAATGTTCATAGAACAATATTACAAACTAGGTAAATTTATTTAGTTAGTAAAAATATACCCCTACTTTTTTTATTTTATATATCGATGTTATAATACAGGTGAAAATACATAATTAGTATACAGTTTACAATTTTTGCTTCAAAATAATAGCGTTGAAACACACAAACGAGGAAGTAAGTGGAATTTCTTTGCGCAGCGCAAAATTTTATCGAGGACTCGTAATTTTCTTTGATCCCTCATCTATATTCAATGATCCAAGGATCCTAACGCTTCGTAAGCGAATTCATTATATTTGTGTGCTCTTATACCTAAATCACAAGAATCATCTACTCTACCTTATTAAGTAAGGCGGCTTCACCTTGTCACTTATACTAATGATCAATTTTTAAATTAATTACCATGTAACGCGCGGCGTTGAGCTCTGCCACATTACCGCTATACCTCGAAAAGCGAAAAAAATGTGAAACAGAGTGTTATAACACTAGATGTTTTCAGAAAAACGGTTTGTTTTGTCTAAAAAAATACCATATTTAATGTCACTTGTTCCAGTTTAATATTAACTGGTGGTAATTTTCTTTACCATTTTATATCTTACATTTTTTTATACAAATTTAGGATTGATGAATGAAAGAGCAATATATTTTCAATTTTATCGAATATTCTTAAGAAGATTAGAATACAATATGTACTTCTATATTAGTTATGGAGTAAAATAAATGGGCTAATATATAACGGGGCTAACATGTCATTGCCAGTAACTATTAATTTCGTTAGCGTCCTAGTACGACGTGGGGTGAGCCATATGACGTAAAACCTTTTTTTGCGTCACGTCATATGAGTAATATCTAAATCTGATTTTTGCTGTTTTAACGAAGCTTTTAATTCATATTTTTTAAATGAGAAATAACTATATTTCAAAAGGCAGCTTTTTATAATGTACTTTATTTTATTATTGTATATACTTAATTTTTGAAGTGAAACTTCTTTATCGGCGTTGTAAAAAAATTTACCGTCACATTTTTCGGTTACGTGCCATGGTTTGCTCCTCTTACTTAGTAGTTTTTGTTTGATAATAATTTCAAAACGCATAATGCTTAATAAAATATAATTAATATTTTATATTAAATATTCAATTTTTGTAACATAAATTAATACAATTCCATACTCATAGTAATTTATGTATTGCTCAGTGGGAAATGGAGAATGGGATTTAAATTTTGATGGTTGCATTGTATATATCTCCTAATAAGAAGTAGGACGACATCATTTATTCACAAATATTTATACATAAATCGTCAAAAGCCTTGCAGTACACCAATGATATGTTTAATTAGGTTGCATGTTGCATGAGAGATGAGCTATAACCACTCTCATATAGTTTTATGAGGAGTGCCGTAAATCCAGCTTGACACTTTGCAAACATCGTAATTTATGTACCGCTTTCAACACAACTGTCCGTTGCAGCTTCTGACTGTAACTTCGGACCGAAATCCTTGGGGACAAATTAAATTCTAAATATATTGCCTTAGTTATGAATTTATTTGGCTCTAGATGATAAATTATATTTGTTAGTTCTGTTTTTTTGGACTTGTTAAAAACTATGGTTTAGTTAACTTTCCACTCTTAGAAAATTTATGTAATTATAATTATAATAATTACTTTGTATTGTATATTCAGAAAAGAAAAAAAATATGCAATAATATAATAAAAACAATATTAAGGTGGCCTTATTGCTCAAATAGCAATCTCTGCTTGGCAAAGAAAAAAATTAAGATAGGTAATCCTATCTTAATTTTTTTCTTTGCCTTTGGGTATAATAACTAATAATATATAAAATATATATTATAAAGGTATCCAAATAACAAGTCTAATCAGGCTAATTTTGTTTGCAATAATATTTCTATATACATCAATATTTATTCGATTTAGCATGTCATAAATAAATATTTTTTATAACATCTTAGACAGGAAAGTTATTAAATAATTTTTTTACTACTTCATCAATATTACTTCGATTTAGTAGGTCTAAATTAATATTCTTTATCTTACAGCATATGCAATATTATTAGAGCATATGTCACTGGTATGACAAACCCAGCTCCAGTTTAAACAAAATTTAACAATTAAATTTAAATCGATACAAAGTAGTTTTACTGTAGGGCATCAATATTTAAATAGGGTATCGATAATTCACAAGAAATGGCTGATGTGTAGGTTTCCGTATACGTTATAGGGAGGTGATGCCGTCACACCTGTGGTTTCACAGATTGCGGCTTTTACTCTAATGCAGGAAATTATACCCTCTTAAATATTTAAGATAATACTCGATGTACGGTTTCCATATATAAAATTTAAATTTATCGTTTCTTCTTAACTTTATTTTGATTTGTAAGCACATGTATTTTATATGTGATTTCAATTAATTAACATGTATTTATATCGTTCACATGTAAGTATTAGTGGTAGAAAAAATAATCCTGTCCATCTGTAGTTTCGATTTTTTCTCATTTTCTGGTGTAGATAGTTTAAAAGTACAATAACAAAGCGAATCTCCAAAAACTAATGTATTTTTTGTTAGTTTATATAAACTAAATTAAATTTCAAATTACAATGCAAAATGTTACATATGTATATAATTATATATTATCATTTTGAACTTCATATTTGATAGGATTTCCTCATTATGTATATAGTATAGCGTCTTAAATTTGTAGTGTCACCTATGGAGTGGTGTTTAAGCTTGCGGTTTTACCTGCAATGAAGGAAATTAAACCCTCTCAAGAATTTAGACCCCAGCCTGTGGGATTGGGAGGGCTCGTTAAGAATTAGACCCGACTTGTGATGAAATTTTGCTATCAATTTATTAGGCCTTCTATTAAATATTGAGGTTGGTATTTAATTAAGAAATTCATTTTAGTTTATTAGGGCATTTCAATCAAATTATTTCTAGAATAATCTAAAAGCCACATGTTTACCAATATGAAATTATTAGGTTTAAGTTAGTTCTATTTGACATTGTATATATTTTTTATTATATGCTATCGTTTATTTAAATATTTTCAACAGATTAAATAGGATACGTAGATACGGATCAGAAGAATTATGAAGAAAAGTCTTTATAATTTTTCTGTTCATAATTCTTTCTACGTTTTTCTTTTCATACACACTCTTTACATGTCCCGCTTCATTTTTTTCTAAAATAAACCAAATGGTCTTGATTAAAATACACATATAAATTTACTTCACGTTCAAGTCCTCGTACTATTATTTATTGTTAAACTGTGATAATTATAGTAATTATAATTTGTTGTATAATATGAAGTTGTATGCTTATAAAATATATAGAGACACATGACATTAACCAATTTTATGTTCACAAAAAAAAGCTTTAACATCGCCACTGAATCGTTTTTCTGAAAACAACTGTGGCAATAAAGGGTCTTATTGTTATCCTTTGAATTTATATCCAGATATTATCGCTCTCATAAATTGCTAACACGTACAATTTTCTCCAAATCGGATGCCTGGTAAAGTGACCAAGGGATAACCACTGTCTATACGAAATCGCTTCTCCGATAAATCTATCTAATCATACGATTATTTGATCAACATTTACAATAAATAATTTTTAACTTGTTAAAAAAATTACATAAAAATATGTACCTACAAAAGAAAGTTAACCAAGCTATCTTTACTCATCATACTAAGGCGATAAAACATTGTAATTTAAATGTTATTGTTAGTATTAGAGTTTTCAATCGTAACAAATGACATTTTATATGTAAAACATATATCAAATAATTTGTTTCCAATTCAATTTTATAATAATATCTACCGATTAACCGTAGAATAATTCCAAAAAACTCGAAGGAAATGTTGAGGACCTTCTTGGTGCGAAGGCGTAGCGTCCGCTGTAAGACGGTTTATGGGATCGATTTCCATCAGGGGAAGATGAATTTTTCCTTTTCCATTGTCCTCGTTTTGGCATCTAGGCAAAAGACTTTTGTTGAGTTCCGCAACTCAACACGCAATGCCTCGAATAGGCGGAAAGCGGGTAACGAAGTGTCTTAATACTAGGTTCCTGCAGTTCCCTCTAGCGAGATAAAGCATAGTAAGCCAACATTTTCATATTAAGAAATGTACAAAAAATTACACGAGCTCGCAAATTGGGCGTGCAGCATCTGTTTTCTAATTGAGACATTATGCGCGGGTTCGCTCGAATGGCTCGCCCTTAATAACGCGCATACATAACTGATGGCGGGCGGAATGTACGGCATTACAAGAGCCCGTCCGGTTAAATGATGGCCATTGCTAGCAATCGTCGCCGGGAAAACTCCCGGATAATTGACACAAATGTTGCGACGACCGCCCAAATACGTAACACCTTAGATGCATGGTGGTTTGGAAATGCTATAGGTTTTCGGCAATCAATGAATTAATATATGAAATAATAAAATATGATTAAATAATAATGAGGACTGTCATGACGCAGAGTCATAGCGTCTGCCTGTAAATGTGACCGTTTGTGGGTTCGATTCCCACTCTTGGAAGATGGATTCAGCTTCCTCTGCCTACCTTGCCACGTGGAAGATAAAGCGTGAAGTTATATAATAATAATCTTTTAGTTGATTGGTATACAAAATATAAACATGATTATTGGGAGCGTGCTATGTTGATACTCCGGTGATTAAATTATTTTAATTCCTCTGCTCTAGTAAAGAAAACACAAAATTGAGTTCCACCACTCAAAGCGCAGTTACTCGAAAATAAGCGGAAATGAGTTACTGAATATCTTAATTCAATATTCCTCTTGCCAGGATACCTAAAAGCGTAATGCTAAAAAAGTTATAAAAAAATACGAAATTGCTTTGCTATATATATATATATATATATATATATATATATATATATATATATATATATATATATATATATATATATATATATATATATATATATATATATATATATATATATATATATATATATATATATATATATATATATATATATATATATATATATATATATATATATATATATATATATATATATATATATATATATATATATATTTTTAGCTTCACGCTTTATCCCGCACATGGCAGGGTAGGCAGAGGGAACTGCAGGGACCGTGGGAACCTAGTGTTAAGACACTCCGTTACTTAGTCCCTGCTGACTCCGTACCTACTTTCCGCCGTTTTCGAGGCATTGCGTGTTGAGTGGCGGAACTCAACGCCGCGCTTTGCCTTAGTTGCCAGAGCGAAGAAAATGGAAATAGAAAAATCCATCTTCCTCGACTGGGGATCGAACCCAGAAACCGTCGCGTTAGCCGCGTTACAGGCAGACGTTGCGCCTCTGCGCCACGACGGTCCTCATATATATATATATATATATATATATATATATATATATATATATATATATATATATATATATATATATATATATATATATATATATATATATATATATATATATATATATATATATATATATATATATATATATATATATATATATATATATATTCTTCCACTTAGCATTATCCCGGCTTACTGCCAGGGTCTGCTTTCCGACTCAAACTACTCCACTTTGCACGGTCTTTAGCATCCTCAGTGGTAAGTCCATTGGCTCTCATATCCTGCAAAACGACGTCCAGCCATCGCTTCCTGGGGCGTCCGGGCAGTCTCACTCCAGGAACCGACATGACAAGGCATTGTCTTCCGACATAGTTCCTAGGCCGGCGCAAAACGTGGCCAAACCATCTCAGATGACGCTCTTGGAGCTAATCCGCTACGTCACGGACCCCCAGACTACCTCGAATGAATATATTGCGTATGCGGTCACCCCGCGTTACACCACACATCCACCTCAGCATCTTCATTTCCGTGACGTGAAGCTCCTAAGTGTGCCGAGATAATGCTGGCCAGCATTCGCTGTCGTATAAAAGAACTGGCCGAATCATGCTCTTGTATATCAGTCCCTTGAGTTTGTGTGGTATTCTACGATCACAGACCACACTAGTGACCTCTCGCCATTTGGCCTAAGCAGCGCTAATACGGGCGTGGACATCGTGGTCGATGCCTCCGGACTCGTGCATAATGGATCCTAGGTATCTGAATTTTTCTGTCTTGACGACTGATTCAGAACCTATCTGGATAGTGCTCGAGTCCGGGCTCCCGCAGGCCATGTACTCGGTCTTCAACACATTTAGTTTAAGACCACCGTTCTCAAGCGTACCCTTCCAGACGTTCACTTTGTGCTCAAGCGTCAGTCGGTTCTCGTCAATGAGTGCTATGTCATCGGCATACATCATCAGCCATGGAGACTGGTCCTGGATATGTGCCGTGACAGTATCTAGCACTACATTAAACAGGAACGGACTCAGAGCTGAGCCTTGGTGAACCCCTACTGTAATCGGGAAGGGTTTTGTGTCGCCAACAGCGGTCCTAACCACTGAAACGGAGTCGTGGTACATATCTCTGATAATATCAATATAGGATTCGGGGATGCCTTTGGATCGCAGGGCCCACCAGATACACTGACGTGGTACACAGTCGAAGGCCTTCTGCAAGTCTAGGAATGCTATATGCAGAGCTCTCCTTCTTTCCCTGTATGCCTCCATCAAGGTTCGGATATATATATATATATATATATATATATATATATATATATATATATATATATATATATATATATATATATATATATATATATATATATATATATATATATATATATATATATATATATATATATATATATATATATTGCTTCTACTAGAAAAGATATTTTTAAACGTAGATTACGTTTCAATATTATAAAATATATAATTTAATATATAATATATCTTTTCATAGTACATATATCACTTCCATCATATTTTTCATTTTAAAGACAGTGTTAGTAGACCGACCTCGACGGTCTTCTTCCGGAGCGGCGGTCAAGGGACACCGTCGACATGTACCCAAATATATTTTGCTAAATTGTCTCTATTAAGGGGTAAAATAATTATTTTCTCTTCTAAATTTTTGGGTTTATTTCCCTAAATACTTAGTTTTATTGTAAGAATTTAATTTATACTATACCATTAAGAATAAAATTTACGTTTCATTTAAATTTGTTCGTCAGTTTTATTATTTTGTTTACTTTCACTCTATGTTTATTGAGATAGTACTAAAGTTCCTAGATATGAGTTATATACATTTCGTAAATTTTACATTTTCATAGAATAGTATTGATTCAAGATTTGAGGTTATTGTGGCGCATTATGGTGTGTCTAGGTAATACGATGATTATGGGTTTGAATCTCATGGATTGCTGAGTAACGTAGTATCTACGTATAAGAATATCTTTTCCCACTCTGTTTTTGTAAGAAAAATGCAAAATTTTTGCTTAGTTAAATAAAATACAGTCCCACAATCCATCATCCTGTATATTATGTAAGCTCCGTTTATTATGTAAATTTTCATGTAAATATTTAAAATATAAAAGAGTTAAAATGTAAATTAAAACATTTTTAAATATTACTCTTTACTAATCTACTATTTTATGTATATGTGGTAAATATATGTTTCTATATATTTATATATAAGCTAGTGTAGTGTTAGATGAAGGTTGTTGCTTTATTATTGGCCAATCCCCTGTGTATAATCTCTTAATCAGAATTAAATATCAAATACTGAACTATATCAAAATATATATTATTCGCTAATTCTTCATTTTAAAGAATTAAAATATAAAAAATGAAGAGACTTAATACCTTTGAAGTTTCCCATTTGAAGTACATAATATAATTAGAAAGCATAGTCAATGCCAAGATTTATCTCGTTAGAGAAATGGAATCCGACCTGGCAATGTTCATTTGGCATACTTCTGGAGCTCGAAAGCCGCTGTTAAATTTTAAAACCATTTGTAGAGTGAATATGACTTTATAGTAATCCTACTGTCTTATTTAAATATCTCTTGAATTTGAAGTAAATTATGCTTATATTGTATACGTACAGAAAATTAGGTGGAAATCAAGAAGTTTAAAAAATTTTCCTAATTTTTTCTAACAGGTATTACGAATAATAATGTAGTGAGAAGTTATAAATTACTTTTTATTTGGGTTATGAAACCTATATTTAAATATAAAAAAGTAAAGACTATAAAAATTTACGTTCGTCAATTATTATCTAAACAATGACTCAACATATAGTACTTCGATTGTCTAGAATTTCAGAATTTTTCTGGAATACAGTTTTTATCTATACACTTGGTTATATATATGGGACTGAAAAAAAAAACATAAATAAAAGTAACTTTTCTTGTACATACGAGTCGTTTTAATGCAAAATGAATGGTAATAAAGTACTCTAGTTAAATTAAAACAGCAGATGTGACGACAGTAATTTTTTATAGATATTTTAGGTTTTACTTCAAATGCTTTTGTCATTTCTAACTGTATATCTAAAGTCATATATCATAGGGCAACATTCTGTAGCTGAGATGAAAAATAATACTTTTACATTTGCCAACTATGTCTACGAGAAAACGTTAAATTCAAGAATAATAGCTCTTCTTTCCATCTGCAGATACTTACGAAGAGGTATGATCATACAAATCGTTTATTTCTGGTGTTCAATTTGTATAAAAAAATATTTGCAAACTTCATTGTTTTCATATATTAATACGTCAACATAAACATATATATTGTAGAACATATCGTCGTTGCACTCATATGTAGTTATTTGGTTACTTCTTTATTTACAATTTCATATTTTTAACTATGACTTGAACTTCCTGAAATCTTTAAACTTTATTATAACTGAATGATTAAATAAATTAATTACAAAATCATATATTAAAAGTAACATATAGAAAGTTAGGTCCCTTTCTATATTTGGTGTTCATGAAAAAGACATAACAGGGTGCGCCGAATTTATTGTAGTCGACAAAGACCCAGATGGCTCGCCCCATAAAATACTACGAGTGGGTCTGTTGGTAGCAACGCTATACTTAAAGATAATCACAATTTACGAGATCCCTTTGGCGAAAATTTAGGAATACTTTCCTTTTAGCAAGACGTTAGACAATTACCGAGCCTCTAATAATGTGTATTCCACCTTAGGTTCTGGGTCCATTTAATGATGTATTCTGAGATTTTTCTTTCTGAGATCGTGTTACTTGTTAACTTGACATATTGTTATTGCTTTTGTTTTTTACGTTTGCTAAAATATATAGAAGTTGATTATATATTTATTTTATGTATATATGAGCAGGTTTACACCTACGAGTGCAGTAGATCGTACCTGTGAATCGTGTATTCAAATCATACTGGAGGCAGTATTTTTGTTCATTCCTCTAACTTACCAAATCTTATATCAAATATAATTTATTTGGCATATTTTATGAAGTTTGCTTTGTAAATATAATTATTAAATTAATATGTTTCAATAAAATAATGGCGGAAATATATGCTGAATTCGATTTCTGTTACGCACTAAATTATAATTTTTACTTCGTTACGGCCAATATTTTAAGCGGAATTTGAACCTGAGTTCTTTAGAAACAGTCCAAGAACAATAAAAAATAACATTTCTGATTCACTTATTTCAATTTGTGTATATAAACGCAAACACAATTTTTAAATTCACGTCAACGCCACATATGGTAGGCAGAAAAAAAATATTATTTAAAATATAAAAATAAACAGAAAACTCTTTATTCCATCGACCAATCGAACCCACAGTCGTACAATAGCTTCAACGTACTTATATACATTTATTTATATACATATTTATTTATATCAACATATTTACCATAAATACACATATATGTTCCAATTAATAGAAGCTTAAAGAAAATTCCTCCTAGCTTTTTATACAATTTCATTTCTCAGACATTATGGGTAGCAGTCGCAAATGTAAGCCGTTATTATCTCCGTCTACATTCACAAAGGCCTTATCAGCGCGCTGCAACGTGACTGCATCAGCCTAATAGCGTATCTGTGTATAAAACGTCCAGTTTATGAGACCCTGTCGCTCGGTATGCACTTAATTTTTTGATAGGATTATACGGGTTGAGCTGGCTAGCTATTCCACTTTAGAGAACAAAATGCAGAGGTAAAATTTCTAGTTTTGTAGCAATATTAGCATGCATAGCAGTAAATAGCTGGTTTCTGTCCACTCCCTATACATAATAGTATGGGCAACTGCTTTTTATGTATAAATATATAAAATTATAACATAAATGATAGTAAGTCCAATTTGTACAGTTTTACTATGGTCCAGAAGGCACTCCAGAGTACCAGGCATACTAGGTATCATATTACTGTACTGTCACTTGTTTAAGATAATTTTTTATGTGTTAAATGAATACAGGTGGAAATCATAAATATTTAAAAAGTATGATTATATAAAATTAATTTCATAACATAAGTCATTATTATATATTTCTTCAATAACATATTGCTTGGAAGTATATAAAACTTTACGATGAATACATCGTCACCTTCTTTATTATTAGATTTTATATATAATATAACTCAATTGAAAGTAAATACAAACTTTTAGTTACATATCGACTGTTGAACAAAACATAGTTGGAATATTTAGGGGTCAAAGAACTTTAAGCTGCATGATGAAGCCACAAAGCTTCTAAAGGCTTATCAGATTTATAGTACCAGGAGGATTAAATTTTGAGTTCTATCATAGAAGAGTCCCTACATTATTTCTAAATATAGAATTCTGTTTTTCAATAAAAGAGTTTATCATTATTGTATTATTTTGTTGTCCTTAGGTTCTTATTACTTCTGAAAAAATATATGTGAAAGTATTGGTTTTGTTCCATACTTACACTTTCGCATATTAACGTATATATTTCTATTTATATGTGTAGATAATGTCGTATAAAAAATCTAAACTAGTCTAATGTTAGTCGTGAAATTTATATAGAACCCTTATTGTGAAAGGTGATCTCATATTTGACCGTCTTTTTATTGTGTTTTTATAATCATTTTTGAATCAATTTTTAAATGACAGCCATTATTCAAGCTATCGGATAGTGTAATAAAATCTTCTTTAAATCACCCTAAGAAGGAGAAAATGTATAAAAAAAAGACACAAAATTTAATACGTATAAGTGAAACATTATTTATTTTACTATCGTAATACCACTTAAACTTTCACACCTCATTAATAAGACTATAATTATTTTAGTACTAAACCTTTAAAAAATGGCATCCAAACTATGAAATTTTATGTATCTGGAATGGCGACACCATGTCTGCAAACTATACTACTTCGCATTATACACGTCATCAACTAACCAACTGTACTTTATTTATAAATATTTATGAATACTCTACTATCTTAAATTATTTTAAACAAATACAAATTATTTAAAAGAAATGTTTATTAAAAATAAATATTTTTATTAATGTACTAAAGAAACAATTGCAAATGAATTACCACTGAATAATCAAAGTAGTCATATAGAGAAAAAAGCAGGATCGTCGTGGCGCAGAGGCATAGCGTCCACCTGTAAACGCGATGGTGGGTTCGATTCCCACTTGGGGAATATTGATTTTTCTATTTCCATTTTCTTCGCTTTGGCAACTAGGCAAAGCGCGGCGTTGAGTTCTGCCACTAAACACGCAATGCCTCAAAAAAAAGAACGAAAGCAGGGACCAAGCAATGGAGTGTCTTAACTAGGTTTCTAAAGTATTTTATGATTATTTAAAGTGTTAATCCACA
This sequence comes from Dione vanillae, assembly GCA_037178615.1. Classification (NCBI taxonomy): domain Eukaryota; kingdom Metazoa; phylum Arthropoda; class Insecta; order Lepidoptera; family Nymphalidae; genus Dione; species Dione vanillae. The sequence goes on from JAZFAU010000162.1 coordinate 955,139, forward strand.
CTGAGGATCGAAAAATACTTAAAGAAATCATATAAAATTTTGAACGCAGCAGGACTCGAACCCGCGCCCTCTTGCGAACGGCGTTATAAAGCGTGGAGCTACAAAAAAAATATAGAGAAAAAAGAAACTCTTAAAATGACCTTATTGACACATTATACATTAAAATAATTTTGAATATTAATATGCCATACTACATATACCTATTTCTTTTTAAGTACATAAAGACTTTAAGATATAAAAAGATGTTCTTTATAAGAAAATAATTAATAATACACAAAATAAACAATCATTAAATCATAAATTCACTTGAAATACAATCAATGACCATAAATATACTCTTGCTTATAACTTCACCATTGTGTTCAAAGTCTGAAAGGACTAGGTTATTAAAGAAAGTAATATGCCTTAGGCCTTCCTTTTGTTTCGTCCGATGGCCTCTGCTTTCAATTGACATGAAAATAGGAGTGTTTTGTTGAACTGTAGCCGACTTTATTGTGACCTCTTAATTGTATGGCGCTTTGTATGTGTATTGTGTATTTATAAATAAGTATTATGAAGCCATAATGGCCAAGCGGTACAGTGGTTGACTGATGACTATTTTGGGTTCACTTCCCACTTAGTGTCTCTCACTCACACAGAGTGAATTAATTATTTTCTAGTTCCTTGTTTTGGTAAAAAGGTACAGCGTGACGAAATTCTATACACATTATTTTAAAACTAGGCCCTTAATACTCAATCAGTCTTGTTCACTCACTGAGTCATTTTTTTACTATGTTGTAAATTGTGAAAATCATTGAATTATAGAGCTCAATAAAGCCACTTTAGTTGAAATCATTAGCCCCCGCCTCCAGAAACGCATTAAATTATTCAATCTGAGGGCGTAATGCTTACGTAACGTATGTGTGTGTGTGTCTGTGTGTGTGTGTGTGAGTGAATGTATTTGAATGCGAGTGTGCGGGTATTGTTCAGTGAGCGTGAGTTTTAGTTTTTGCAAACATCAATATAACTTATATTTTGATGACAAGTTAAGAAACATGATATTTTAAAATGTACCTGAAAGTATGCATATTTAACAAATCAGTATTGCTTTTTTAGTTTTTAGTTAATTTTGCAGGAGAATTGACCAGATAGTAATAGTATTAAAACATACTTTTCTTCCAAATCATTGTGTGTCCTGGGTCTGCTTTATAAACCAACGCTGTTATAGTATATATGTATATTTAAATCCATTAGCTTATACTGTTTTGATGTCAATTTCAATATGAACCCAAAAAACAAAGACTTATTACATATCATATAAATAATAATGATTATATTCATAGAAATTTATATCCATACAAAAAATATTTTTAATTAAAATATATTCAGTAAGGTACAAATTCTATTACTTTTTCAATTTGTATAACATAATGAATGGCTTTTTATGAAACATTTACATTATTTCAATGAATGAATTTATATTTTCTTTTATATATTTTTTGTGGTTTATAATATGAAGAGCTGTCAACCGCACTGATTAAAATTCTCCTTTTATACGGGATCTCGTAATAAGAATCACCAAGTCTTATTAGAATATAACAAAGTATTTGTTTTGGCGTCCTTTTTTGGGGGTAAAGTCTAGGCCGGATCGTAAAGTTCAGTACGGCGAGACGAAAGGCGCCCACGTTCGAACCCTCTCAAGAAGTATTATACGTATTATGAGGGGTCACAAAGTGAGGACGTTGATATTGGCAGTCCTTACGAAGCGCGTAAGAAGGTGAGGAAACTTCACATAAAACGTAAGGAGGCAGGTGCATTCCATTTCCAAGGCGCCCAAATGTGGCCGTATTTCACGCTTCACGCGTCATTACTGCCCTTACAACGAATACAGGCGGTGTGTTAGCGAAAGGGAAAGTATAACAATAAAAATCTTACTGGCGAAGCGAAAGCTAGGGTTACGAGCGAGTTGACACCGTGTAGTTCGCTATCACTTTATATGCGTCGTTTCTAATACTAACTGTTGTGCAATGATTTCTTCAAATTTGAATTTAGGTAAATAAAAAATGTATAGATAAATTAGTATTTTTTATAGGAACATTATTTATTTATTATTTATAAATAATGCTAATATTATACTTATACATAATGCTAATATTATACTTTTTGAAGGGGTGAGTGTGAAGCACATTTTTACTTATTATAATAAGTAAAAATGTGCTTCACACTCACCCCTTCAAAAAGTTACGATCGTTATTAATGATATAAATAAAACTTTCATTAACAGTAATATTCAAATTTACATGAAACTTTGAAGCGCTATTTAAGTATCTTTTTAATTAAAACGACTAACGACCTTTTAGGAAGTTCATGGCTAGATTTAATTTGATACAAATTAAAAGACCTATTCATAGGCGTTATGTTAAATAAACCTCTTCACATATTTATAACGATGGAAAGTTATTTAAAAGTCGTCTGTATTATGGAAATTTGAAGGCTATATAATTTCTGAAAGGTACCTAGTGGCAAAGGGAGCCTATTTTATGGTATATTTTTACTTTGTTTAATGTTCTATCCAGTCTCTATCGTAAATTAATTTTTCCCTCGAACTGCGAACTCCTTCTAAGCTACAAATTTTAAGTTTAATTAACATGCCAATCAAAACACCGTTATGATTTTGTTATAATTAATTTTGGACAAATTTTGTATTTCTTTAGAACATTTTACATACATACGAAATAAAGAAGAAAATAATTGTAAAGTTGCTTGTGTATTATAAATTCGTAGACACTCAACACGGCCTCATTAAAGGCACGTTGTAAGTGAAAAAAACAGTTGGTCTCATTTGTCAACTGCCTCGCATCGCATGCACCGTTGTCAAGCAAGTGGCCGACTTTTATACAAGCCAACTTTAATATCTCAAAATGAAAACACTTAGCGATAAGGTTTTCATTGCGTCTTCTGGTGCGATTTTACTGTTATGACCGTGATAAGAAAATGTTGTCATCGTAAATAATACAGCGACCTTTATAGACCCTTTTAATTTTTATATTGTTTCGGTTTTATATACTTATTTAGAATTTGTTATTTAAGTTGTTTATTTTTTAACTTTAATACCGTGGAATATTTTAAGGTAGTTATTTTTGGTGAGATTAATGTTTTTTCTTTAAAAATTCTAAAAATAGTAGAATTAAAAATACTAAGACAAAAATAATTTTTTTAACATAGAAGGATTTGAACCTGTACTGGAATTAATTTGCACCTGCTAAAGTTAATTAATAACTGTAAATTTCTTATGTGCTTTTTACATAATTTGTTGTTAGCATCTTTGTAATATTTTATTAACGCCGAATAAGATAAATATGGTGCTCCACCAAAAATATGAATTCACTTATTGTTAATAAAAAAAATCTTTTTTTTCTAGCTTCACGCTTTATCCCGCATATTGCAGGGTAGGCAGAGGGAACTGCAGGGATCTTATGAACCTAGTGTTAAGACACTCCGTTGCTTAATCCCTGCTTTCTCCGTCCCCGCCTTCCGTCGTGGCGCAGAGGCGTAAGCGTCTGCCTGTATACGCGACGGTTTAAGGATTCGATTCCCACTCGGGGAAGATGGATTTTTCTATTTCCATTTTCTTCGCTCTGGCAACTGGGCAAAGCGCGGCGTTGAGTTCCACTCAACACGCAATGCCTCGAAAAAAAATCTTTTGACTAAATAATTCTGTATAAAATTATAATCTTCTGTTATAAAGTGAGTAAATCTCTTTGAAAGTTCAAATCTAAGCATAATGTTTATATAGAAATTAATTTTGTTTCATTTAATATACAATAATATACATATATCTGTATGATATATTAAAAAGATAGTATGCTTGTAGCGACCTAAATACTTGCGTAGAACACGCGATATGGCGCTTCCATAATTCAGTGTCATAATTGACTGCGCTTAATTAGTTGCACTGCCGTGCGTCGTAATAACCTTTTAAGCCTAACCTAAATTTTTACTTTAGTATGTAATATCATTTTAATTAAACGTGTTTATTTACACTTTTATTAGCATGTAACAGAAGTTACACATGTAGGATATATATATATATATATATATATATATATATATATATATATATATATATATATATATATATATATATATATATATATATATATATATATATATATATATATATATATATATATATATATATATATATATATATATATATATATATATATATATATATATATATATATATATATATATATATATATATATATATATATATATATATATATATATATATATATATATATATATATATATATATATATATATATATATATATATATATGTATATATATGCATTTTATAAAAAAATGAGTGCTTACATAAATATTAACGTTCGAAATAAATTAAAATCGTTACTTGGATTTAATTATAACAAGTAGGGAAAAATACCCCATTCAAAATTCAGAGGCAAAAAATATGAAGTACATATGACATGAAATTCTCTTCGCCTACCCTGCTATATATAAGATACATAAAAGTAAAGAAATTGACCACACTTTATTATAACTTTATAATAACTTTCAAATTGTATGTGTAAATTTGATAAAACTTTATTAACTTACATGTAAACGATAACTATAGACAAAATTTTGCAAAACTCTCAAGCTTTTACTTTCTCTAAGCACAATGAACAATGTTAAATGCATTATGTATAACCATAAGCCCTAAAACAGGAATTCATTGACGCAATCTCTTGTTTTCAAAGCGCCGAGCGCGATTTAGAAAAAGGGCTTTTTGTTTCTTTTTAACATGCTCAAAGGTTCCCAGAACATAAACATATTTTAGAATTGCCTTAAACACTTTATGAAATATAATTAATTTTATCAAAAATATATATGAATACTTGAAAGTTGCTCATTTCAATTTTCTAAAGAGCTTTTATTTTTTGATCTTATAAAATAGATTATGAACGATAATTATCATTCTAATAATAATATGAAGCTTTCAATTAAATTTTATACCAAAGCAAATAATCTATAGATACATAATCTAAATAAAATATATAGATAAATATAAAGATATATAAACATATATAATAAACATATAATAAACATATAATTTTCATATAACATCAAAAGTTGTAGAGGAAGTGAAACAGATTAAAAACAAGAGGGAAATAAGTGTAGTGCTACGTCACAAGTACCCTTTGCCTATCACTCCGACTGCTCGTGAACTTCAACTTAATTAATATATTCTTTTTGCTTACTTCGTAGCCCCTTATCTAATGTAGAAAATATGGATAAGGCAAATGCGCTGGGCTTTCATGTTAAGTTAGCAATAGTTGATTTAATATAGAATTATTTTTTCGTTTGAATTGTATGTATAAAACTTAAAGTGTATACTACACCATAATATAGATTAGTTGCAGAGTTAAATTCTGCGAGTCAATACACTATGTCTTGATAACTAAGCAAATTCTCTCTATTTACTTTGCTATTTATAGAAAACGAGTTTTTGCTTATATTTGTAAACAAATTTCCCGTGTAAAATTTAGCTAACTTTATTTGATGAACTTTTGAGGTTTATCTGGGCATGTTACTATAAAAAGGAAAAGTTTTTATAATATTATATTAGGTAGTATGTATTTTAATTAATATTGTAAGTTTTTTAGTTTATTGTATTTTATGATATTTCTAAAGAGTCATGTTCTAAGATCAGACCCTCGTTGATTTAAGTATACAATGGAGTCGCTCACGTCTTCACAACAGCCGATAGCTTAGAGAACGTTCACAATAAAATAGTACTACACAATTCATGGACGAATTTAAGAGTAAATATAAAGAACAAAAATGATACTTTATATTATTTTTTCACTGTTTATTAGTGGCGCCTGACTTCGAGCGTGGCATCGAGTTCACTCAAAGTGACATTGTAGTATCCTAAAACTAGGATCCTTCTGTCTAGTCTACTATGTATATGAAACGTACAGCGCAGGAGAAATTGCTTAGAATTTCATAGATTCATCATACGGTTGCCAGGCCCATCGTGTTGTAGGAAGAGGACCTCTGATCAGTGCTTGGAACCTACGACTCAAGTGTAAGCTAAAGGAGCCTTTAAATTGAGTAACTCTCATCTTCAGTGTCCGAACTCCTCCCATTACTTAACCAAATTTTAACGACTCCACTAGTGCCCCCATCGATGTATATTCTAGAAGTGCATTAGTATTAGGCCGAGATATTTTAAAAAATTATAGAGGTTTCTTTGTTATATCTCTCACTTCTACTCCAACCGCATATAAATCTACTCTAAACCTATTCCTGGTCAGTTAATTCGTTAAAATTTTTTAAAAGTAACATATAGTATAGGGAAGTAATAGATTTACATACCTTTTTAACCTTCTCGTTTACAAATCAAAAGTACGTTGGTAGATTTCTGCAATTGGAACTTAGCATTTAATAATTAGAAAGTTTTATTAACACCAATTTAACAACAATTTATAGATTCCATAACTGCTACTAGTCACTATCAATATTATTTATGTGAAAGCGTGAAAAGTAATTTCGTTTATTAATTTTCCTTGGGCGCATCCAGGGTGCGGTAATCACCTTACATGATAACAGCTTTTTAATCACGTAACGTCTTAATATTGTTGCTTTAGTAATATTTTATGAGACCTGCTACAATAATTTATAACAACAATAAATTCTTAAGTCCAATAATTATTGTTTATTCAGGTGTTTAGCAACAATGTCTTTGTATTCCAACGCGTATATTTTTTCAATCATTTGGAATGTTAAGACACTATACATATGCAATAATTAATTATATGTTATGACTATTATTTTATAACATTATATAAGCTATATAGAAATATCAACGGAGTGTCTATAATAATAATAATAATAATAAATTAATATTTAAAATAACTTGTATTGTTAAAATATAAAAAGTTTTTCATAAACATAAAATAAAAATTATTAAATTTAAAAATTTCTTCTTTTGTTCTAGTTGTTTTAAGGACACCGTAGGCACATATAAATTCTAACGTGATGGTCGTAAGTTCAATCCTCTTACATAGTAAGAGGCGTATAGACGCAGATACAGCATGACACTGTTAAAACTTTATTGGCACAGATTTTTTAACTAAACTTCCATATTGTCACACAATATACAATCACTATATTTTAACGAAGTTAAATAGAAACCTCTAAAAGCTATTTTTGTTGCTATTAACACGTCAATGCTCGTTAGCGTGATATGTTTAGCGGCTCACTGAAAATTGCAATCAAAACTTTATTGTTACTAAATCACCTATCTGTTTGTTTTCGAGTTAGTTATACGGTAAATTATATGTATATACTTAGTGTACTAAATTTATAATATCGTTGAGGAAAATACGTATATATATATATATATATATATATATATATATATATATATATATATATATATATATATATATATATATATATATATATATATATATATATATATATATATATATATATATATATATATATATATATATATATATATATATATATATATATATATATATATATATATATATATATATATATATATATATATATATATATATATATATATATATATATATATATAAATGACGAGATGAAAGAGGTATGCAAGGACCGCAGTGTTGGCGATGTATATATGTATACGAGGTGTGTTAAAAAAGTATCGCGAATTTTATGTTTTTTCGGCGCTGTTTTTGGTTGCAGTAGAGAAATTTCGGTACGAATTTCGCGGCAACCCTTCTCATGCCCAAATCATTGATAAAAATCAAATGCATGCCATTTGATCAATCCAGCCAATCGATATGTCTAGGTCCTCAGCAACTTTTCTAATGGTGATTCGACGATTGGCTGATACCATTTTATCCATTTTATTAATTTTTTCGTGTGTTGTTGAGGTGCTCAGGCGTCCGACACGCTCGGTTCAAAGTATGCCACATCCGTATGCCACAGTCAACATTCGGAATGCATTCTCGCACATAATTTCGTTTTTCACACAAAATTTGATACACGTTCTTTGATCCATTTTTTTGAATGGGTAAAAATAGAAGACGATACAAAACATGTGCAAGCAAAAGCAGCTGTCAACAATTCAGTGAACATTCAAAATGGATGAGCTTGTCGGCATAAGTGAGAGACATAAGTAGCAACATAACGCCACAAAAAATTTAAATTTGAATATACGTAACTCGCGAAAATTCCAAATTCGCGATACTTTTTGAACACACCTCGAATATATGTATATACAAAAATGTATCTTTAAGCTAGAGCCATATGCGTTTGAATACTGAAACGGTAATAAAACAGAAACGATTGCTTTATTTCAAGTAGTTAGCTTTCGTTAAGTATTCCATATAGCCAAGAGCCCTGTCCGAGTTTACTTGTAAATTTTCAATTAGACATTTATATGCTGGTGTATTTTAATAAGCATCACGATAGCGCTGGCCTCACGCGATTCGTACTTACCTACCTTTGTTTGGCCTTAGTTTTATGTTCCTTTTAAACAATATCTTAATGAATAATTGCACGCCACAACACTATTCTTTTGTTACTGAAACAAGTATTTTCTTTTTTTGTATAATATATTTATTATGAAAGGTCTTATCTAGAAAGTTAAATCAAGTTTTAAGAATTTAAATTTTACATGACTTGTTAATTTTTATTATAAATATTTATTTTATTGATATGTTACCACTTTGAATTATATATACTACTTTACTTAAGAAAATTAACTTAATATGTAATAACGACTGCTTTCCTTTTCTTCCTCTAAATTCGATTAGCGATTTTTGTTAGATCACCACTCTAATTAACAGTACTGTCGCATGATAAGTTCATAGACCCAAATTTATGGTAAAGCCTTAAAGTAAAATAAAGGACCTGGGAGTTCATATGGGTATATTTGGAATTTTTGTAGAATTAAGCCCTTAGCGTATGCCACGTAAAAATGAACAAAGCCTAAGAATATTCGTGATTGCAAAACTTACTATAATAAATTAATACAGTAAACAGTTGAGACAGTAAGATTGTTTCAAACTTGCTTGATAGAATCGACATGGCAACATCAGCATTTTCCACTCCGAATCTAAACGTCAACTTACAACTTTTATACAATACTGAAATGTTTTGTTACTACGAACAATATTGCTAGAGTGAAAAATGAATATGAATATTATTCAGCGAATGTAAAAATAGAGCATTCCTGTGCTACTCTTCATAGTCCTCGACGCGTTGTTAAATTCCCTGCTGCGGTGCAAAACAATACGTTTTGAACGGTCTCGTTTAAAAATAATGCGCTTCGACACGCAACACCGCCTAAATATCGCTGAACGTTAGTGGAATAAATCTGTTGGAATGGAAATAGGCGACACTTTCATTTAATTTTATTTATGTGATGAGTTTATTGAAAAAAACGCTAAACCTCTGTGAAATATGAGTGGAAATACTGAAAATGTAAACGTGTAAATGGGCAAAGTGTTTTTGACATCGAATTTATATTTTTACAATACAGATTATAATTGAGCTTGATTTTTACATTGAATTCTATTTTATAAATATATAATAAATGAAATATTATAGTCAATTAAATCTTAAAGTATATGGAAATAGCTTTTTTATTGTATACAAATTTATAATGCTATTGAGGATCGTTAGGACGCAAAGACGCAGCGTTTTCCGGTCAACACGGCGATTTGTGGATTCGATTCCCACTCGGGCTGGACGAATTATTTCAGTTATATTATATTCGCTCTGATAAATAGGCAAACCTCCACCTTAAAGGCCGGCAACACTCTTGTAACACCTCTGCTGTTACACAGGGCCGTGGGCGTCGGTGGTCGCTTACCATTAGGTGACCCGACCGCTCGTTTGCCTTGTCCTTCCCATAAAAAAAAAAATCACATTTCACGGCTTTGAGTTCTGCTACTTAGCACGCAATGGAGTGGCGGAAAGCAGGGAACGGAGTGTCCTTTCGCTAGGTTCCAACGATTTCTGTTTACTCTGCTATAAACGAAATAAAGCATAACCTCGTAATCCACTTTCTTCTCAAAGTCTAAATCTATCTTGTTAAGCTGTAAGGCTCAATGGCTATATAATGTATTTTTTATTATCCCATTCTGATAATACAAATTACAACCAGAGCGTAATATTAAATAAAATATAACCCCATGTATGAACGATAATCATAAGCATTGCATGTTGTCAGACGTGGGGTAGCGTCTGCTACCTGCTGGTGTCTGCGCCAGGATCAGCTCTATTTTTTTTATTTTATAATATTTAGGTATATTTTATCTATACGCCATCACTAAAAGCAATGCTAAATAGTTATTTTAACAACAACACAATTTGTTAACATAAATTTAAATAATACGTTTGTAGAGAAAGAAGGCGAATAATTTTAATCTGTTAAAAATAAAATGAAGGAAGCGGCCTCTAGGGTGGCATTGTCGCGTCTTATGCCTTGTGATTCACAGGGGATGAATAAAATAAAAATAAATGCCGACAATAACAGGGGCTAATTTAAATTTTTTAAACAAATATTACACTGTTTTATATTTTACAAATGCTTCGAAAAGTTTTAATTTTTTCATTACGATTACCTTTTATTTTTAGTTAGATTCTTACTAATTAAAGTGTAAGAACAGTTTAAAATCTTTGTTAATTACTTATTGAAACTGAAATTTGAACTAAGTGCTTTAAAATAGTTGGGAAAAGGCTTTTTTTTTTTCAAAAATTAATGTACATGTCTATGTCAAGCCTAGATAGGTTTAAAATATTAGAATATTTTAATATTTAAAATTTATAAAAATATTCTTTCTTCGTTAAATTCAGTTTTAGAAGTCGAAAATAGTCGGGTTTATCGATGATGATATTAAGAATCTAGTTCTGATGAACAAGCAAACGTAATCCTTTCTCTAGGAACTAAAAGACTAGAATAATAGGGTATTTATTCGACCCTATTCGAATTTATTTAATCTGACAAGAAAAAAGTTACGTAAATTTCCGATTTTGTATTGCTCTTTTTACAAAAAAAAGAGTTGATGAATTTTCATAAGCCGCGTATAATACATACCGCGTATAATATAAGAAAAGTAAGTAACGCCTTGTTTTAACGAAAAATAAATTTATAAATTGGTTATAAATGTAATAAATTCAGGGACTGTAATATTGATGTGTGCCGTTAAATTTAAGGTAGTATAAATTTATAAGTCTGCTTACTTCAAATCTTATATTGTCTTAAACGCTCACGCTTTTATCCCGCATATTGCAGGGTAGGCGAAGGGAACTGCAGGAACTATATAAACCTAGTGTTAAGACACTCCGGTGCTTAGTCCCTGCTTTCTCCGTCCCCTCTTACCACCTTTTCCCAGGCATTACATGTCGAGTGGCGGAACTCAACCTCCGATTTGCCTTAAAATTAACTAATTAAATTTTTGTTTTAAGTAATTTTATTTAATTTAATATTACGAATTTAAATTAATATTACAAAATTAATATTTCGAATTCGTCTTCGAATTTATCCGAACGCAGCAGGATTTGAACCCTCGCCTCTTGGAAACCGTCCAAGCGCTCTGACCACTAAGCCATGCGTTCTTTATCACGCTGCGTCGAACCTCTTATGTACTTTACGAGTATATAATGTAATTGTATACATAGCATCTGTGTAGTGTATTCTATTTTTGCTATAAAATAGTGCTGAAGTAGTTGTATTTTTGCTCGCAAGCTGTAATTTGTCATCGTGTATTTCTAAGATAGATAAGGTTTCAAGGCATAGTAACAATAAGATAATTAATTAATATAATATGTACTCAATTTTAGGTGACAAAGTAATATCTACGAGTATTTTAGGCCATTTCAGCTATCTATGTCCAAAAAAAGCCATAAAATAGGCAATAGCAGAGTGCCAAGCGAAATTTCATTCCATAGCATATATTCCTTTGACAGAAATATCTTGCAAGTTTCCCGTCAACAACATTGTAGATTGCATCGAACAGTCTATTTACAAGCGAACTACGAAACTCAGCGACATTTATAGACAGCGTAATGTATTTATGTTCTTTTAATGGCGTTTCACATTACCCCAGCGGGACTAACGACCAGAGGAAAGAAAACATGACAATTGAAGTTATTTATTGCCAATCGAGCGCTTTTTATTTACAAACATACCTTGTGTGAAGGCGTCGAATTTATTTATTATGCGTTTTGGCGGAAAAGGAAAGGGCGGAGGCACATTACTCAAAGTATTAGATATGTTTGTTGCGTAGATATTGTTGTATCACATATGTTCAGTGACACTTAAGGAATCTTTTTTGTAGCCCATTTATCAAGATAATATTTGTTTGAGTAATCTCAAAATAAGGCTTTCTTAAATTAAACTTTACAATGTTCTTTTTACTGAAATTGTATTTACATCAGTACAAATAGTATAAATGGATTATTTTCAAGGAGTTCTTTATGAATTTACAGTGAACTAAAAATAAATTAACAATATTTCCAATACTACTTCTAATTGGTTGTACAATTGGTTGTGCTTGAAAACTCTATTTTAGGTGAACGAATCAAATTAACTAATATATTATATCATTTTTTGTATAGCTGATTAGCATATTTTTTTGATATTTTGTCACAAAAAACTATTTAGATTTGTATATTTCTTTAATTGCCACAAGATTGTTAATTTCAATTCATTCTTTTATAATATCAATACAAAGGCTTTCCCCAATATCGTTAAGAATAATGAGTAGAGCATACAATTATTTTAACTACAAAGTAATAATAACAGCAAGTAAATATATTACTAATTAATATCAACCAAACGGTCAACGGACGCCGGTGGAAATTGATGATGTGGTTCCCTTTGTGAAATCTGGCAGAGTACTTGTACGTTCTAGACAAAGCACGAATGTTGAGGGCCCTTGTGACAAACGTATGTAAAGGAGCCCATTCTTAACAAAGTATGGTTTGAAGCCCCATAATGAATATTTACGATGCCCCTCTCTTACCATCGCCCTCCCTTCTCTTGATATATTGTCGAATATGTTTGACAAGAGTCTGTTTAGGGTGGCAGGGTGTAACGATAAATGCTTCCTACAACTCTAACGCACCCTGGTGCTTTGCATATTATGTACGGGCGTACACATGAGTAAATTATTTAAAAGTCATACATTTAAAAAATGTATCATAAAATACATTTTAAGATAGAATTGTTTTGAATAATATTGGCTTTGTTGTATTATATTTTTCTCAATAGAAAAATAGAAAATTTATAAAAGTAATAAATCCCAAAGATTCAACGTTATTGGAACAATAACAGTAGCTTGGTGATTTTATAAGCGTGAGTTTTCACCTAAGCTGAGATAATCAAAACTAATCTAATATGCCAAAATCTACAATTACTATAAAACTACAGCTTCATCATTCTATTTTAACATTTTTTTAATATTTCAAAGGCAATTTACAAATTGCTTATGATTTTATTTTTATATAAATAGATTAAATAATATTTATTTTTTAATTGTATCGTTAGCTATACACAATTGTAGAAATGGTAGTGGGACGTAACTCGCTGTAGAATCAGCCAAAACCAGTATAAAGCAAAATTATGTACAGATATTTTAAAAAAGTTAAATTATATTATAGTTTTTTCAAAGGTAACAGATTAAAAAATGAATGAAAAATGACAGATTGATATTTTTAATTTAAAATTATGTATCTAATAAATAAGAAATGAATTTCATTGAATTCAATAAAATATAACAAAATAATTCGTAGTATAAAAATAAAACTAATTACGCTAATCTGTGATTACACAATTTAGAAAACAAATTGTATATATAACATATAAATATATAAATAGCAAGTATGATCGTTTAAGTTGAGCCAAGCCAATCCACTGTCCTAATCTCGAGCAAACAGCCTTGTATTAATTCGGCCACAATCTTCAAGCTTAGTTACCCTAGTAAAATCAAGAACAAAATACGTCGCTTGTCATGACTTACCCAATTAATGAGGGTGCAATTCAAGATATCTTGCCTCCGGTATTAGACCTTTAGAACTAGTGCGAACATAAATTGTGATAGAGGGCGCTTCGGGGCCTGTTTAATTTCACGACTGAATAAATCCAAATGTTATACCGCGGAGACCGGCCGCGTTGTGACGTTTCTGTTGTCCCATCTATAAAATTCACGCTGCGTCGGTATCACTATTTAATGAACTTTAACATATATTTACGTTTAAAATTATTGAAATCGATCCCATATAGTGGCCAGACGCTACCCCTCTCTGTTAATTTATAACGTATTATGGAAACTTAAAAATATGTTTTTATAGTTTTGGCAATAAAGAATACATTTGTTACTATAAATAAGTCATATATTTTTTACATTATTATATAAATTTTATACGATGGGCCAGACACCCACACGGTGAATCCATGGAACGCTAAGTTGTTTCTTCTCAAACATTCATTTTAATGATTTTAATAATTAAAGGAATGTATTCCTACGTAGTTAGCCCGAATGATTAAATTAATGAGAATGAGTGTAAGAGAGATAAGAATTCATAACAGTTGCAGATTATCTTATTATATGTTAAGGAATTTAATTCGACACAATTAAACCATATGATGAAACCATAGTGGATGTCGACGTATGTATGTAGAAATGTACCTGAGCAAAATTTAGGCGTGTCACAAATAAGTGACAAGTATTCTAGGATATCTATATAAACAACAAGTCACAACAGCAGCTTCGCCCTCTTGAACTATAATTTTTGTTCGTTAGTAAAGTGATTTGCATTTAATAACGAGTATCATATATTTTGGCCTATAATGCATTGCAAAGTTTAATCAACGTCGTTCTTAAATAACTTTTACATGACATTGATAATATTCGTCTTCGTTAACCATCACATTTATAATATTAATAGGTTGTGAAAAGCTATATTTTCATAAGACAATATAAACCTACGCTAATTACTCCTAAGATATTTACTTAACCTCATATTGTGTTAAATTAATTAATTTATTTATTTAGCTTCACGTCAACCGCCAGCTTCCAACCCGGATAATGGCAGGGTAGGAATAGGGAACCATGGGAACCTAGTTAAGATACTTTGTTTACCACTTTTCGCCTTTTACGGCACTGATTGTCGGCTCAACTCAACACCACGCTCGCCTAGTTGCCAGAGCGAGTAAAATAGAAATGCAAAAGAACATAAATATTTAAACGCAGCGACATTTGAACCTGCTTCTTCTTCGGAACCGTACAAGCGCTCTGACCACTTAGCTATGTGTTTTTCATCATGCAGCGTCGATGTATTGAAGATAAAGATAAAACTTTTATTTTTAGCAAGAATTATGTTTTCATGTATATCTAAATAAGATATTTATATTAAGATATTTAGTTATGATATTCATTACTCAAGTAGAAATTGGAAAAATATATAATGTATTATCATAGATAGTTAAGATTAATAATTAACGAGCCTTTGATGTTTGCGCTTCTTATCATGAGAGTGATGGTGTTACACTACAAAAAGAATTACTTTTATTGTGACAATAGGACCGAGTGTCTTTCCATGTTACGGCTAACGCCACGGCTAAACGAAAAAAGCTATAATGGTGATATCGTAATTTTAATTATGTTATTTAAAATTAATTGCAAAATAAACAGATTGTATAAGTAATTAAAATAATTTATCTTTTAATATGCAGCATTCATTATAATCCGATACAAAACTTATATCGACGAAGTAAATATCGCTTTATCATTCATAATGATATTACAAATAATCCCTCTTACATGCACGGAAATCTCTTCAATTAATATAAAACCATATGTATTATTCATTTTCTTACAGCGTTGTTTCATATTATTCTCATAGATTTGTAAACATTATTTGTCGTTTATTCGTGTATATTTTATAAATATATGTTTATAGATATTATCTTGTTGTTTGTAGAAAAAACAAAAGCTTATTTTATTATAAACCATTCGAAACTCGAATAAAGAATGTCTTAACACCGCATTTCTTCTGTCAAGCACACACAAACTCAAACACACACACATACACACAAACACACACACTCACACATACACACACACACACACACACACACACACACACACAGACAGACACACACACACGCACGCACGCTCATGCACACGTAAACACACAAACACACACAAATACTTCACGATTTATCCCTAGCTGGTTAGTCGGAGAGGAAGAAGCGCCAAACCCTGCGGTCCCTGCACATCTCTTTCGCCTCATCAATTTATCATTAACCTCTTCATACATGCTCTCCTGGGAGTCCTCATGCTTTTTACGTGACCTTCCAAAATCTTCGATACTGTGTATTCCAAAGGCAACCAAGGTCTCCCATTATAGGGTATAAGGATAAAGCTTCTATATAAAGCAAAACCGGATATGGCCGAAACTACTGATAAAAATATTCTTTTGTTATTATTTTACCAGGATTCAGGATTATCATTCATGAACCACATTTTGTAGAACTACCGTAAAAAGATAGTCTTTTTATTTATAGTAATTATTGAAATAAAAATATATAATAACGAAATCCTCTTGAGAGAGAAAATATCACACAGGGAAAACCTCATACAAACTTCGTCACATCTCTTTACTTTAAAATGCTTCATTTATAAAGTTATGTAATTTGGAGTCAGTAAAGGACTTTCTTAATTAATAATAATTATATTATAAGAGAGAGATCTATACTTGAATGACTTCATTATAATTAAAAATTTATAAAATTGATGACAATATTTTCTTATATTCTGTAAATATTTTTAATATTATAAAATTTATTCATTTTTAGAGTTCCATGTTTTAAAAAGAGAATCTGAAACTCTTGATATATTGATAACTCTGTTTGTTTGTTAAAATTGTTTTTTTCGAGATTGTGGATAATTGGAGGAGAAAGAAAATGTAACTTCTAAGTTAATGCAACCGTTCACGAGTGTAAAACCAGTGATCATATCTATGAGTTTGTCTGTTGGTCGATCAATACTTTTGAATTTAAAGTTTTGTTATTAACACACATTTGAATTTGAATATAAACGCTCATACTCCTCTTATGCGCTTCTGTTGCTTTTATGACCAGATCACAATTAAAAGCTCAAGTACTTCTTGATAATTTAGAATCATGCACTTTGACAAGATGTAAGAATTGACATAATAAATATATAGGACAATTTATTAATATGAATAGCTTGTTTGAAGTTCGTTTTGCATAAATGTATTTGCAAGCATACGGAAAAATAAAAATAAATAATTTATAAAATATACAAATAAATAACACAAAAAGAAGCAATAATAGTAAACATGTTTTTTATTATTATAAAAGACATATGTCAAGGTGGTCCTGTAAATAACCGTTCGTGTAATGTAGTATAGAGATTTCTGGATTCAGCAACCCGAGTGTCATCAGGGTTACATCGCATAGGGAGGCAGCATGTGGTCGACTAACATACACATCAAGATTTGCGCCAAGTATATATGAAAATTGCTTCAATCTTATCATGGCACGATTTTATATGAGTGATCTCTTGAAAAGTAAAATATTTGCAGAAGCGACACACATAATAGTTCAAAATGCACTTTGACTTAATCTATGACATTAATACGTTGTATATATATCTGTCTTTAGATTAGACTTGAACTACTAAGTGTTTCCGCTTTACGGCATGGAGTTAGAACTGACATGCATACCGATGATGGAACCAAAACAACTTATACTAACAACTTACAAATAAATTGCTTACATCAAGATTCTTTTATTACACTGAAAAAAGCGTTTACGCAGACCGCCCGTACACACAAAAGTGTTCACGGGCGATACTGTTGGACACACCGATAAGTCAGAATTTTCTGGATACTTTAGGGCGCCCAGAGCCTGGATACTTTGCAGAAGGGCCAAAATGATCCTCCTGCAGTAGTTCCTTTTGTAAAGGTTGGAGACGCGCAGAGCTTTTTGTCTTGTTATCTGGTATACGGCTTAGAAACGGTTCTGTAACGGTTCTGTGTCATTTCACTAAAAGAGCTCGATGATCTCTTTTAGTGAAATGACTGCTTCACAGAAGGAGATCATTGCAGATCAATTTCTTTTGAACCACAGTAGGTAAAAAAATCTCTACCCACTACAGATATGACAAGGCGTTGTGGAGCCCAAGCGACGCATTCAGCCAGAGTGTGATTTATGATGTATGCATCACAGTCATGACAAGCCGGTGAAATCTTGCGACGCGCAATCTGGTGTGGGTATTTGCCGAAGCAACCGTTGCCTATCAGCACCTGAACCAGCTTGAGCGAGAAGATTCCAAAATATCGTTTTACTCAGCGCGCTAGGTAAAAAATTCGACATTTTGGTGGCCTACCTCTTCTTGTTGTATGATATTTGAGACTATGCTCAGCCTTGGCTCCTGAGCCAGAATATCCTCCTTCTTTTACAGGTTTGTACTTGAGACACTTATATCTCCTGAGTCCGAAGTGGACTCTAAATCTCCTACATTCACATCTTTTTTTGGGTTTGTATTATTATTTTCCATACTATTTCCACGAGTAAGTGGGAAAGAAAGTCCATTTAAACGTTGCCCCCGGAACTTAGATAAGCCCAATTATACCACAGCTGTCGGCCGGGACCCTAGCGGGACTAGCAGTGGCGCCTGATCATCCCATCAGCCTCACACCTCTTGTGCTGCTTTACCACTTGTATTGGGATTATATTATATAGAGGTTTTCTTCCTCTCAGTCCAGCCAATGAAGTCAAAATTCTCGGTTCCACACAAGATTGCAGACATGACCGCAACCACGAATGGAGGTTCATTATTTTCGACATTATTTTGACTAATTTCCCTTACATAATAGTGGTCAGATTATTACAAACACACACGCCTAGTTACTCATACTGCGTCCTCTGCTAATCAGAGGAACACATAAAGAAACTCAGTTGTCGAATTTTTCGCCGACGAGCAATTAGAACCCAAGGAAATATCCTCTGAGGAATAATTGCCTGTTAATTTAATTTTTTTAACATTGTATTATAATTATCATATACTTTAACTGTTCCGAGATCTAGGTGATTACAATGAATGTATCAGTTAACACTAATGTTATTTGATGGCAAAACTATCACTCCTTATATACCTTTATATATTTTGGAATCTCTAAAAGATTTGAGTTATTCGCAGTCGTGATGATAAATGATTTTAATCACTAGACATATATAAACCAAGGTAATACTTAATATTTTAGATATAAGAAAACAATTACAGCCACCATAAATTTAAGTTATTCAATTGACTAGCATTAGTAACGTACTGAACGTTGAAGCTAGTTGATGCAAAATAGAATTTTATTCATAATTATTTGAATGTAAAACACTTTAAGCTTTCATTCAAGTAAATAGTAAGTATTATTCAAAATTATGTTTAATACGTAATAAAAGAAAGGCATCATTATCCAAATATTCCAAACAATACTAGCTATAAGATACGAGAACCCCACAATTGCTTGGGAGACCGATACTGTTGATTCCGTTTTCGATACGACCAAAACAATATCAGTATATTGAGCAGTGAGCAAACTGAATCGCGAGTGCAGTACAATACACGCTTCTCTTATTGAATATTTACTCTAGCTCTGAATCGGGTCTTTAGTTTATGCTGACTTTTATTAAGATATTCTCATCTCGTATTGAGAATGTTATTGCTTTTTCTATGTATCTTTTTTGTATTTGTAATTATATTGACTGTATATACAAATTTGTATGAATAATTATATTTGTAAAGGTAAAATTTATGGGTAAGTACAAAGTATAAACATATTTACGAAACTAAAGACTGGCATAAAATAAACAGCTTAAAAAACAAGAGTAGTAATAATGTATCTATGAATATTTTTGTATGATATGTTTATTATTACAAGATTGATAATTTCTGAATTTATAAATTAGATAGATGTTTATTTCAGAGTTGTTGTTCAGGTAAAAACTTGTACTAAATGAAAATAACTAAATGGTAAATGAAATAGTAAATGGCAGAGGGTAACGTAGGAACCGTATAAATATAGTAGTGTTATGACATTGTGTTATCCGTTTTTCATCTTTCGAGACATTGCTTGTTCAGTGGCGGAACTCACATCCAAACTTTGCTTTGTTACCATATCAAAACAAATGAAAATTATTCGTTCACCTCAAGTGAAAATCGAATCATAGAGCTTACAGGCAGATAATGTGCCGACGGTTCGTTTAAAATCATATAATATTTAATTCGATCTAGTGATTTTTAGATGGGTGCTTTCGACCTAACAAACTTTTCAACTTTATTATATAGATATCTCATAGCAAAGGTGTACCAAGGCCAGTGGGATAGCCACTTACCTCCAATTACCTGTTGTAGAGGTGGAATATAGCGCAACAACACATGCACTTTATAACAATGGGTGCTAATTATGAAAAGCTATGGGCTTGCGTGCGCCGCCTCGCGCAATTATGCTAATCTTATTAGTCAATCCAGTTCGCCCAGTTTTAAGTTTCTGCACGAGCGCTTGCCTGCTTTTAAATGTAAAAGTATATATTTTTTATAACGTGACAACTACTCCAACTTCTAAGTATAGTTTTAATATTTGGAATAATAATGTATTTTGTTATTTCTGTTAAAAATTATGTAATTATATGTTTGAATAAACCACAGACAAAGTTTTATACAAAAATAAACTTTAAATTGTATTATTTGTAAACAAAACAACTATAAATCGGAAGTCTTCGAGTGTAACGTAGGAATGGGAAGCAATTTTTTCAATCGGCCAACTTTTACGACGCAAAGAGTAAGTACGGATTTACAGCAAAATCCCCGTCTTTGTGACTCAGAAAATTTCACTTAAGAAACAAAAGTACTCTAATAAAAGAAGAACAATCATAAAAAGAGACGTACGGCGGCGTTTTCTTTAAAATGTAGAGGATGCGCGGCAAATGTATTTTGTGGAATCGAAACGATCTTTAATGAAACTAGAGTTTTTTAATAATTACTACTATTGTACTTGGAAACCTTTAATGTTTTAGAAGCATATTTTCGTATCAGAATGTTATAAAAGAATCTAATGTTATACTATAATATATTTGAAACAAAAAGACAATTTATTGCATTACGTTGTGGTGGTGTAGGTACAAACAGAAACCAGAGTGAAAGGACTTTAAAAAAAGTTTAAAGAAAAAATATTAGCGAGATAACAACGGGTTCCTTTTTGAAATCGTCCAACCACTTAAGCTTATTAGGCTTTATATTCTAAATAAGCTATTGAAAATCTCATGCATTTGAAAGAATTAATTCATAACTTGAATTATCAAAGGATCTCACATAATAATGTAATAAGCAAAGTGCATTACAAACACGATGCGAGGATATGTTAGTATATGTTAGTACATATAGTTTAATTAATATTTTATAGTCCCAGTATACCAGGTGCACAATGTGGCTAAAAATAAAGCAAAAGTCCAATTCAATCTCAAGAACGTGTAAATACAGAACAAAAGGTAACGTAATTTCCTCAAAGAGTAAACAAGAGCTCGGTCGTCTAATTGAAAAATATTCTCAATGAGAATATGAAAAAATAAGGTAGCATTTTCTACTGTAATCAGTACTAGGTATGTGATAGCGGGATTAGTCGGGATGAAATTATCTCGTGGGTACAGAGGGTGCAAATTGAGTTTTTTTTTTATTAAAACGTCGAATGTTATCTTCTACGTGTCAAATTTGCTTCATTCGCTTTATATTTGAAGTAAATTTACCTTGACGTGATATAGATAGAAATGAATGCTTTAAGATGTCCAATAAACTTTAATATTAGACTTTTTTTGTACTTATTTTAAAAGTTCTCATGTTTCACAAATACTCATTTAAAATTTGTCTTGAATATCCAAAAGATTTTTCTATGGAGGAGATAAATATAATATCTATTTATATTGAGAAACAAAAAAGAAAACAAGGTCCACTGAGTTCCTTCTAGTCAGATGTCAGGTATTATTAATTTTGGCAAACCGTTAGTCAATTGTTAAAAGTATCTAATTTTGAATATAATAATTTGATTTTGACTTATACCATAATAGGTTCTGTATATAAAAATACTACTTATATTTTATTAAAAGTAATATTTTTGTATACAAAATTCTAAGTAAATTTTAGTATATAGAAGATATTTCTTTTCTTAAAAATTGATGTATTAGACAAGGTCAAAGTTCAAGGTTGGCAGCCGCTAGCCAATAATCCAATGTTTATTTATGCGGAAATTGGCGAAGCGAGTAATGTATTGCTCGGTGGGTTCTATCTTT
>JAZFAU010000162.1:980000-1188131 GCA_037178615.1 Dione vanillae
TTCACGTTTTATCTCGCACATCGCGGAGTAGGCAGAGGGAACCGCAAGAACCATAGGAACCTAATGGTAAGACACTCTGTTCCCTGCTTTCCATCTTTTTCGAGGCATTTCGTGTTGAATAGCGGTTCTCAACGCCGCGCTTTTGCCTACTCGCCAGAGAGAAAAAATGCATAGATCTATCTTTCCCTAGTGGGAATCGGACCCACAAATCATTGCGTTTGCAGGCGGACGTCACAGTCTTAACGCCACAACGGTCTTCATTTAATTTTTATTTGACATTAATATTTTTGTACCATTATATGATATTCATCCTTGTTCCGTTTTAGTTATTTACACTAAATTGCAAATTGACTAAATTGTTTAATTTAATTGTTTAATAAAACAAATTATTACCGATTTCTGGTACATACTTATTATATGTAGTTCAGTTCTCTTTATTAATAATTAAACCTTTATTCAGCATATTTATGCATTTGAATTTACAATATGTATGTATATACTTGCATTTTTAAATATTTTCATCGTGATCGTTGTAACAGTAATCTTCGCGTGCAAAAGGCGGTTCTTATCATAATGTTGCTTATGGCAAGTCACGATAGAACCACTTTTACATGATTAATACTTTTACATAGTTTTAAATCAGGCTTAGACATTAATAAAGCGCAATTTACTTTGGTAATTCATGAGGGAATCAACTTAGCTGAAAACTAATTTTGAAACAAGTGGCGAAAGTTGTGGCTTTATACTAAAAAAAATAAGTAAGGGCAATATCAAATTAATGACTGTAACTTAGTGCAGTAATATTTTAAGTAATTAATTTAATACATATAACGTGTAAAAATAGTCCTTTTAATATCGAAATCATTATGGCATGTGGTAACAGCGTTTAATTGTAATAATTTCGAAGCTTAATTCCGGCAAGCGACATGCAGTGTCTAGCTATAATCAGACAGAACCCATACAACGGAGTGTCTTCACATGATGTTCTTTCTACCTATTTTCCTGATGGAAAAAGCGTTAAGCTTGATAAGATACTTAGTTTCATATTATTATTTAAAATTTTACAAATATATTAATATTATGTTTAATCAGTTTTAACTCCGACTTTGCGGTAGATGTTTTTATAAAAATGTATCAAATTATATGAAAGTAAATAAATAAAAGCTTAATTTTAAACTCTGAAATGTAAAGTTGATTTTCTACGGGGTAAATGTTTATATTTCTTCGGAGTTTTACCGGTCATGAAAATTTTCAATGTATTTTTAGTTTCGTGGATTCGATATTAAGATGCTGTTGGTAATTTTTAAAATACACAACTTTAAATCGTATAGATTAAATAGTTTGCGTCGTTGGAATTATTTACAACTTACCTAAACTGTTTAAAGTTATAATTTTCTATACATTAAGGGTTTCATAAAAAGATACTTGCTAAAAGAATCAAATTGCTATAGTGACATTATGTGTTTAAACATGTAGTTATACAACCGCTAACTGCAACCAACAGACTGCATTAAGAGGATATAAAAGGATATTACAGTAATTATTCGCGAGACAAATTCGTACTTGACGCACTACTTGTCTCGTCTCGAGAATCGTGTAATAGCACTGGGTAAAAGAAAAAAACATCTACGTTTAACTCTGAAAGACTTTCATAGGAAGATTGTGTGAGGTTTTTAGGATGTTTTTAAAAAAGTAAAAAGAACATTATATACTCTTTTTAATGTGATATAGCTACTGTATTTGTAAAAGTATATTTTTTATAATCTTGAATATTTTATAAAATATGTATTTAAAGATTTATAAATTAATTGCTCAAGCTTCTAAATTATTTAGGTATGCTACAAATAAAGTTATATAGGATCTATTTAAGCTCTATATCAACAGGAAGCATATCTTAAAACAACTATTATTAAACAATATAAATAGGTAAGTAATTTCATTACAACTATAATGAGAAGATCAAATCGCGTTCACTAACTTCAATTTTCTAACGAAAACAAAAGAAGAGCAATACAATCTAAGTCAAATCTAACACGTACCTTGTCAGTGTAGAGAAGCTATTGCGGACTAGTGTCTTTATTCCGATTTAGCACGATATTCGTGAAATTCTCATCTCTGGTACTATCCATACGCTTATATATTTCCTTTCAATATTACAGTATGTTGCCAAACTATTCAATCAAAGTATTCCATATATTGTCTAACTTTGAACAGTTTATTAAACTAAAGCTACTCCAAAGTAAACGGTATTGGACGCTTACAGTTTAAAACAGTCTTATAACATTGTAAGGGATAAATAAAATGAAATTATAAAATAATTTGCGTGATTAGTGATTTCATTAAGAGTATTATGTAGAGCAGTAATTTTCTTAAATAATTGTATCCATAGAGTTTGTTCGCGTTTATTAAAGGCCATAGATTTCGCGGGCCGCTCCAGCGAAATTACACGAACATTATCCCTAAATTATTGCTGCTAATATGTCGGTGAACAATTCCCGAACTCGGATGTGGCTCTGACATCGGATTTTAATTGAATCTTCGTTCAAATACTGGTTAGATTCATAGTCCTTCTGAAAAAGGTGCATCGCTTACAGTGAATATTTTATGAGAAAGAGTACATACTACATAATAGTTAAATAAATTATATTTTTAAATCTATATATATATATATATATATATATATATATATATATATATATATATATATATATATATATATATATATATATATATATATATATATATATATATATATATATATATATATGTATATATATATATATATATATATATATATTATATGTGAACGAATCTATCAAAATGACCATTGGAAGGAGAACAAAACTAGTATTTGCCCAAGCACTACTTACGTAGCTTCACACTCTATCCCCTTTTTAGAACTTAACGCCGCGCTTGGCCTTACCTTACCTTGCCAGAGCGAAGAAAATGATAATCATTCATTCCTCCCGAGTAGGAATCGAACCCATAAACCACCCCTTTTATAGGCAGACGTTATACCACTATATTAGTTATTTATTATATATGTTAAGCTTTGCAAAGCCTTTTACTTGGTGTCAGCGATGCAGTGAGCAAATGAAGTTCTTTGTGGAAAGTTAAGAGTGCTAAGTCCTGTAGCGGTAGGCGCGGTCGGAACTCGGAACAACTTCTAACATTAACGTTTTCCAATCTGATTTAAGTCGAACTGCATGTTTGTAAGCTTTGTTAGATGGGGACGAATTTGAAACTATATGTTTTTGTTATGTGAAAATAGTAAGTGGTTAAACTATATGTTGTTGTGTTATGTATATTTGTATATGGTTTATCTTATTATTATAATCTATCGGCCTTATTCATAAAAAGTTATAGCACGCTTAAAGACTCGATATAGTACAATTGTCAAAAAACGTTATTCATAACAACATATTAGTGCCAATTAGTTCTATAAACCTATCATAAAGTTATAGAGCCGAGAACCCTACTATAAGAGTGTTTTAACGTCCAAAGATGGCCGATTCATATAACAGCTGATTATAGCTCATACTAATATGAGCATTGATATGACGTCGTCGAGTCGCTTGTCATCAAGAGTGTCAATTTCAGTTTCGTAAACAAAACAATATAACAATTGACATTTTGTTCGATATTTATTAACTATATTTAGTTATTAACAAGTTTATTAATAATAAATTCTAAATAAAAAAGGTGCACAGAACATAGGTAATACTTGTCCACGTCTGAACAATTTTCAATTCTTTGTCGTTTTACTTCTTTTGACTTTATTTTTTAAAAATTAAGTAAGTTTATAAACTAAAATAAAATAAACATTCGTGTCTTTGTGATAACAACGACGTAAATCAAGCCGGTATATGTCAAACCAGATCCAATAATATATTTTTGTACGTAATATTATCTGTGGTCATACTATGTCAATGCGTTTGTCACTTATCATCTGTGGATTTACTGGTATTTTCGGCAACAAGTCGACCGACTTCAGTATAGTGGCAACATTGTGAACGTATAAATCAAATTAGTGACACTTTAGTTATAGAAGGCTTATAGAGCGTTTATGAATACAAACAATTATCGAACGTTCTATAAGCCTAAAGAGCGTGTTAACTAAAGTATGCTTAAAACGTTTTATAAGACTTTTTTATGAATAAGGCCGTATATTTTTAACACAATGTGAGTAGGATGTTTTATTATTATTAAACATATTATATGAGCATGAATATTATAAAAATATCTATAACAATAAATAATTTTATGTTGTTACATAAAGATATATATGTACACATATCAAAAGAACATATATTATTATATGCACATAACTTTTCTATTGACTATGTAACACTATGTATTTATCTTTTGTTTAAATTTAAGCAACAGGCAAAATATCAATGACTTGCAAAGTGAAATTTTCTAATTTACAGTTTTAGTTTAGAGATAGAAAAGCAATTAAGAATCCATTAACAATGTAACGTTGGATACTTGGAGTCAGTATCACCACCTGCTATCCCATTTTCACGTATATAACGGTCTATTTCAGGCCGAACGTATTCTATACTATTGTCATTTAAATCTATATAATGACTGTCTTTTTTTTTTTCATTTAAAATATATTCTATTCTTATTTTAGGTTATGCATCTATTTTTAAAGATAAGTTTTACAGGGTAAGTACTATATGTGTAAAATGAAAAAAGGAACAATAAATCTAAATCATAATATAAAAAGTAAATGGTTAATATAGTAAGTTTGGAACGATTTTTTTCCTGTAACACACTAACTAAATTTCATAAATCCTAACACAAGTGTCCTATAGGTTCTGAAGATGCAGCAAAAATAAAGCATAAACACTGGTATCTTTTGATTACGTAAGTCTGAATTTCTTTGTGTCTTTTATAGAACGGATCCTGGCAGAATTAAGCAATTTTTTTTAGCTTCACGCTTTATTCCGCATATTGCAGGGTAGGCAGAGGGAACTGCAGGAACCATATGAACTTAGTTTTTAGACACTCCATTGCTAAGTCCCTGCTTTCTCCGTCTCCACTTTCCGCCTTTTTGAGTGGCGGAACACAACGTCGCACTTTGCCTAGTTTCCAGAGCGAAGAAAACGGAAATAGAAAAATCCATCTTCCCCGAGTGGGAATCGAACCCACAAACCGTCGCGTTTACAGGCAGACACTTACGCCTCTGTGCCACGACGGTCCTCAAGCTATATTATATGAAATAATCTTGAAATAAGTTTGATAAAATATTCGTGATAGTTAGACAAGACAAGAACTTTCAGGATCACTTTAAATCTAAAGTGTTCATTTTTTCTTTTGAGCAATGATTTTTAGTAAAAATCTAATGAAACAGATTAGTCGTTAGAATACGAAATATAATAATGTATAACAGTTGTCGATATTATCAAATTCAGTGCCATGACATTAATGTGACTTATCACATATCTTTGTAAAAAGAAGAAAAATTCAAAAAATTCTTCGTGTATATCCAACTGGACCGGAAAACGAGTTTTTAAAATAAGAGTATTATAATATATTAGTATAATTAAAAAATATATACCTTCCGTAATGAAGACAGAGCATTTATCTTCCTCATTTCGAGTTTTAATTTCCGCAATTTTTAAATCACGTCCGTATGGTTTCGTGTTTTGAATGAAATATAATGGACTACGCTATGAGGCTTATGTATGGAAACGATGAAATGCGTGCGACAATTTTAGCAATATATATATATATATATATATATATATATATATATATATATATATATATATATATATATATATATATATATATATATATATATATATATATATATATATATATATATATCTATATATATATATATATATATATATATATATATATATATATATATATATATATATACATACATACATATATATATATATATATATATATATATATATATATATATATATATATATATATATATATATAATAATAACTAACCTAACGTTGCTTAGTCCCTGTTTTCTCCGTCCCCGCTTTCCGCCTTTTTCGAGGCATTGCGTGTTAAGTGGCGGAACTCAACGCCGCGCTTTGCCTAGTTTGCCAGAGCGAAGAAAATAGAAAAATCCATCTTCTCCGACTGGGATCGAACCCAGAAACCGTCGCGTTACAAGCAATTTACGCCTCTGCGCCACGACGGTCCTCAATAAATGTAATATGTTAATATTATAATTTTAAAATTATATTCTATTTATAAAATATACACAAGCCTAGGAATGTGCAATGGTCAGACAAGCTAAAGAGGTTAAGTCTGTGAATAAAAATAATTATGTAAATTTATAAAAATAAACAAATACATAAACAAAGAAATAAATTACTTGTTTTTGTAATAGTAGATTATTGTAATTAAAATTTGAAATAAATATGAATGAAAATATTAAGTAGATATACCTAACTCGTATCAAATTTAAAACTGCACTCTATGTCTTATATATATTTTAACTACAACATACAACATTTACATTATATGTTAATATATTTTAAAATTAGTTTAAATATATATTTCGAGTATTATTAACAACAAAAAGATTTGATTTGATTTGACCTATTTTCACTGAATCTCATAGTAAGAATTTATGTTGTTTAGAAATTTATAGTAAAAACGTTTAATAACTGGAAGGGAATGCAAAGCTATTACATATTCTCTGAAACGTGAGTGAGCATGATAATTTCAAATTAAACTAATCTACTTGCTATTTGAAGGTAGTTTAATGGCTTTGGTGTAACTATTTAATTAAACAGTACAGTACAGTTAGTATATAGAAATAGTAGCTTTTCCCTACGCCTCAACCTGTGGTCAATGGAAATATTATAGAACACGAGACATTATAAATACTTAATATAACTCTGATCATAGGGAAAATCGAAAAGATAAATATGGATACATCATATATCATATATAGAATTTCAAAAAGACATACAAGCTCTTTTTACTTGGTGTAAAGATAATATGAAGCTCAATTCTTCAAACAATTTTATTTCATCATCCTATTTTACTAAGAACACGTGAATTTGTGAAATACAAATGATCAAAGACCTAGGAATAATAGATATCAATTTAGTTATTCTTGATTATGCTGACAATTGTTACCTTGACATTAAAGAGGAGCTATTGAATAAACTTGAGCGACTTCAAAATGTTTGCATTAGGTTCATATTCGGTGTACGTAAATATGACCACATTCCCGAATTTCGAAATATGCTTAAGTGGCTCCCTATCCGCCTTCGCAGGAATACTCACATACTTTACCTACTCTATTCAGTGCTGTTTAATCCTTCTACTCCTCCAACGCTCCAACAATAACTTTTTATTTGAAATTCCCCTTCACTCTTCCTCTTTTTATTCTAATTCCTTCACTATAAAATCTGCTAGACGATGGAACTCTTTACCTCTTAGGATCAGGCGTGCTAAGAGTCTACACATTTTTAAGAAGAAACTTAAAAAATACTTTCTAAACCAGACGCATTTGCCAATGCGTAATTTGACAATTGCTCATGCTAACAATATGTATTAATAGAAAAAGAGTTAACGATAAGTTACGCGACTTAAGCAAACGAAAAGAAAAATGGTAGCCAAAAATAAAACGTCAACAAAGTGATCGAGTGGAAATAGATATCTAATCGTCTCTACAGTGTCAATCGCTAATTGACAGCCATGTTGCTCATTTTGACAATCGCTTGAAACTCTCAGTGTTAAATGTCAACGCTCACCTATCGAAGTACGAAACCCTGCAGAAAACGCTAAAAAAATATGGAAATAGAATTTTTCCCCCTAATGATTACTATATAAATATCGAACGTGTGCAGAGGATATTTATTAGACATCTTGCTTATTCTTTGAGTAAAGTAACATGGGATTCATACTCTCACAGAGCCTCACTCGGCAACTTTAAATTACATGACCTAAGCGCTCGGAGAGACGTTATTGACCTTGTCAGTTTATATAAATCAGTAAATTATCATGTTTACTACTGTCCACGTCTTCTCTTCAAGCTCTTTTTTACAATACCCCGGAGTATACCTAAAAAAACAATTCGAGTCTTTACACCACCCCGATGGAAAACAGAATTGGGACACAACTCTCCTACAAGTAGGCTAACTTTACAACTTAAAATGTAGTAAATCCACGAAATTTGATATTTTTAATATTTCTCTTCTTAAATTCAGGAAGGCAATATACTTATTATGATTTATTAATCAACATTATTTTTATAACTTCACTTCGCCTCCACTCAAAAAATTCATTATTTATGTTTTTCTTTCTAAAAACTTGGTTGTTTATAGTTAAAATTTATGTTTGTATGTAAAGTTTATGTTGTTTTCAGTTTAATTTTATGTAATTTAACTTAATTTAATTTTATTATATTTGATATTTGCCTTGCCTGCGATGGTTATCTTTAAGTGGTAGTGCATTAATTGTTCTTGATATTAAAATTAATATATTATGCTGATAATAATGTAACAACCTTTGGTAAACTTAATAAGTAAAATGAAATAAAAATATATAATCATATAACATATAAATAGATTGAAATAAAATTTTTCCGTCCGCTTTCTCTTCTTCTTTTTTCAGGGTTTAATTTTATTTTCTAAAAATAAATGAGAAAACGATATCTTTTACAAAAGAAATATCTATTTTAGCAATACGAAATTATATATAAAGATTTTTTTCATATTTTTTTCCTTAAATAACTGAACAGTAAAGAAATGTATAACAAATACTGTTATATTGGCGATGTTAATGCTGACATGACCAAAGGAAATTGCCGAAAGCTTCCCCACTTGGTAGGTTGTCTCAATTAAAGTGATGTAAGATGCGTAATAAAGGGCAATTTGGCTGATTTATCGTTACATTCGTTATAAGCGTTCGTTGAAGGTTAATTGTAGGTTTACTGTTACTGGAATCAAGGGGGCTTGAGAACAGACTCAATAAATCGGTTTAAATACGCTCGAAAATTACGCCTTCTGTTCTAATGAAATAAATCCTTTAGCTCCTTATATTATGACGTTTTAAACGTACATTTTGTTATTTGCTTTCAAATAATATATAAATCTATCTGATATATACGTGATGGAATATTAATGAATAAAATAAAAGCGCGGCGTTGAGTTCCGCCTCTCAACACGCAATGCCTCAAAAAAGGCGGAAAGTGGTGACGGACAAATCAAGAACTAAGCAACGGAGTGTCTTAACACTAGGTTCATATAGTTTCTGCAGTTTCCTGTGCCTACCCTGTAATATGCGGGATAAAAGCGTGAAGCTAAAAAAAAATAATAATTCAATGATATAGTTGTTATAGTTATACTTTTTCGAGGCATTGCGTGTTGAGTGGCGGAACTCAACGCCGCGCTTTGCCTAGTTTGCCAAAGGGAAGAAAATGGAAATAGAAAAATCCATCTTCCCTGACTGGGGATCGAACTCAGAAACCGTCGCGTTACAGGCAAACGTTGCGCCCCTGCGCCACGACGGTAACATATGATAACTGACATATTATTATAATTTAGAGGCTAAGTACCAAGAATGATAATTGACGTATTATTTGAATTTAGAGGCTAAGTACCAAGAATGACATTAACATGGAGCCTAAATAAAACATACTCCGTAAATTATATATTAGTATTTACTTTGAGGACCGTTGTGGCGAGAAGGCATAGCGTCGACCTGTAATGGCAATGGTTTGTGGGTTTGATTCCCATTCGGGGACGATGGATTTTTTAAATTTCATTTTCTTCGCTCTGGGAACTAAGCAATGATTCTAGAAAAAGCGGAAAGCGGGTAACAGAATGTCTAAACACTAGGAGTAGTCTGTACACATTCCACGTGTCATGCGGTTTCCTCTGCCTACCCTGCTATATCTGTACAAAGAATTTAATTTCGTTCATCCAATCGTTAAAAATGCAGATATTGAATAGCATCAGCATATCTTCTTGAGTGTGGCTCAAATAAACTTTAGTGGCTCTAAAACTTCGGCCCCACCTAAATAAGTATCTATTCCGGTAGAATTATGATTTGTCGGCCCCTAAAGAACGGCGCTGAATAAATTTTATTAAATCCGGGAATAGTTTACGAGCAGCCAAGTCAGCGTACTCCGTCTACTGTCGGACGTAGCCTGGCATCTTTTAAATACAGTTGTTCTTATTGCTATGCTCCATTTGAGAATATTAGCTTTCGTTCGCCGTCTGAAGTAATAAAATTAAATGCTTCTTGTCTTGTTTATTTAAATCTTAGAAACAATTTTATCAAAATTAATGGAGATGCTTTTAGAAAGTTTTATTTATCATAAAATGTTACATCTCTATTAATTTAAATAAAATCATATTAATTTTAACGGACTTTAATTAAAAGAACTAAGGGAACGTAGTAATAGTAGTTTTGCCACCCCGCTTCTTGTTTTTCACCTTTCAAGACATAGCGGATTCATTAGTGGAAGCTAACGCTGCGTATTGCCTTGTTGACAGAGTGAAGAATATAAAAAAATTATTCTTCCTTAGTGCTAAATCGAACCCACTAACCGTCAAGTATACAAACAGAATCCTAAGTTTTTTTATTTTTTAGGGGCAGATATTTAAAATTACTTTGTTCTTAATAATTCTTGCTGATTAATAAAAATTTATTTTTAAAAGGCATCGTATTAAATTATTTACTAAAATACATAACATTATATGTCAATTTTGTTGATACTATACAAAATAAAGTACCGCAACTGTAGTTAGTTATACGTAATTTACTAAATATCAATGAGAGCGCGGCCAGCCGGCGCCTGATCCGGACACACCGCAATTTGCCTTTAAATTCTCATTTCTACAAATTTTTGCAGCATTATTTTTAAATTACCAACGGTTTGATGGGACTTTTATTTCCTGCCGTTGGCGCAGAAAATGAGAGAAGTAATAAGTATTTTACGAACGGAAAAATACAAAGCTATATTTTTGTGCCGCTTCATGATAAGCGACTTGAAATTATTTAGGTAACCCAGTTCGTAAATCTGAAAACAATAACAACGTAACTCGTTGTTCTATACCAAGATATTACGAATAAAGTTCGCAAGGCAAGCTTTTTATAGTTATGTTAGAGAACTGATCGCATTTTGGTTTTTATTTATTATTTAATTTTATAAAAGAGACATCCTATTAAGTTGTTTAACTAAAATGTCAGATACATAGCTACTAAGGCTGGTACGAGGTGAATATTGTACTGCTTATTTTATATAGTAAATAAATAAATAATTATAAAATAACTGAGGCATTTTTTGTACTCCGGGTGTCCTAGCTAATATAGGCAGATGGTATTATATATAATAAAGAATACTTTAAAGAAAATTGGACAGAATTGTGAATTTCTTGTATCTTTTTTATATTTAAATTCAATTTTTAATTCAGGGATAAAATTTTAATGACAAAATTAATTGATTTAGAATTAATAATTTCATTACCCAAATATTGTGGCTGTTTCCCATTTCATTGTATTTTTTTGATATTAACCAATCCTTTAAAGCACTTCAGTAATAAAGATTTTATAATACCATTTAAAGGTTATTGATATCGTTGAAGTTCTTGTACATATTTATAAGCTTTCAGTATTTTATTATGCCATTTCTGATACAAAAGTACCGAATGTACACTGGAATATTAAAACTTTGAAAATGTTTTCATAAAGATTTTTTTATACCCTACAATAAGCGTAGCGTTGCACATTAAAGAATACTTTTATAATCTTCGACGTAGCAGATGCAATAGAGTTGTTGACCGAACCGGTCCCTGTGTCGCGCTGAGAGACATAATTGACAGCAAAAGTTGAGTAATACCGAGTAGATCCTCTCAAGTTTCTAACTCTTAGTCGTTAAAGTATGAATTTTTGCGCAAACTGCCGCCATTTATTTCATAACTTTGATAGTTTACCTGGAGTCTGAAACACGATTTCATGTGAACAAGATATTTCAGCGCACCTCTGTTAGGAGAAGGAATGCGTCTAACTTGTAAACTGCGTTTACCAACTTACTTCTTTATAACCAACTTTCTTACTTGCAACTTATTCAATTTGGCTTTATGTATTTATACCTTTGATATACAGCATACGAGTATACACTATATTTTACGATATATTTTCATGAGAAAAAACAATGTTCGTGAAAATTTTTACTCTACGACAAGATTTGATTAATTATCACAAAAGCTTAATAACAAAATGTTGATCATTCTTTTTTTATTACCAAACTTAATTCTTTAAGATTTTCTAGAAGTTTTAAGAGATGCGATTTCAGCTCTAAATTGCGAAAACGTTTTTGTAAGATATTGCTCAAAGTTTCATTTTAAAAATATACATTAGCTTTTTACTAACATTTTCATTTATATTGTAGTTTAGAAAAGTTTAATTAAGATGATAAAGTATTCGGTTTCATTTCTATCTAAATTATTTTTAAAAAATATATCATTTGAAACGAAGCAGTTTTTAAAGAATAAGATGCTTTATGTTTTTCCGTGAGCTTTACAGCTGCAAGCATCTGAAAGCTGACCACACGATATTTACTCTCAACACAGGACGTTATAAACGAGCAACGCAAGATTTTTAGGTGTGAAAATGAAAAATTTCAACAACTTAGTAGTTTCTATTAATATTTTTAATAGCTACACTATTCTTACTAAAAGGATTTATGAAGATAGTAACAACCTAAACTTCTTAAATGAGGTATTCACACAAGATTTACATTGTTTTGTGAAAGTGATTTAGTATAAATATCTCAATTACACAATTATGACATCATTGTGTCCCAGGCCAGGACAACGTCTGACAGTTTGGAATGCTATGGGCACAATTACCACTCGAGGGAACGACTACATTTGAACTATTTTCACTTCGTTCAGCACGCAGTATCTCCAAAAATTCTGTAGAAAATTGCAACGGACACGTCTTAAATGCACAACATATATATATGACAATAATTTTTAAGTAATTAGGCAAAGCGCGCCGTTGACTTCTGCCACACAATGCCTCGAAAAGCAAGAAGCGGGGAACGAACTAGGTTAACACTAACTTAACGCTAGGTTCCCTACGGTTCCTTCTATTACCTCTACCTACCCTGCTACGAGCGGGATAAAGCGTGAAAATATGTTTAAAAGGAGTATCGTAACTTTAATAAGTAAAACAAAATGCGTATCTCACTTCATATTAATACAGAATATTTCATAGTTATCAGCAGGCATATCAATAGATCTACCCGTCTTATAAATAACTTTAATACAATCTATAATAACATCAGGAAGAACAATGTCGTAATAATGTAATTTATGGCTACGTTATAACTCTATTAGAAGAAATTACGTATAACTTGCTGGAAACGAAGAGATTACAATCTAACTGTAATACAGTGTCGGTAGGTTCTTACGAAAATATTTTTATTCGCTTAATATTCTCATGTAATTTAATATATTAAGGCACGCTGTTGTTTTATTTTTGTTTTGGGTAACCCTTAACTTCGCTCCCATTATAATGAAAATGGTTAATTCAATAAAATATATTTTTAGCTCATAATAAATGGGGTTCAGTGTACATAAAAATAAGCATCACATATTATATTTGATTATATAATAGAATATCTTTTTAACTTATTCATTTTTTATCAGTGAGAATAGGTTTTGACACTAGAATATAGTGTCAACATTTCGGTCGTTGAGTTTCTCCACTCCGTATAAAATATTTTAAAATTTGGCATTACAAAAAGGAACAGAGCATGCTACAGCTAGGTTTACTTTGAATCTCTTTTGTATTCTATACACAAGGAGAAGCTAAAGAAACCCTTTTTTGTATAAAATATATATTTAATATAAATTTATAAATGATGAACGACAATGATGAGAAAGAGCAGTGGAACTTATTGGGACAGCATTTGACTTAAATCTTGTTTGTTATGGGTGCCCATTTAGGTTAAGGATTTTTTTCTACTGGTAGACATTTTACGCTATTGTGTCATCCGTAAAAACACAAAGAAATGTTACAGATTTTAATTGTTGCGATAATTAACCTCAATGTTCCATTAAGCATAAGCAAAAATTTAATAAAAAAATATTATTTAATTGATTGAAATATATAATTTATTTATTATTTTTATCTTTGACTTTCCTTGTTAAATTTCATATATATTCCTAACAATATAGGTTTACAATATAAAACATGTTATTACCATGCTCCTTACAATATAACGAACGGTATAAAAACCAAATATGTTTATAATAACATACTCAAGACGCATTATTTATAAAATGGCTGCGGCTGTTTTTATAAGACGCTGTAAAAACGACGATGAAAGTTATGAGGGCGGGGGAACTCTCGTAAATAGCAAAAAGGGAGAATAGGATAAAGGAATAATATATCAATAGGAATCTTTAATATTCGCACGCCAGTACCATAAATCAGGGTGAATGAGACCCGTTCATAAATCATGGGTTTTTTCGTATCTATCCCATAAAAATAATTATTAGATTCGCACGTTAAAATTTGTGATTCTAACTTGATTGGAAAATAAATTGTATTTAGTTGATGTAAAAATGTCTGATGAAAGTTAAACGTGAGGGATTTTTTGATTATTTTTAGATTTTGAAGACAAATCTTGGAGGACCGTCGTGGCGCAGACGCGTAAGCGTCGGCCTGTAAACGCGACGGTTTGAGGGTTCGATTCCCACTCGAGGAAGATGGATTTTTCTATTTCCATTTTCTTCGCTCTGGAAACTAGATAAAGCGTGGCGTTGAGTTCCGCCAATCAACGCGCAATGCGTCGAAAAAGGAGGAAAGCGGGGACGAAGAAAGCACTAAGCAACGGAGTGTCGTAACACTATGTTCATATGGTTCCTGCAGTTCCCTCTGCCTACCCTGCAATATGCGGAATAAAGCGCGAAGCTAAAAAAAACAAATCCAAAATTTTCATTAGTAGAGTGAATTGTTTCATTACGACAGTCTGGTATACATAGATTATCTTTATTTTAGTTGAGAAGTGGAGATCATAGTGTCTGAACAATTGGTTTACTATAGTACAGTAAGCCTAACTATAAGAAAGAAACATGTTACAAAAAGGTTAATTAAATATGTTTTTAAATTCCGTGTTTAAAACAAACATAAAAGTATTAAATAAATGTGATGTGAAAAATAGTTCGTTATGTTACTGCTATTAATAACTGACATTAAATAAATAAAAAAATTGAAAATTTATTTTATTACATATAAAATAATATAAATATCAAAAACAAATATCCATTCACAAAAATAACCAACAAGGTTCCACTACCCTGAAAGATACATAAACGTACTTACTATAAATATCAAGTTAAACTAAATGACATAACATATTTTCTCATTCAATTAATGAGTTTTAAGTCTCACTTCAAAATAACACTATCGTCACAAATTAAAATAAAATGTTGAAAATATATTTGATATTATAGAAATAAAAGAAGTGATTAAAAAGAAATTTTATTGTTAGACTTCATTCACGGCGCCATTACAAAATAATGAGTGAACACTCGGTTTCACAACAATGCTGTATAATTATTTTAGGCGTTTTGAGTGTCGTACCATTTCATATTTTGAGTTGTGATCATTATTCTTTGAGCACTTAATATCGTTTAATTGCAAGCGAAAATGTTATAATGAGAAATACAAATGTTGACGTGTATTGCAAATCATTATTTAACTTTTTACGTTTATTTCGTTCTTTTTCTTGTTTGAATGGGTAAAATCATAAACTGTAACTCGTAAATAGTTATTACCAGAGTCTGAAAATGAGAATATTTTATTTCCACGAGTGGGAATCAAACCCACATTCGTTAAGGTACACGTTGACGTTATGTTGTTGCATTACGACTACTTAACACTACACTGTAGTGTTTTTGTGCTTTTAACTATTTATATATGACCTAAAGGTAATTAATTAGCCAATATTTCAACATTTTGTAATATATAGTAAATTATTATATATAAATATATATATATATATATATATATATATATATATATATATATATATATATATATATATATATATATATATATATATATATATATATATATATATATATATATATATATATATATAATATATATATATATATATAGATATATATATATATCTATATATATATATAATATATATATATATATATATATATATATATATATATATATATATATATATATATATATATATATATATATATATATATATATATATATATATATATATATATATATATATATATATATATATATATATATATATATATATATATATATATATATATATATATATATATATTTATAAAGAATACCAAAATTAATAATAATAATCGTCCATCCAGCATATCAAGTTGATTTCTAAACTGCGTATAATACAGTAAAACTGTTGGACTAAATTAAGTAGTAAGTTCTTGATATAGTGGTTTTAATATGGCACAAGTTATGCAACATATGCATTTTCTCTAAACAGCATACCTGGCTAGACGCTGCAAATTTGTCGTAGGAATAAAATTTTAAATTTAGCATTTAGGAATTGTGCGCATATTTTATTATTTTCCTGATTTTTATTATTGGACATAGACAAGGAGAGGGTCACTTTTAAGTTCTTGTCTATATATTTGAAAGATGAATTCTTAAACCAAAATTATACTTACATTATTTACTTCTGTCCTGGTGACTTAAGTATATTAAAAATTATTTTCATTGATAATATTAGAAAATTTCATGACGCAATGTCGCGTATTCGGGAAGAAAGTGGCGAGTGGCAAATCTTGACACTATAATAACAGATAAACTGTCAAGTTGTAAAAAGTATTTTTCAAAGAGAAATAGTAAAATAAAATCATATTCATATATTTTAGAGGAAATCGATTGAACTTTCATTATAATGTATGTTTCATTGCACGTAACTTAGCTCAACTTCAACTGATAAACTGGAAACTTTATACTGTGAACCAAGCATTGTTGGAGTAAAACAAAGCGACCGATACGACAAAGCCGTTACAGGAGAAATAAAAACCTAGTAACGAATGGAATCTATATTTTAATCTCGTCTGTCACCGTCATTTGTAAACAAAGTCTCTTTTTATACGGGAAAACAGTTTTAGAATTTATATTTGTATCAGAAATAGTGCAGTGGAAGATTACCATAGTATTATTAAATAATATGTATAGTAAAAATTATAATTTATGTAAAAGTACTTTCATTCTAACATCACAAAGTCATTTCAGTTTTTCTTATTTTGTCTTTCAACCTTCCTGACCGGAAAATAAGTAAAACACCTTCTTTTTCGAAGCGATTCGATTATTAATAAATAGTGTCTAAAAGTAAAATAGTATATAAATATAAAAGAAAATTCTATAAAAGTAATATGGAAATTTGTTTCAAATTTGCAGTAACCACATACTTTTTAAAATTTCACACTATATGCCACATACACAATAAATGAAACATTCTTATGTCCAAAACAAAAATTGAAATAGAGAGCATAATTTGGAAAACTGTGCAACAATGGCCGAATATTTTATTTACAAAGAAATTCTTACATTATTAAAGAATATAAAACTTTTTAAGTAATTTGATGGCAAATTAACGCTGACACTCGCAAATTTTACACAACTTGCCAAATTTCTTAATCTATATAAGAAAATTATTGGATATCTTTCACTGATTCTAAAGATTTACTTAATAATGGTATAAATGGATATTATAATACTTTATTCAGCATCATTTTATGTAATGATTAATTTAAAAATGAATCAATTGTTTTAGGAAAAGGAAGATTTATTCCAAATATATTTTTTACACTTATATTAATATATATAATATTATACAAGACAGGCACAATGAACCAAGTGCTATTTTTATTCCTTTTATAATAAATTTCACATACATTATGGACGTACAGTCCATGCTTTTTGTTAGATGGTCCATTATTTTAACAAAATACTTCACCTAATGTGGATGACATTTGAAATTCCAACCAGAACATAGTATTTATGTATTTATGTCTTTATTTATGTCTTCACGCTTTATTCCGCACATGGCAGAGGAAACTACAGGAATCATAGGAACCTAGTGTTAAGACACTCTATTGCTTAGTCCCTGTTTTTTCCGTGTTTGCTTTCCATCTGTTTCGAGTTGTTGCCTGTTAAGTAAAGTAATCATTTTCTCAGCCCACAGCATTAGAAATAAACTTGCGGCAAATAACTTACCTCCTCATAAACATTACAATGATCAACTTTATAGTAAGTATATAAGTTAACGTAAATCAATACATTTAAAATCACAAGTTACGAATGCGATCTATTCAATATCTTATCAAAGACGAAATGTTGAATAACGACATTTCGAAGTTGGTTTTGAAACAGCGAACGTCTATTGTAAAACTTCTCTAATATTCCGAATAGAGATTTATTCCTCGACTATTGGAAAATAAGGTAGTCCATAAGATTGAAGGGTTTGTTCGAATTTAGGCAAAATTATTGATATTGAAATTCTACGTTGTTTTAGTGCTTGATTACTTGCTATTAAGGAAAAAGTTTGTTTTAGTATTTTTTTACTTCAGATTAAAAAAATAATTGGCTTATATTAAATAGAGGTGTGGCTCAAACTTAGCCTTCTTGGAGCTACTTTTAAGTGACGCAAGGCTTCTAAAATATTGTAAACAGTGCAATTAAGTTATAAAATCAGAAAACGTCGTAAATTTTCTACTAAATAAAACCTATTAAAACTATTGATACTTATTAAGTCACCAGGACAGAAGTAAATAATGTAAGTATAATTTTGGTTTAAGAATTCATCTTTCAAATATATAGACAAGAACTTAAAAGTGACCCTCTCCTTGTCTATGTCCAATAATAAAAATCAGGAAAATAATAAAATATGCGCACAATTCCTAAATGCTAAATTTAAAATTTTATTCCTACGACAAATTTGCAGCGTCTAGCCAGGTATGCTGTTTAGAGAAAATGCATATGTTGCATAACTTGTGCCATATTAAAACCACTATATCAAGAACTTACTACTTAATTTAGTCCAACAGTTTTACTGTATTATACGCAGTTTAGAAATCAACTTGATATGCTGGATGGACGATTATTATTATTAATTTTGGTATTCTTTATAAATATATATATATATATATATATATATATCTATATATATATATATATATATATATATATATATATATATATATATATATATATATATATATATATATATATATATATATATATATATATATATATATATATATATATATATATATATATATATATATATATATATATATTTATAAAGAATACCAAAATTAATAATAATAATCGTCCATCCAGCATATCAAGTTGATTTCTAAACTGCATATAATACAGTAAAACTGTTGGACTAAATTAAGTAGTAAGTTCTTGATATAGTGGTTTTAATATGGCACAAGTTATGCAACATATGCATTTTCTCTAAACAGCATACCTGGCTAGACGCTGCAAATTTGTCGTATGGAATAAAATTTTAAATTTAGCATTTAGGAATTGTGCGCATATTTTATTATTTTTATTATTTTATTATTGGACATAGACAAGGAGAGGGTGACTTTTAAGTTCTTGTCTATATATTTCAAAGACGAATTCTTAAACTAAAATTATACTTACATTATTTACTTCTGTGCTGGTGACTTAATAAGTATCAATAGTTTAATAGGTTTTATTTAGTAGAAAATTTACGACGTTTTTTGATTTTATAACTTCATTGCACTGTTTACAATATTTTAGAAGCCTTACGTCTCTTAAAAGTAGCTCCAAGAAGGCTAAGTTTGAGCCACACCTGTATTTATTATAAGCCAATTATTTTTTTAAACTGAAGTAAAAAAATACTTAAATAAACTTTTCCTTAATAGGAAGTAATCAAGCACTAAAACAACGTAGAATTTCAATATCAATAATTTCGCTTAAATTCGAACAAACCCTTCAATCTTATGGACTACCTTATTTTCCAATAGTCGAGGAATAAATCTCTATTCGGAATATTAGAGAAGTTTTACAATAGACGTTCGCTGTTTCAAAACCAACTTCGAAATGTCGTTATTCAACATTTTGTCTTTGATAAGATATTGAATAGATCGCATTCGTAACTTGTGATTTTAAATGTATTGATTTACGTTAACTTATATACTTACTATAAAGTTGATCATTGTAATGTTTATGAGGAGGTAAGTTATTTGCCGCAAGTTTATTTCTGATGCTGTGGGCTGAGAAAATGATTACTTTACTTAACAGGCAACAATTCGAAAAAGATGGAAAGCAAACACGGAAAAAACAGGGACTGAGCAATAGAGTGTCTTAACACTAGGTTCCTATCATTCCTGTAGTTTCCTCTGCCATGTGCGGAATAAAGCGTGAGGACATAAATAAAGAAATAAATACATAATACTATGTTCTGGTTGGAATTTCAAATTTCAACTACATTAGCTAAAGTATTTTGTTAAAATAATGGATCATCTAACAAAAAGCATGGACTGTACGTCCATAATGTATGTGAAATTTATTATAAAAGGAATAAAAATAGCACTTGGTTCATTGTGCCTGTCTTGTATAATATTATATATATTAATATAATATTAATGTAAAAAATATATTTGGAATAAATCTTCCTTTACTTAAAACAATTGATTCATTTTTAAATTAATCATTACATAAAATGATGCTGAATAAATTATTATAATATCCATTTATTCCATTATTAAGTAAATCTTTAGAATCAGTGAAAGATATCCAATAATTTTCTTATATAGATGAAGAAATTTGGCAATTTGTGTAAAATTTGCGAGTGTCAGCGTTAATTTGCCATCAAATTACTTGAAAAGTTTTATATTTTTAAATAATGTAAGAATTTAATTTCTTTGTAAATAAAATATTCAGCCATTGTTCCACAGTTTTCCAAATAATGCTCTCTATTTCAACTTTTGTTTTGGACATAAGAATGTTTCATTTATTGTGTATGTGGCATATAGTGTGAAATTTTAAAAAGTATGTGGTTACTGCAAATTTGAAACAAATTTCCATATTACTTTTATAGAATTTTCTTTTATATTTATATACTATTTTACTTTTAGACACTATTTATTAATAATCGAATCGCTTCGAAAAAGAAGGTGTTTTACTTATTTTCCGGTCAGGAAGGTTGAAAGACAAAATAAGAAAAACTGAAATGACTTTGTGATGTTAGAATGAAAGTACTTTTACATAAATTATAATTTTTACTATACATATTATTTAATAATACTATGGTAATCTTCCACTGCACTATTTCTGATACAAATATAAATTCTAAAACTGTTTTCCCGAATAAAAAGAGACTTTGTTTACAAATGACGGTGACAGACGAGATTAAAATATAGATTCCATTCGTTACTAGGTTTTTATTTCTCCTGTAACGGCTTTGTCGTATCGGTCGCTTTGTTTTACTCCAACAATGCTTGGTTCACAGTATAAAGTTTCCAGTTTATCAGTTGAAGTTGAGCTAAGTTACGTGCAATGAAACATACATTATAATGAAAGTTCAATCGATTTCCTCTAAAATATATGAATATGATTTTATTTTAGTATTTCTCTTTGAAAAATACTTTTTACAACTTGACAGTTTATCTGTTATTATAGTGTCAAGATTTGCCACTCGCCACTTTCTTCCCGAATACGCGACATTGCGTCATGAAATTTTCTAATATTATCAATGAAAATAATTTTTAATATACTTCGTGTCAAAGAATCGAAAGGTAGTAACTCATTTTTTTGAATTATAAATAACTCTATGATCCAAAAAAAAGTAACATATTCAATATATTATATTAACATTGATTAAATTTTCATAATAATTTCCTTTCTATTATTAACATTTAAAATTAATATTCTATATGAAAGAAAGAAGTCTTTAATGCAATAAACTGTAAGACGACACTTAATTGAAATTAATTAGTTTTGTAAGCGCGAAACTAAAACTCAGCGAAGGAGGGAAGATGGTAAAAAGCTGAAGTATATTATAAGAGGTTGGGCAAAAGGGAAAAATTGAC
The DNA here is from genome assembly GCA_037178615.1 of Dione vanillae. Classification (NCBI taxonomy): domain Eukaryota; kingdom Metazoa; phylum Arthropoda; class Insecta; order Lepidoptera; family Nymphalidae; genus Dione; species Dione vanillae. The sequence goes on from JAZFAU010000162.1 coordinate 1,002,108, forward strand.
TCCAAAGAGGCTTAAATCTTTGGCATAATGTAGTCTTAAGTAAAATTGCTCAGTATATATTAAATAGTACTTTTTTACTACTGCTTAGTTTATGTACTATATGTAACTTAAACAAAAATGTAAAATCTTTTGTTATTATTTGATTAATATGCTCTAAGTACTTCAGTGAAAAAAATTGAATTAAAATAAATGGAATTAAAATAATTATTCCATTACTATTTTCTTCGCACTGACAACTGGGCAAGCGCGGCGTTGAGTTCCGCCACTCAACGTGCAATGTCTTGAAAATCGGAAAGCGGTTAACGGAGTGAATTAACCCTAGCTTAGTTGTGTTTTCAACTCTATCAACCTTGCTACGAGTGGGATAAACCGTGTTGCTAGTAAATAAAGAAATGTACTTCTTTTTGGATATAGTACCTTAGTATGATATATATTTTAAATAATAAATTCAGTGTTAATTATGTTGTTGCTGTAAATTTGTTTTTTCTTTTACACCTAAAGCGTAAAAAAATATTTCAGTCGACGTTTATGGATAGAATTCTAAGTGAGAATGAAAGTATCAACCTTTAAAACATCATACATTGTAGTACAAAATAAGAGGGTCGAGACGGCAAGATGTCTAGCCGCGATGGCGCCGATCCACCAAATAAGTAAAAATCAATTAGCCCTCTGTAATCGAATGTGACTTGAATGACATCGTGATGTTGGCACGTTTTGGCATAGATTACCGAACCACTAAATCTTTTGGTCAAGTTCAAGGACTTCTAGTACATAAGCTAGAAATAATCATATATATATATATATATATATATATATATATATATATATATATATATATATATATATATATATATATATATATATATATATATATATATATATATATATATATATATATATATATATATATATATATATATATATATATATATATATATATATATATATATATATATATATATATATATATATATATATATATAATATATATATATATATATATATATATATATATATATATATATATATATATATATATATATATATATATATATATATATATATATATATATATATATATATATATATATATATACACTTCATTCTTACAAGTTATACTTATTATAAAATACACTTAGCAGACGCTCTTAAATACTTGTAAAAGCATCTCTAAGCTTATTGAGGTTGCCCAGCAGAAGAATTTTAACTTATTTTTTTCGCACAAGAACTCTTCACAAGTAAAGATTTTATTCACTTATTATTGCTGTAAAAACTTCAATGTAAAACATTTTTCTAAATAAAACTAAATTTTATATGGCATATTATTGCTAAAGGGTAAATACCAGACAGCAATGTCTACGATCATATAGACCTAAAATAAAAAGATTTTTATTATTTTAGTGTAAAATTGTAACTAAAATTACTTTCAAAATCATAACAGATAGTAAAATTTTAATAAAAACTTGATTTTAATACTTTTTTCTACATTTCCTACCTAGGCTGTGGCATTGACTAGTTTTCGCAGCGCTCGATCTTCCCAATATGAACAAAAATCAATTTTGTCCGTTCGCGGCTGAATGCACCTTTTGTGTGACACTGAAAGGTTATCGTTGTTCATTTTCACGGCTCACTACGACGGGTGGGACGTACTGGCTGATTTTTTTCCTAACAAGCCCTGTTGCGTTCGATGACATTCTTTTTTTTTCATTTTGTGTAACCATACCTTGATAAAGATATTTGAAAACTATGAAAATAGTTGTTTATTAGTTTTTAGATTCGATTTCACATATATGATAATAGTGGTTTTATTTAAAACTTGTACTATGATTTTTCAACCAATTTTTTTTTTGTATAGAAATTGAAAAAGTATTGTCTTACACAATGCATTGATTCAATTTTTAAAGTGTCATTCACTATAAAACTCAGTAAAAAAATTCTATGGTCAATATTTATTTTTATTTATTATACTATAAACTAGAAAAATTACGACGAGATTTTATAAGCAAATATCTGTACAACATTCAAATTCTTTTTAAAAACATTTTTTTTAGCTTTTGAGTCATCATTTTATAAAAACAAAGTTCCGAATGTAAAGAGAAATAAAAAAAGCCTCGGCATCAAACAAAGCAAACAAATAGTAAAAGTTTTTAAATTAAAATCCCATGTCAGACTATTCACTGAAGATGTTAATTAAAACATGAAAAGGATTATACATACTACGAATACAATCACAGCAATAAAGATGAACTCTGGAGTGTAGCGTCTCTTATACTTTATTCACGTAGGGTCGAAGTTTAGGTTCGTTTTGAAGCAAATATATTTTATTGTATTCTATAGTTTTTGTGAATAAAGTCGTTACTGCGCAGTGTTAGAGCATGTGACTGTTAACGCGACTATTGTGAATTCAATTGTTACTTAACAGAATTAATTGAATTCAAAACTTAATCTTTTTTTGTGTTGTGGGCTAAGTACAGTGTTAAGTTCCACAATTCAACGTAAAATCCCTTTACTTATTCTGTTCTATTTAAAATGAAACGTTACAAATGAAAAACAAATAAATATCATATTTTATAATTTATATATATTGTATGCCATTTTCTACAAGGAAATTATATAATTAAAAAAATATTGAAACGTAACGTACATGTACTCGAGGAAATCCCAATGCATAAGTATTAACGGTTCTTTATGTTATTATCATATTATTAATATAATAGTATATGTTTTTTATATATTCTTGAACAATTCACGTCATAGAACTCATATATACACAGTTAATTTGAATGCTCTCAATTTTCCTTTGTTAAATTTAATTTACCATAGTAGGTTTGTTTTAGTTCCATTAAAATTTCTATTATATATAAAGTTGTAAGTAATTGTAAGAAGAGTTGTAATTTGTACGATATTAATGTTTATATAAGGGTGTTGAGGACTTCTTTCTTCTTCTCGTTTAGAAAATATTTTCTCATTTCACTTACAAATACCAATTTATTAATAATTTTACTATATAATGCATAATATTGTCTTCTCGCTGCAAGCTGCTATAATCCACTTTCACAGGTTTAGAAATTTAGTCTTATAGAATCGTAGTGAATTACTATGGGAATTTGAAGCAAAAAGCCATTTTACCTTATAGTCTTGGCGATTTTTCATCTGATATAAGGAGATTATATTTAATTGGAGAAAATATTGATATCCATCATCCAACACATATATCTAAAAGGAAGGCAAGTAATCCAACTTTTTAATAGTTTATGTTTTTATTATAACAATGTCCATGGGATATAAAAATGAAAATATTATTGAATCCCTTCAGCTTTGTAACTTTTGTACAGAAAAAGAAAACAAAATTATTTTTAAAAAATTCCATATTTCATACTGGTTTAAGCCAAAAAATGATGAGTTTCGCCACAACATGTATTATTAAAGCTAAAGGTACGAATTTCATACATTTTGCTTTCATAAATATAAAGCGATATTCATCAAATAGTATACATTCGAAGTCTCTTACAAAGTAAATCGTAATAAGTTTCACAGTGTGTATGTGCCCTACTATTCATATAATGACGTCTGCGAGAAACTAATTTCTGACCTTTTTGTTGAAGAATGACACAAAGAGAAAGTTATTCCCTTAGTGGGCCCTTTAAACCTTTTGAATGGGAGTCACATGTGCTCTATTACTTTTGAGAGTTATTGCCCTGCATTATGACAACCGAGGACGGATACTTGTGAATTGATATTGGCATATGGTGTTATATAAATTAAAAGTATTATAAAGAGGTCTATGAGTTAGTCTTGGAAAGTTTTTATAGGGGTTTCTACTCAATTATCTTTTATAAAATAAAATGAATAATGAAGAATGGATGGGGAAAGAATGAAAAACCTTTTTCATGATTAAATACGGGGAGAAAGAAAAACAGCAGCAATATAATATATAAATAAACGTTTTAAAAACATGTAGTATAATAATAAAATTAATTTATATATATATATATATATATATATATATATATATATATATATATATATATATATATATATATATATATATATATATATATATATATATATATATATATATATATATATATATATATATATATATATATATATATATATATATATATATATATATATATATATATATATATATATATATATATATATATATATATATATATTTCCATAAACTTCGTTTACCTGCATAAGTAACAGCTAAACTAGACGAATTCTTAAATTGCGCTTGAAATGAGAATATCCCATGAGAAATTCCCTCACTCGTCTGCCACTTAGGGGGCTAAAGAGGTTACTACTACGCAAATTGTATTCACCGGATCATCATTCCGGCAAGTCGAAAAAAATTTTTTCTTTAATATTTCACGTATCATAATTTGTAATATGTATACAAATTTACTAACTACAAATTTACAAAGTAAAAGGATAATCATTATAGAAGAAATTAGCGTGACATATGTATTGTTTTACAATGTAATACAAATACTTAAGTATAATGTTAGGATGCAACGTTGTACTAACAAAGTACTAAATGAAATTTAAATAGAGTAAATCCCTATTATAATATATAAAAGAAAGAAAGATATATTAGGATCTGATTATAAAATGTTTTACGGAATTTAACGATAAAAAATTTTAAACATGTAATATGAAATCTAACAAAAAAATCAAGCAAATAGCAAGACACTAGATTTTGTAATACTGAACAATTACATCGTTTAAGTAATTTTACGGATTAAAAGGAATTATTTGAGATATTACTTTGTTAGTGATAGTAAAAAATATAATCTAAGGAGCTAGAACATGCAATAGTCTTTTTTTAGGAACCGCACGAACCTTAGGAACTTAGTGTTAGGACACTCCGTTCCCTGCATTCGATTGTTTCGACGCTTTTCGTGTTGAGTGGCGGAACTCAATGCAGCGCTTTACCTATATATCTATGTAATAATATATAGCAATAATTAAATTATTTTGCTTTAAATTAGCTTTGTTTAAAAGCCGCGCACTAACCTCATAGACATACTCGTACATATATACGAGTATATATAAATAAAAATCAATAATACTAATAATTAATAATTTAATATTATAATTTTCTTTATATTTTAATGTTTAACATAAAAACATGAAGTCGTTTATATTTATGCAAGAGCAAAAATTTCAAGCGCATCGTCAGACCTTTTTAATCAAAGTTGCAATATCGCCCCGTTTTATTTCTTAGTTGCGAGTTTCATAAGACAGCCTTCTTTGAGCGATAGTAACAAAGTACATACCTTTTTCGTTAGTTAAAATTAAATGTGAGTGGAACAAAGTGGCTCGAATATTTTCTGCTACGTCTTTCATATTGAAGGTGAAGTATTGTTTTGTCTTATATATAAGCAAGCTGTAGCCCGCAATTTTATTTTCTGTACTATTAAACGAAAAATGTCGTTGTTCCTCATTTCCGTTGGAATTGCCAGAAATCCCCCACTACAATTTCCTTGGATTCCATAAACCAAATTTTAGGTTTCTATGCTATGTACTCGATAATGTGTTGTCTTCTGTCAGTAATGGAAAAGATTTTTATTTTACATATAGACAACTGTTATTGTTTTTACTGTTTTCAAATACGCTTTTTGACTCTGGCTCAGATTGTAAACGTATCATTTGCGTTACGTGTCAGGGTATTTCTAGTTGCCCTAGATTTGTGAAATTTGGAAATAGACTAGAACTCTAGGTATAACAAAAAACAACCAAGAATTGGACTTACAAGTATATTAAAGAAAAATATATTAACAATTTTACATATATGTGACTTATTTCATACAATTTATGTTTGAAATTTTTATAACAATTTGTACCTTCAAATAAATTAAAAAGACCCTAAAATTATAATCTAAGACAATCAATTTGAACAATTTAATGATACGAAAACACCAAAGTTCAGGGTTATAGTGCAAACAAAGAATAATATATAGAATTAGCTGTTAAAGTAGCAGACTCTGAAATCCTTTTAATTTAAATTTGAAGACAAAGGGCGCAAACTTTAATTACTTCAAATACTTTTGCAAAAATACATCAATATCGATTTTCCTCTCAATTCCACACATTTTCAGTTCGTTGCACCTTTTAGAGTGCAATAAAAATAATCTTCCTTGCTCACTGGTCCGTTTGAAAACACAAACAGGCGAATGATAACAAAAGCGCTTCCACAACACTGTTATTTCAATCTGAAACTGATATACTGGTTTCAATATATTGATATTTTAATCGGCTTTACTGCGATCCACTTTAATTTTTTAAATAATTTTCTACATCTATACTCACAGTACTCATAGTGTATTCAATACAAGCGTAATAGTATAATAATACTAAAATATAATTCGCGCTTGATCTCGCTCATAGCAGGGTAGGCAGAAACTATGGGAACTTAGTGTTAAGATACTCAGTTTACCGTTTTCTGCCTTTTGAGGCATTACGTGTTGAGTAGCGCTGCGCTAGTTTTTAGTTAGTTTGCCTAGTTTGAAGAAAATGGAAATGTAATAATCCATCTTATCTAAGTGGGAATCGAACCCACAAATCATCGCTTAGACGCTGTGCCACGATGATCCTCAATATTAAAGACAAGAGTAACAATTTAAAATAATATGAGATATAATATTTCTTAAGTATACCTTTTAAGTTTCTTGTCACCGATAATGCAAGGCCTCTTACAGTTAGGCATGGCGAAGATAAAGGAATGTACGGTTATTATCTTATATAAACGTTATCGTTATTAATTTCTATAAATATCTCAAGAATACTTTAAAAGATACAACAGTGTTACAGTATCTTTTCGTTTGGCAAATTATCTGTATCTGTATGAATATAATTGCCGTGTAGTGTCCGGCTCCGAATAGCACCACCCCCACTCTTCCCGTGAGTGTTGTAAAAGGCGACTAAGGTAAAATACAGGAAACGGACAGCAGCGTTTCCTGAGTATTTAATTAGCACCACTGCGCTCGCATACCCGCCTGCCAAGCGTGGCGAGTAAGGCAAACCCCCCCAATGACAGACGACGTAACGACCAGGCCCCCAGTCCCCGGCTGCTCCGCTAGTCCAGGCTGCGGTAGTGGCCAGGTAAACGGCGAAGCAGGGGGTGCTAAGAATGTTCAGCAGACACCAGGCTACCACTACCAACGACAACTGGCCCTGGTAACACACAACGTAATTCATTTAAAAACCGTGAGCGGAGCCGCAGGATACAATTAGTAAATAATAAATATATTTATACGTGTGACGACGGTATAAGATTATACCTTAATTAAAAAAATATATATACTTTTCGGCATTTTTTGTCTTTTGACTTCTATATGTATACTTAATACTTCTATACGTATGGTTATAGTCAGCCATACTTATTATGATATCTTTAATTGTATTAATTTCTTTTAATAAAATAACAGTCATCACAATTTTTTTTCTCATTGTTGACATTTTGAAGAAACAATTCCTTATATTTTTTATTTCTTCACGATTTATCCTGCATAGCTGCAGTATGCAGAGGCAAACGAAGGAATTGTAGTGACCTAGTGTTAAGACCTCCATACTTCGCTTTCCGTAGTTCAGAGGTATTGTATGTTGGGTGGCGACATTCAACGCCGCGCTATACCTAGTTGCCAGAGCGAAGAAAATGTAAATGGAAGAACGCGCTTTACAGGCATACGCTACGCCTCTGCGCAATAACGGTCCTCTATCAAATAAAACATATTTAATTAGTAGTTATTATATTTATTTCTGAAACCATAATTATCACTCAGTCTGATAAGCACATAAGCAACATCGTGGCTCCTAATTTACATATTAAATGTGATACCACATTATTACGTTCCATCATCTTTTTATATATAGATATTTTATAATAACAGCAATAAATATTGAATTTATCTCTTATTAATACTAGTTAAGTAATAATTAATTAATATTCCTTGAAATTATAAAAACAATTAAAATCTTTTATGCGTTTACATTTTTCTTTCTAAATCTTTATGGAAACTGCTGTCTGAATTTCGAATCATTTCCTTGCCATGTGATGTGACATACATGAGATCCTTTACTTAGACACCAACCTCAAGTGGTGTCTATAGTTAGCGAATGAAAAGTGAACCGAGTATCTTGTAAAAGGTATTCTATTTCTCATTACAGGTGCTACAGCAAAGGTTGTGTTTTCCTATAAGTCACTGAATATAAATATATGTATATACATTTTGATAATTTACACTATTTTTGAATTATATGATGACTTTAATAAGAAACTACGGCTTCGGATTGAATTAAAAAACTGTGGTCAGCAAAATGTGGTCTGCGTGGCCAACTACTTAATTTCTTTGTTTTAAAGAAAATTAGTCACTGCCTTGTATCCTGTTTCTCACTGAGCAATGTAGCAGAAAACTATTTCTAAACATCAAAAATATGCCTATTTTTATTGAATTACTTATAATATATATTTTGTAGGCAGAGAAGTACGAAATATACCAAAATAGAACTACTACTATATTTCTTAGTTATTAAATTTCCATTATGGCGTGGCGGCGATGCCAACACTAACGACTTTAGCATTGTCGGTTTCTTCTGTGTCTGTGTTTGCATACTAACAAGCGTATCGTCTTTATTATTGTGTTACTTGAATTGTTTATTCTAATTATTGATAGGAGTAAAAAATATTTGTAACATTTCTGAAATGTCATTCTCTCAAAATGTCTATTTTTCTTAGTTAGCTAGCCAGAGCCAGAGTTAGAGCGCTTGGATAATAAAAAGACCTGCTCCTTTTATAAACCGAGTTAAATTACGTCAAAACACCACGTATGTTAAGTATTTCATTCTTTATTATATATAGTAGGTTAAAAAGAAAAGGCTCTTATATATGTGTACACAATATTTTGGTATCACGTATACTTGTGTTATAATTGTAGGGTATATGGATAAATAAAATATGAAGCTATTATGTTTTTGTAACATTAAATTATACCTAACGACTATAAACTAACCTTACCACCTTGCAAAATATTTGCCAAATTTTTTGAACAAAATAATTAGACGTAGATGAAAGAGAGCTAATCCATACACATACATACATACGTGGTACTTAATGGAACACTTTACTTCAATCTTATATAACTTTGTCATCATAATATCATCAACATCAATCTCATCTCATCTCACTTAAATATTCAAAATAGATTTTAACAAACAATAACTCTTCGCAATTTAATAAAACAGAATAACCAACACCAAAGTACGTTCTTACAACAACGTCTCGAGGCAAGCTATTATTAGTAACTAAATTACCTACAAAATTCCCTACAAAATGCGTTCATTAATACATTAGGTTCTATTGTTTACAATTTCATCTGGATAAGACCCCTTTCCTCTTTATCCATTTAATTTTACTCTGTTATCTTACCGATGGGCCTCAGATGCCTTCCGATTGTTCTTAGCGGTTCAATTTTCTTATTAACTAAACTTAGACAAGGCAATTTAGGTTGTTATTCTATATAATTTTGATTAAATTCATCTTTATTCAAATTAAAAAGCCCGCAGTAAGCAATTCTTGTTGATTTAATTAAACATGTTTCGCTTATATTGTATAAATATGGGCTGGCTTTAGGATTTAATATAGCAACATGTTTTGGAATCGCAATAATTAAAATATAAGATTCTGAATTTCTGTAGAACATAATAAGGGTAACATATCAGATGGCAAACCTTCAGTTAATCAAGTTTTAATGTCATACATTTATTTTAATGATATCAGAACGTGTTCGAGAATTATTCAATTTAATTTCGCATATGATCATTAAATCACCTTATATTTATGTAAGTGTTATTTTAGATATCAGGAGGGGTAAGAATAAAAAGATAACAAATCCCGTGGATACTGATTCAAATCATTTTATGTCCAATAAATTAAAGCCTTACATTTTAAGCTAAAATTTACTTTATTTTGGCTTAAAATGTAAGTAGAATACTACTTTGCATTCCATAGGTTGAACATTTGGTATTAAGCCTGGGATATGCAACCCAAATGTCGGTTCTAAAGGGGCCCCTATAAAATGCGATAACAATAAATTTATGACAAAATTTTTCATTTCTCACAATTATAAATTATAATGTTTATGTATTCTATAATTGTATGTCACGCAATTAACCCGTAATTTGAACGAGTAAACCCAATTGAGCGAGTGTCTACTAGGCACCTCATCTAGTTTCTGATCTCAAGAAACACATTTCAATATTCAGAAATAAAACATAATAATATAAGAATGTCATAGTATAATTAATCATAATTAAATCCTTAAAAATTGGTTACAATTTATGCTGAGTGTGTTTATTTATAGTGTAGTGTGAATAAGAGAAAAAAATAACTAAAATTTCCGTCGTTGCGCAGAGTCGTAGCATCTACCTGTAAACGCAACGGTTTATGGGATCGATTCCTATTAGGAGAAGATGGATTTTTCTATTTCCATTTTTTTCGCTTTGAAAACTTGACAAAAACGCGGTGTTGAGTTCGCCACTTGCTAAAAAGGCGGAAATCAGGGACAGAGAAAGCAAGGACTAAGCAACGGAGTGTCTTAACACTAGGTTCCTATGGTTCCTGCAGTTCCCTATGCCTACTCTGCAGGATAAAGCGTGAGGACGTAAAATCTCAATAATAGTTTATGTTTTCAATTAATTTAACCTAAAAGTAAACTGATTGAAATATTCAACCTCCACCGGAACCAAAAATCCATCACGTTTATAAATAAGATGACACATACTGCTATGAACGAAATGAAGGATGGTATAAGACAATAATAGAAACAAAGTAAACTCGATGTTATTACCACGGAAATAGTATTACCAAACGAATATGCCCGCTGTCTAATGTTAATACGTTGTTAGATGAATGGATTTGCTAAATGTTTTAGACGTAACAGTGGCAGGCAATGCTTGATGATGCTTTGATGAATATGCATAAGACAATATTATATAGCTTTGTATTGTGATAAGATAATAATAATTTTATTGAATTATGTGTTTTGTCATTTTACAGTGTTTTGATATGTTTTGTTATTAAAAAGAAAAAGGTATGAGAAAATTTTTAATATTTAGAATCCTGGACTGATTCTCACTAAATTATCTTTTAGTAATCAAAATATATATATATATATATATATATATATATATATATATATATATATATATATATATATATATATATATATATATATATATATATATATATATATATATATATATATATATATATATATATATATATATATATATATATATATATATATATATATATATATATATATATATATATATATATATATATATATATATATATATATATATATATATATATGATATGTAGTGCTTATTATTACATATTATGGCTTTAAATTCATTAAAAATATTGTATTACTTTATGTTATTTTAAATTACACTTCGAGTTTAATCAAGTTACATAGTATTAAAATAGCAGAAAACATAATACAAATATTTTAGTCGAAATAGTAAAACTAACTGAAACAGTTAATTTAAACTACGACATAAAACAGTTAAAACATCCTGCAGTTAAAATTTTCACACAGGAATATCAATTTTGCACAAACATTACTATTATTACGTCTAGTTCATTATTATTCAAGCGTAAAATTAACGGACTTTTCTGCTCTCGCTTAAAAATGCTTGTTCGGCTCAATACGAATTTTATTGTAGACCACGTGTAATTAAAATTCTATGAATATTTAATGCATAGTACTTTTAAAGTTTTAGCTACATTTGTTTTTGTTTAACTAATTGTTAATATATGTTAATGTAACCTACCATACATTCCATGTATAGAAATACATATATGAGTATTTGAAACAAAAAGAAACCTAGATAATTATTAACAAGTATATCAATCTATTCAATATTTTTTATTTAATTAAAACTAACAATTTCAATAATATAAGTATAGAAATCCTTCTTTTTCGCAATTATTTAAGATAATAAAATTTTTACCAAACACAATAATTGCACTTTAGCACTTTCCTCTTTTCCTTATTTCACTTAAAACACCTATTTTATAAACTTTCTATTTACTATTTATTTATTTAGTAGATATTATCAAACCTTAGAAGGTATAAACCTGCAATATATAACCTGCAATATATATATATATATATATATATATATATATATATATATATATATATATATATATATATATATATATATATATATATATATATATATATATATATATATATATATATATATATATATATATATATATATATATATATATATATATATATATATATATATATATATGTATATATATATATATATATAGATTATAGACACCGTTTATATTATTAGATTGTCATTGATATTGTAAGGCTTTTTTGGTCACTACCTTACATGTTTTAACAATATATGTATCTCGGTGATGTATAAAATGTATTGTAAAGATATACTGACGCCTCTTTAATAGCAGACGCTTTGCAGGTTTATACCTTCTAAGGTTTGATAATATCTACTAAATAAATAAATAGTAAATAGAAAGTTTATAAAATAGGTGTAGTATATATATATATATATATATATATATATATATATATATATATATATATATATATATATATATATATATATATATATATATATATATATATATATATATATATATATATATATATATATATATATATATATATATATATATATATATATATATATATATATATATATATATATATATATATATATATATATATATGACGAATTTATTTTTATTCTAGTTAAGTAAGTCCAAATTTATATTTCTAGTAATCGACAAACACTGATAAAAAAGATCGACACGTTTTTAATAATGACCTAACCTAAGGAACGGAACCGATCATAAAGCCTTGCTGACAACTTAAAAAAATAATAAATATCCTTATTATATACAACAAATTTATACATTTGTCAGTAAATATATAAGCTATTACCCAAATCTACTTCAAGCTGATATCTAATTTATCGTCACCCAAATCCTCAATTTTGTTTGTAGATAATAAACTGAAAAGCAGAGTGAGTGTTTTAATAAAATAGATGAATTTACTTTTATATAAATGCCGTAACAGTAAGTACTAACTTGCTACCTATTGTTTAAATAATATTTACTATTTAAGTCTTAATTTGTATTGCGTAAATTAACATTGTTATGTTATATTTTCCATATACTCTTTCTCTGCTTTTATAAGAAAAATTGATATGAAAAACTTTCAATACTATGCTTTTTAAATTGCTCATTAAATCAACAACAAATATCTTGAACCGATCTCGCCTTACGTCGCGTTGTGATTTGAACGGTTACCATGGATACTGTAATTCTATCAATCGAATACCTCATCGTATCGATAATGAGACGGGCGTCTAGCGATGCCAGACGTTGAATAAATCAAGATTTACTGTTAAAAGCCTTACGCCTTTTAAAGTATAAGAATTGAATCACTCGATGCAATCAAACAAAGTGAATAGCATTTTAAATAATATATAATGAAAAATACTGTATATTGATTTCTGATATAATATAATATGACTTTACTTTTTATTCTTATAGATTATTAATTCTTTTACACAAAAAACAGAAGCATTTTATGTTTCTTGTATTTTATTTATATATATATATATATATATATATATATATATATATATATATATATATATATATATATATATATATATATATATATATATATATATATATATGTGTGTATATATATATATATATATATATATATATATATATATATATATATATATATATATATATATATATATATATATATATATATATATATATATATATATATATATATATATATATATATATATATATATATATATATATATATATATATATATGTATATATATAGATTTATCCAGGTTTCTCATATATGTCACGTTAATACAAAACCTTTTCATCATAAATAGATTTAAGCGGAAGTACTAATAAAAGAGCAAGACGCAATGGGACACTATTTGCCTACTTCCTTTGTGCTTGTTTGTGGGTTCCTCTTACCCTTGCAACATACACATAAAATAAGGTTTTTGTTGGTCTTTTCCACGCTTTCATACATATATTTATTAGACTTCTTTAAGGCAGTACCCGTAGCTGTCAAACATTACGTTTTGTTAAGGTTATATATAATGAAACCGTCGCGGCGCAGAGGCATAGAGTTTTCTTTAAAACATCAGGTTTTATGGATTCAATTCCCACTCGGAGGAGAACGAGTTATTCATTTTTTTTCACCAGGCAAAGTGTTATTTCCGTTACATCACATGCAACCCTCAAAAAGCGAAAAGTGGAGAACAGAGTGTTTCAATACTAGCTTCTTACTGTTCCGACACTGCCATGCAACATTCTAAATGTTATGTTTATATAAAACAATATATGAAATATTAATTAAATTTTTTTTAGCTTCACGCTTTATCCCACACATGGCAGGGTAGGTAGAGGCAACCGCAGGGAACCTAGTGTTAAGACACTCCGTTGCTTAGTCCCTGCTTTCTCCGTCCCCGCTTTCCGCCTTTTTCGAGGCATTGCGTGTTGAGTGGCAACACAACGGAACACAACGCCGCGCTTTGCTTAGTTTGCCAGAGCGAAGAAAATGGAAATAGAAAAATCAATCTTCTCCGACTGGGGATCGAACCCAGAAACCGTCGCTTAACAGGGAGACGTTGCGCCTCTGCGCCACGACGGTCCTCTATAAACTATAAACCATATTAAAATGCTTAATTTACTAAGCAAATCCACTTAAGAAATATTTATTTAAATTATTCTCCTATGTTGGCAATGACAGGTTATAAGTTACGAAATTAAGAAAATAATTGATGATATAATCGTTTTATATTAATATTCTCGGAAATTTAAAAAAAAGTTAATTTTTCTCTAATAACTTAAGGACGTATAAAAAGATTGATATTTACTGTATTAATTTAAATATTGTAATATGAAGTAGTTTTACATTAAGTAGTACAAGTTTCATATTATTAAAACATATTTTATTTATTTATAAGAGAACTATAATATGGTTTTAGTCTATTGTTTTGATTGATTAAGGCAGTTCACATTACTTCGTCCACACGCAGTATTTCGAATAACTTAAAATAACTTTTTTGTTACCATTCACTACATTTTAAAGCAGGCCTAATATTGAAATACGCCACTCTCTGATTTCCGGCCAATTAGAAAGGGTATTGAGAAATCAATTCCTTCTTTGAGAGCATAACATAATTCATTGTCCTGATTAAGCTTACATCCACGTGACTCTGTCTCACTGCGTTGCTATGACTACTAAAAAAAGTAAAAAACATGTTATTAAGTACTTATATGTTGACTTTTAGTGAAATAAACTGAAATTAGGATGAAATTTTTATCTTTACACCAGGGTAGGCAGTGTAGGTAGGAACTTAGTGTTAAGACATTTCACACTTCACCCATTTATCAAGACATTTAAAATCGTCTTGAGTTCAAAGCTTAGAAATACAAATAAATGTCTTCCTCAAATTGAAATCGAACAATTAAAGATAAAAGCCAAAAAATATTGTCAGTAAAAGTTGAAAACAAGGGAAAATGTACTTTAGCTCAATATTAAAATATTCCTATAGGCATATACCTCGATGACCTAAGGGCATATGTATGTATCTAATACAGAAACCACAAATTATAGGTATATTAAATGATTATGTAACACATTAATTATTACGCATTTACACGTCTTCCTCCGCAGGCACGTAAGTGGAGCATACAGCTGCTATTAAATGAGCTTAGCATAAAGCGTATATAGCACAATGAGATTAGAAGTGTTTAACTCAAAATGAAACAGTGTAAGCATTCTTGAGATTAGAAACAGGATAATGTGTAAACATAATATAAAATCGAGTAAACTAAGTAAATATATTTATTATTTTGCTTAAAAAGAACACTGTGGCTCACATTGACATTTATCACAATAGTTACGGATTCAATATCCAGTTCAGTGAATAAAATTTATTTTTAATTGCTAAGCTAACAACAATTGCTAATGATGAATGTGAGTTTAAATTTAATTGGATGCAATATTTATATTGTAGGCATTTTGTCGATATTATAAGATAGTAAAGTACAACTAGGTTAGTCCTTTCATAACGAGTTATAAAGTCATTGGTAAATTAAGCCCAGAGTTTCTGAACACTAATTTTCGTATACTTATCCTGCTCTATGTGAAATATAGGTGAAGCTAAAAAATAGAAATTAAACAACTTCGGAATTAGAAATATTATACAAACTAGAATGAAACGCCATCGGATTACGAACGTCTTTCTTTTAAAGAACACAAATACTCACAACTAACGCCCATATTCGTTTTGATGTAAACAAGTAGCTAAAAAAATCTATGTGAAGCTCCAAATAGTTATTATCAATATTTTATATATTCCATCCCTTATACCAAAATCACAAACTAAACATAATTGATTAAATTGGCAAGCAGACTGGATTAGTGTTGATTGGTTTGCACCTAATCTATGCGTCAATTACGGGCTCTGCAATTTGTAATATATTACAAATTATGAATTATTAAAGATGTTTAAGTTATTTCTTTAGAATTGAAGTTCAATGTGATTTATTTATTTGTTATTAAGTAAACGGTTCGGCACTCCGTTCTCCGCTTTCCAGGCATTACGTATTGAGTTGCAGAACTCGATGCCGCCTTGTCTAATTGCCAGGGCGAAGAAAATGGAAACATAATCCAGCATCCTCGAGAGAAAATCGAACTTACAAACCGTTACGTTTATAGGCATACGCCTCTGCGCTACGGCGGTCATCTAGTTTCTCTTTTGTTTTTAATATATAAATTAAAATTTTGTGTACGTGATTTTTGTAGAAGTACTAGATATATACAAGATAGGTTGGCTTGATGGGATAATATATTCTAAGATTGAAGATATACAATAGTGTTTTATTTCGATTTTGATGTTATATTCAACAATGGTGATTGTTTTTTGTGAAGTATACTATGACAGAGCAATAATAGAACAACTTTATATGCTTTTAAATTTTATTACGAATGCTTAAGATATCAATTTAATATTATCTATATATTAATAATTAGTATTGTTGCAGGCACTGCAACTACTAAAGCAACTTCAGTAACAGTTGAGTGTTTGCTTTGGACATTTACGTATTTGCCTTAGTCTGATTAATACTAAACTACCGCAATGGGATTAATGTAATAATCAATATTCTATGAACCTATTCTAGTGTATGGTATTATGTGGCAATATCTCGATCGCTACCTACGCGGTGTAGTTATTCATTTTTATTTTTTTTTTCGTTCACAAAATCTAGCAGAAAGTGGAGAACAAATTATAGAAATATTCGATAATTTTAAGGTTAAGCCTTACATTTTTTACTTTATCATAATATTTTAGCATAATCTTTGACCATAATTCACACGTAATACTTATTTTTGGATATCTATAGCTCTTGTTATTAAGTCACACAAAAATATTTTCATAATATCCAAGAATCTACCATACGACATCCAAAACAAATCACGTTAATTAACCTCACATTCTCTACGAAACGTTCCAAAAGATTTCACCTTTGAAATCGACATTTTCTGTTTCATATAATGTTAATATTGTAAAAGATAGATACGTTTTATTACAAAGCAATTGTCCAGTGATGCTCTGTAGCAATTAAGTACAGCTCTTGCACCCGACGGCGTAATGGAATGATATCAACAGAGCACTGCAACTTTGAACAATGCAACTATTTAGTGTTTATCAACTCAAAGATTCAAATTTTGTTTAAACGCCAGACATGACAAATAGTTTGTTTTGTTCGCTTGTTTTATCTTTACAATGGACTGTAGTAAAGTCGACGACTGTAAATATTTAATTTTTTTTGTTATTTCAAGTATTGTACTTTTTTATGATATGATAAATTAGTGCTTTATGCACTTTATGCACTTATTTAGCTACCAACCATCATGAACTACGTATATTTTAAATTTTGTAGTTATTAGATTGCATTTAGCTTACTCATAGCTAACAGAAACAGCTTCATTTAAAATTAATAAATTTGAATTGCAATTGCATTGTTTTTAAACTACATACACGTTTATAGCAGGGTAGGCAAAGCGAACTTAGTGCTAATACTAATTAAGAAAGTAGAGAATATTAACGTAGCTTCGTCTTTAATTAAATATAAAAAAAATTAGAAATACGAAAAAATATGAAATGAAATCATTTCTTACAAATAGAGCATATAGATAATTAGCATGTGTTTCAGATTTAAGATTGATTCATACTATCTTATTAAAGAGCTTTCAAGACAAAAACTAAATTTTACTGGAAATATGGATCTGCACATGACAAGAAAAGTAGAGGGAATCATGTGCTAAAGAAACCTAGTGTTATGTCACTCCGTTCTCCATCTTTCGATTTTTAAATCTTTAATGTGAAGTGGCGAAACTATACGCCACTATTGACATTGTTATGGATATTTGTAATAAGATAAGTATCGTATATACTAAACAATGTTTTACCTATCGACACTCTTGTCAATATGTTGTCTGTATCAGTGCATATTACATTACTACAGTCATTAAGGACATTATGATTCTTCATATATTTTAATTGATTTTGAACATTTAATTAATATTTTATTAAAATTATCTGATTCTTAGTAATCTTTTTCTTTGTTTTTATTTATATATTTGATTGCTTAGTCATTTATCATTAGTCTAGACCGTTAATGATATAGATGATATCATAAGTTGTTTTTTAATTATAAAACATCTGAAAAAAGCTTGTATAACTTAATTGTTTTTATTTTTTTGTCAGAATAGAATTATTACTATCCTATAATTATAAAGCTCGTCAAATGTGTTTGAATAACACAAAAACTTTAATCATCCTAAATTGGATGTTTTATAAATAGCCATTTGATAATATTCATTTGTAAATTTTTTGTCTTGATTCTTAGTAAAATATTTATGAAGATCTATTATGACGCATAGAAAAAGAAGTCAAATATCTATACATAATATATCTGTATCATTAGACCTACTAACTTAGTACCTTAAAGTTTTTGTTACATCAATATTATTTAAATAATGCAATTTTTTAAGTTTCATTTTGGAAATAAAGTTTTTAAAGATGGAATAAGATTTATTTAAAATTGATTGAAATTTATTTCCATACAAATAATGAATATATACAAATTGAAGTGACTATTAATCTTTGAGTATGGAAATGGCCATCCACGATGCTGGTCTCTCAGGGGAGCCGTGAATACGGAATGCGGTAAAACGTTGCATAGTTAAAGGAAATTGGAATTGAACGTAACTGTCCAGCGATTAGATTCTATAGTTCTATTCCAGAACCCACCTGAATGGACACAATGTATCTGTTATATGCTTGTGATTTTCAAAAGGTGAAATAGGTTTTTCTATCTGATAAAGTCAGTTCATTTACCTTTTAAATACAGCAGAGCCTGCTAAAAGCTTAGTAAATTCCAAAGTATTTGTTTGGGAACTAAAAGGATTATTATTTGGGCAACAAATATATTAAAATTTAAGTTTTTTTTTTTACTATATTTAATTCATTGAATATTGACTTCGTCACCTTAATTGATTGAAACAAGTAGAACAATTTTTTTACCATATATTCAATATAATATTATAAATCAAATTAAATAAAGAATAATTCAAACCACTCTATTACATAAATGACACACTAATACTATGATTTATATCTACTGATTACAATAAATTATATTAAACGCCTCTTAGATTGACCAAGAAAATCCTTAATACTCCATTCATTTCAATATAAAGTTCAATAATGCAAGTAATTTGCTATTAGCATTCATTGATATTGATTTTGTGAAATGCATTAAGATTTCTATAGTAGAGTTCGTTGATTGATGACAGAACTTAGTTTTGTTACAAACATATATCACAAATACTGCAGACGTGACTGGCTTCTTAACGGGGGGTCTCAGTAATTTAATTGCATCGAGCATACAGTGTTGCCTTTGCGCGCACATGTTACCTAATTATTTGTAACTAAAAATAATGTTTTGGTTTTCTTCCTTTGAAATTTTGTTACTTATAATCACATTGGACAATAGTAAGGGGGAGATAAGACATAATATATTATAAAACATTTATATTACGTAGTACTCACAGGGTAAGCAAAGACGGCAAGATTTGAACTCCTCCCAAAAGCGTTATTAGTTATTTGAACACATTTAATGTTCTTGAAATAAAATAAATCTTTTATAGTTTAAGTGTTGCTTTCCGCCTTTGAAAAATTCAATTTTTTTTTACCTAATTCAAATTGAGCTTTATTCATTCTCGCCAATTGGGAATCGAACCGTTGCGTTTATAGCCAGATGTCACACCATGGCCTTGCACACCTATAAATAGGAAAACTTCTATTTTTTAATTTTAATATTTTATATATATATATATATATATATATATATATATATATATATATATATATATATATATATATATATATATATATATATATATATATATATATATATATATATATATATATATATATATATATATATATATATATATATATATATATATATATATATATATATATATATATATATATATATATTTGCAATATTTGCACATCAATCATTTTATATATAACATATATTCTAAGTATATATCATATTGATATAATTTTAAATAATAATAGTTAATCAAAAGCAGGTATAAACTTAATGTAAACGCAAACTTATAACTTACGGTCAATCTGGCTGTCATCCTAATGTCGTATCATACAATCTATTGACATTAGTACAGTGATTGTTGTTGAATCCAAAAAACTAGCTTATCTTTATTTAAACATCGATTCATTGTTACGTGGTAAGGTATTTGTCGTAAAAAAACACTATCTTTGATCTACTCTTTATAAGTCAATCACGATCTATGTATGATATTTTAATTTGTTTACAAGATTGTTAGCTAAAAAAGTTATGACTAGCAGTGCTTTTAAAGAAATCCTTGTATATAGTAAGTAGTACGAGTTGTTATTTTGATTTAATATATAGTAATAGAAAAGGGGAGCCTAAAAGGGCTATGTTCTCCAATTACGATCTTTTGCAATATTGAATGCTGATTTTCTGAATTTAACACCATTATAGGTGATAACAACTATAGCGAAGAAAATTAAAATAATTCGTTTCTCCACTGGAAATCGAAGCTACAACAATCACGTTGGCGTCGAAATATAAAATAATAAATATTATTTTCTTAAAACTCGTCTTCAGAATTTATCATCGTAATTTTACAAGAGTCGAATTATACATAATAAATCATGGAACTTTTTATTTAAGTATCTCACACATACACATATGTACATACATACTTACTTCTAGTAGTGTTTCTGGCTTGGCAAGAAGTCACGTTCTATGAACTTGCGCCTTTTTTTCCAACTCATTCATTATATATTTGTTTCTCACTGTACTTTAAAATTCTTTAACTTTTAAAATTTCTGCGATTTATTTCATAAACTTAATTAATTTACTCAATTATTCGTCTGCTATAAGGTTATAGTATACTTGTTAGTGTATGTAATAATATTGATATGTGTATATAATTTGAAGATTTTTTAATCAGACTAAGATCATTTTATTATTGTACATTTAAATATTTTGAATCGGAATTGGATTTAAAATGTGATCGTTACTTTATTAAACCCTTTCCTACCATGCCCTAAGCATACTTTCAATTAAAGAATATTAAGACAATGTTTAGAAATTTCTAACACAATCTTGATAATATGTGTACATTATTTATTGTTTATTTAAGTTTATCAGTATATTAATTATATAAACGTATGTATATAAATAATTTATAGATCTTTATGACTCTATTGTGCTACTATTGCTTTCCCACACGTACAGCAGGCCACGATCTCGTTCAAGGTTTGCCGCTTAAGGCGTATCGATATACACAGCGACCATAAAATCGATCTTATCTCATTAATTGTATAAATAAATGTTATGATATCTATTCTACTTTATTACTGAATAAACATATGCGTATGATCAATCAAATTTATACATTCCATATAGCTAGTCGTAATATTATTTTATGTATTTTTACCATGGTTATATTTTTATTTGTTTTCGTTTTGCTTTTATAAGCAAGAAACCCATCTGAATAGACTAACAAGGAAATGCTATATATAATATTATATTAACGATATGTATTCATGTATTCAAGGCAGAGCTTAATATTATTATAGCGAAGCCGTATAAAGAAGTTCCTCATTCAACTTCAATTTGTATCCCGCATATTATAGGCTAAGCAGAAATATAAGAAAAGAACGCCATTTTTGGCTTTCCAGTCGAGCTCTAGAAATGAGTGTGTTGAGTGACGAAACTCAACGTTGTTTTGATAAATAATTCGATACCGAGAACCGTCGTGGCGCAGAGGCGTAGCGTCTGTCTGTAAACGCGACAGTTTGTGGGTTCGATTCCCACTCGGGAAAGATTGATTTTTTTCTATTTCTATTTTCTTTTTTCTGGAAACTACGCAATTCCTCGAAAAAAGCGGACGGAGAAAGACAGGACTAAGCAACGGAGTGTCTTAACATTAGGTTCCTATGGTTCCTGCAGTTCCTCTGCCTACCCTGCCATGTGCGGGATAAAGCGTGAAGGCATAAAAGAAAACTTTGAATCATCTTTCAAGGTTAATCGGTAGTTGATATTAGTATTTGAAATAAATAAAGCATCGTATTATATTGACGCTTTAGGGGCTGTGTAAAAAGCTTACAGACTTTAATAAATATTCTACAAAAGAAGCTTTACATTTTTAAAACATCTTATATATGGATATAGATTTTCAAATCCTTTACTTTTTACTAAACCGTCTTGAAAATTTAGCACGTATAATACTGACAGGTTTTCATTTATCTTTTTATGAATTGTGAGAATAAACTTTTAAAAATAATATATTTTGTTTATATAATATTATGCTCAACTAGTGCTATCAAATTTATTAAGAATAAATAAGAAAAAAAATATATAACAAGTTGAAACTAAAATACTCCATTTTTAAATTACTACTTAGACACTATTAGTCGATTGGTATCACTTAACTCCGCTCTGAGTCTTGCAAAACCTGAAAATGCAAATAATTTCATTCTAGCCACACTAATGCACTTATAACGCGTGTTTTGGAAATTTTATTCACTAATAATATCAAATCCAAGCCGCAAATGTTTTGGAAATTTAAAAAGATTTTTTACCTAACCTACCTACCTAAGATTTTTTACCGAACCTAGTGGTAAGATAATCTATGTCACAATTTTCACCTTGCATGTCATAGCGCGTTAAAGCTTAACGCACAGCAAGTCACCAAAGCGAGGACAGTAATTTACTCTCCCCGAATGGGAATCGAACCCTCAACCGTCACGTTTATCCGTCATACTGTGTCACTGTGCCACGACAATCTAAATAATGCTTGTAATATAGAAAATGTCACAACATTTTTATAAATATAAATGTCGGCACATGTTTCAGTGCTTTCCATTAGTATCCGAAATACATCAAACCAACGAAGCAGGAAATGATGAATTAATTGCACTGACAGCTGGTTGGCGTCACGTTATGTCCCATTTGGCCGGCTACATAAGCAATCCTATTTTACTATCGGTGCTTAGGTGTAATGAATTTAAGTAATTTATTGTTTGCTGTTTATAAATTTACTAACAAAAACTTATTATTTAATCCTATGTATATTATTGTGTAATAAAACTTCGTTATTGTGCAAAATTCAATATAATGACAGTATTAACTCACTATTAGCTCACTTGTGTAAAATAATTTGGTCAATTTGAGTTTGATAAAATATAGTAAAGTACTAAAGAACAGAAAGCTTTCTTTTTATCAGAATTTGATCTTTATTGATTTTTAAGACTGACTAATACTAATAAGTAGTGACGTGACACTCATGTGTTATTTAAAAAATATATTATTAATCAAACTAATTTGTCAGAATTCAACACCATGAACTCACGCAGTAAACAGTGCATTTGAATAATTTTGTGAATCTAATGTATAATGACAAATATATTTTATTATACCTCAATCTGTGACAAAGCGAAGTGAGTGAGAAACAAAACGTAGTGTGTCTTTTAATTAAGCTATTTCTGTCTAATTTGCTAACTGCAGGATAAAGTATGAAACTGAAGTTACGATGACGACGGGCTTTTCCTTTTTAACCTGCTGTATACAAATTTTAAATTAAAAAATAGTGCTGTCATGTAAAATATTCACAAAATGCCTGGACGTTGTTTTTTCATTTAGTTAACCAAAAGATAATTAGTGTATAATTTTTCTCCACAATTAATAATAATGTCACGCAATTCGGTTATTAACGTTATAAGCTCGTAATTAAAGCAAACACGTTTAATTAACAAGTACGTATTTAAAATACATCCACAATTCATTACGACATTTTATTATTTAAACCATAATTTCACGCGTTAAAATATAAACATTTTTGGTTTCAACAAAGTGTTTTACATGGTATTATTATTAGAATATTTTCTTACCTAACTTCACTATTTCTTAATTTCTGGTCTTTTGGATGGCTTACTCCAGCAAGCTTACAGGTCACCTTATGTGTGAGACCTAGAAGCTTGTCTTAATAACCTTGTATCGTACTTACTTAATTGTTATTAATTAATTAGTGTAATAATGACTTATTACACTTTCACTGTAAGTTAAATTAAAATTGCAGGTTCGAACCAATATTTTAACAGCATCTTTTTAGGGCCGTACCTAAGTAGGAAAACGTAAAAGGAAGTCTGTCCGCCTGTGATTCAGTCATTTTAAGCTTTCTCGAATTCAAGATGAGATCAACGTCGAATTTTCAAGAAAAGGCCTCCTGGAGTAGAGAAAATAAAAATTTTATGTCAACGCAATCAAGTTGTAACGCTTATGGCTTCATTTTGGCTATATTGTTTGAAATTTGACTAGGTTTTTGATATTTGGCAATATGTCCATCTTACTTAAGTGGGAATCGAACCCACAAACAGTCGACATTATAGGCAGACGTTACGCCTATGCGTCATAACGTACTATAAGTATTGTCAAATATTTATTTACAACTACTAAGCACTACGTATGCACGTACTTTGAATATAAAGAATAGAAAGTATCAGAAAATCTATTATTGTAATTTATTTCATAAACAATGAGTTCGACGAACGTATATTTAAAGACAATAATGAGATCGTTACAGAATCCCCTGTTATTATTTAACATATCACTATTCACGTTTGTATCTACGTGAAGTTGTTGATTCCACTTCCACTCGAGGGTGAATTTAATTTACATTTCTTACTTCTAGAATACAAAACATGGCGTTTTATGAGTAGAAACGTGGAAGTTGAAATAAATATAAATAAACGTTCTGTATAAGTCAAAAATTTACAAAAATATATCACAATCTGTTATATAAAAATGACCAAAACCAAACATTAAAAATGCATACCATTAAATAGCGCAAGAATCCCGCTTGAATGAAGATTGAATTTGACCAATAGAAGAGAATTTGCTAAGATGCAGCATGCATAGGCGAGTGCGGTGAACTATCCACTGATACAGAATAAATATCTTTAGCTCGGCGCAGAGACGTTGACTGAATTGAAATCAGGGCATAAACAAGTCTGCAAGTCTAGAATTTCTTTGTTGAATTGTTTTGCTTATGTAG
The DNA here is from genome assembly GCA_037178615.1 of Dione vanillae. Lineage (NCBI taxonomy): Eukaryota > Metazoa > Arthropoda > Insecta > Lepidoptera > Nymphalidae > Dione > Dione vanillae. The sequence goes on from JAZFAU010000162.1 coordinate 1,027,911, forward strand.
TAAAAAACAATTTTCTCTTGTATGCAAAATATCAACTACATTTATAGCGAGATGTACTTATGTATGTAAGTGCTTTGAGATGAAAAAAAATTAATAACTAAGTAATAAATTTTACTCGGAGCAGGACGGAGCGGACGGAGAAAGCAGGAACTAAGTAAAGGAGTGCCTAAGTTCCTATGGTTCCTATGGTTCCCTCTGCCTACTATGCCATGTGCGGGATAAAGCGTGAAGACAATATATATATATATATATATATATATATATATATATATATATATATATATATATATATATATATATATATATATATATATATATATATATATATATATATATATATATATATATATATATATATATATATATATATATATATATATATATATATATATATATATATATATATATATATATATATATATATATATATATATATATATATATATATATATATATATATATATATTACAAATTTATTATTAAAATATTTCGTATTAGTAGCAAAAAATATAATTCTCCCATTTTAAAATAATATCTTTATAAATCCTTTTTAAAAAGCATTACTTGTCATTTTCGATAGCCGAACAATTTAGATTCTGGACGTTTCCTATTTGGATAAGAGCCGGTTAAATTTAAGAGTTTCCATATAGACTCAAAATGTGTTAGATGGAATCATTTCGGAATGTAACGACGCATGTGGAATGCAAATCATATTTTATTTTGAACTATGCAAAAGAACTATTAAAAAGTGGACGATGAAAGACAAATAATGATTAAAATTTTAAGTTTGAATTAAATTTATATAGCCTGACAAAAGCGCTGATATTTTTTTTGAATATGATTACAGTACTTCATTTGACTTCTTTTACATCATTTAGAATATCATTAGAAAAATCGATTCCTTACGACGAGCTTATTAGAGTATGAATATGCTACAAACGAATTTTAAAGAAGTTCTAATCGATATTATTAACTATTTTCATCGAGCTATTATAGAGCTATGTTTCTGTCGTTATCATGATTTATTAATAATTATGATATATACAATAATTTCACGATCAACTTAAATCTCACATATATATATATATATATATATATACATATATATATATATATATATATATATATATATATATATATATATATATACATATATATATATATATATATATATATATATATATATATATATATATATATATATATATATATATATATATATATATATATATATATATATATATATATATATATATATATATATATATATATACACAATAATTTCACTATCTACTTAAATCTCCTTTAAAACAATCATTTTAACATTTAAATTGCGTTAAGCAGATATTCAGAAACTAGCGAAGTTGGTTGTTTGCAGAGTGATTTAATAATAAAATTTCTACGTAGAAGAAGAGTAACGACATTACTTGCTACCATAACTTCATTGTTGTCGCCATGACTGATACGTGCATTGGATTCAAGTTTAATTCAGTTATTTAGTGCTCGGCCAATTTCATAATACTGACGCTGGAGTGAAAATTAAGACCCTTTTGTGAGAGTTACTAACTCTGTTATATATGTACGTTTAAATGTGTAATAACGTTATACGATTACTGCGTGGTTGGTTTTTGTATATTTGATGAGTTTCAAATTTAAGCCTGTGAGATTTCAAGAATAATCATATTCAACTTTAAATGTTTGAACAAGTTTCAAAGAATTAAGCTAAATTAAATAAATTATGTGTAAAATGGTTAATATTGAATACCTAATTATATTAAAAATATATAAGTCGATCGCGAGTTTCGTAACTGTCATGAGTAGTAGGTACAATTTTAAGGAATATATTTTTTTTGCTTCACGCTTTATCCCGCACATGGCAGGGTGGGCAGAGAGAACTGCAGGGACTGTGGGAACCTAGTGTTAAGACACTTCGTTGCTTAGTCCCTGCTTTCTCTGTCCCCGCTTTCCGCCTTTTTCGAGGCATTGTGTGTTGAGTGGCGGAACTCAACGCCATATATACATATATTATATAATTTCCTATAAAATATTTTCTACTTGTCATCATCTCTTTCATCATCGTATTGATGATTGATGATGTACAAGATACGTTTTCAATCAATAATACGTAAAATATCACAGAGACCTAAGTCTAGTTTTGTTTTGGATTATTCAGCTAAGTTATTGCTGGAGAAGGAACAAATTCCCATTACCCATAAGTTACTTATAAAATTTATTAGCTCAAATTTGTCCCCGCTTCAAAGATATTTTATAAACGTAAATATCATATTATTTTTTAAACGTAATATAAATATATATATATATATATATATATATATATATATATATATATATATATATATATATATATATATATATATATATATATATATATATATATATATATATATATATATATATATATATATATATATATATATATATATATATATATATATATATATATATATATATATATATATATATATATATATATATATATATAATATAAATTTGACTAAGAAATTAATGGAACAAAAGAATACCTTATCTACTTCTAAACTGTACCAATATATTAGCACACTAATAAACTTCGTTATTTATATATGTCGCCATATTGTTAACACGTAAAATTGTTGACGCGATGAGAATTGTAGCCTTGTACATCAGCCTTCGTTATAAACTTTGTCACCACGAAGTGTCTATTGCATTTGGTACAATTGTTGTTGTTTTCAACAACAACTTATACAAGTTGCCTCACCTTTGTACAAAATACGCTGAAAGCATATATCTAAACTAAAATTAATTGAGTTTCCTGAGATGAGAATCATATCTATTATAAAATCTTATTATTATTTATTTTTGTAAAATTATAAATATATATAGAAACAGAACAGAAAAAAATATTTATAAAGGTATGAAAATCGGGAATTGCTCACGTAAATATAATAGACCTATAGTTTATGGTTCTTAGTTTTAATGATGCAAATATTTATCTTTTCTTTTTTGACAAATGGTTTTTATTTATCGGTCACCAAACATGTAGCTGTCACTTGACATATATCACAAAATTTCGGTGTCATGAAATAGAATAATTTTATCAAAATGCTAGTTTACAAGGAACCCGAGGAAAGGTGTATACATAAGATCGTTGGTTACGGAGCTATAATGTTTTTGTTATTATATATTTTAAGGTTCATTAAGTATCTCAGTAAACGTAACAAAGAGTCAGTTAATGAAAGAGGACCTCGAAAATCACGTGCGAATATAAAACAACGTGGAATTGCTGAGAAAAGATCCAAAAGTCGTCACAAGAATCGGCGGCGTCAAAAAACTATTCCAGATCAGTGTCCATCAAGAGACTATTGTACTTGCTCCTGCTCTTTTCATGACCAAGAATAAATATTCCTCCGAAATAATTTCCACGAAGCCACTCAATCGAGAAGTTTGTAAAGAAATAACCTAATTAAAATATTGAAGTTGAAGTATTGTTATGTCAGTGTAAACTTTAGCATAAGCAATTAAAAAGTTTTTCTAAAGAAATTTCGAGTTCACAAATTACGTGATGCTTGAAAAATGACGAGTCAGTGTTAAAAGATAGTCCCCTTTTGATAAGTATTTTTAAAGCGTACCCGATCTTGCGAAAATCTTTTTCGTTTAAAATTTTCAATGCTTAAACTTCTCACAAAACAGTTGAATCATCTCTTATATAAAGTTTAAAGTTTAGTATATTAACTTATAAAATTTATCCTTTGAAGTTTTATTCTTAGTTTGCAACAAATGACTTTATCTATACAGTCATTTATGACTGGTGAGAGAGTATTAGATAAAATAGTTTGCTTCTATTTTTATTTGAACACTAAACGTTCACACAACACTACATTGTTTTAAAATAAAATGAATGTAAAAGATAACTATATCTTTACTACCTACATGTACTTCGTAATACTCAATACAAGGGCAGTCATTAAAAAATAAGACTCAATTTAATTATTTATTATATTTAAATTTGACTTTATATTAACATAGGATAATATAATCTTACCAATTATTATGAGATTCAAAAAGATTATCCCTCATCGCAGATATATAAAGATAGTAGCTAGTTGAGTTGAGCTTAACAAAGTCAACTTAAGTGAATGAATAATTCGCGAATACTTTAGACAAAGAAAACGGGGTACGTAATTACTGCATAACGTTTGGTGGTATGTTAGTTAGAATAATTAGAGGCGAAAATAAGATCATAAAATACGACCACTATAACTACTTTCATGAAAATTTTATTACATTTTCGCACTCTAGCTTATTAAGTTTGCTGGTGAGTTAAATGAATAAGAATTATGATGTCTACTGGAAGCTTGAATTATGAATGTGCGAAATTACGTTTGGAAACGTTTTTATGATGTATATTCATATTAAACAAGCAAGTTAATAATGTATTATGACATTTTTCACTCCAAAATTATTTTTTCGAGGGTGCACCGCTTAAAAGGAGGTTTTTACCGTAAAATTGAAATAAATTTAGTATAGTACGAGTACGATCTAAATAAAACGGGAGGAAAATAAGGTGTCTTCTACAAGGTCTCTATGCTTATCTTACAAATAAAAAGCAGATGATAAGGAAATAAAAACAATATAAATAAAAACTAATTTTCCTTAATGTTATAGTTATTAAGAAATCTTTAGTTGATTTTGATTTAGATCTTAAAATTAGTTAACAATATCGATAGAGTTATATCTTGTACGAGAGTTCACGTCAGGCACAAGAAATTGCGGTCGTCTGATAGCAACCGCAGTGCGCTTGACGTGCTGCTGGATCCGATACAGTAGTCGGAAACTATTCTGCTAGATTTATATTATTATTTTCAAGGTTTATTTTAAATAATAATAAATATAATCATTCTTTCAAAATACTTGATTTTTTATAAGTAAGAGCCTTAAAATGTACATATATTGAATAAATAAGTTTTAATTGTGACTGTTTAGATGAACAAAACGTGGTATTAGGTTAGAGTTATTTTTTTCAAATGACTAACTTTTTAGTCTTTTATATTTTTGGACTTCGGTCTCACATTTTTATACTAATTTTTTTCCATACATTGCTAAAGTAACTAATTTAAACAAAGTCAAACTATAAACACTGCAGTTTTAGTTTTCGTCTACATGGGCACCAGTGAAAGTGGACACTTTTTCTCGCCAAATTTCCAGTAAAAAATGCGATGATTTCCCACAACTTAACACAAAGTGTCTTGATAGTAGAATTTCTATCGGTACAACCAAACAAAGATTAAAAAAATGTATATTATGAGTATTAATATATTAGAGATATAGCTATTATTGTATGTACCTATATTTATTTCTTGTTAAACTTATGGCATACACGCGTAAAGTATGTGTACTTGTAAAAGGACGGTACGTGATTGACTATAATGCGGATAATTGCGTTTCTTGATCCACTCCAGTGAGCTTCACGGCTTATTTCACCTAAACATCTAAGACATGAAGGTATTTGAGATTATTGCTTGTTTTATATTGATTATTCTATCGAGTCTTCAATATGATATGAAATAGGTTTGGTTTCTTTTGCCATGTCTTTGGTTATATAAATTGAAGGTTATGGACGAAAATTATTTGTCTCAGTAAAGTACAAAATTTAACAGAGGTACAATTTTTACATTAAAAATCTCACTCTCTTTATATATAATTTGAAAAAAGCTTACATGTAGATTTTATTTCATAATAATGTTTATATTTAAAACATTTTTGCTGCATTTCAAATTGTAACACTGGCTTTGGTTTACATAACGCACAACCTTATAGTTTGGTCTAAATAAAAATTATAATATTATATTTTATTAAATAAATACTCAAATATATGTGTTACAAAATGTATAAAATAAATATGTTTTTATTTTCGAAACATCTGATATATTTAATGAAAATGATTAAATACAAATCCTGAGAGCAAAAGTCGAATTAAACTTACCCGCGTAAGATCTTGTAACTATCGATGCTTTAGAACAAAGGTAAGCCAAGTATCTGGCAGATGAGATTACGTTCAAGTTTGTATTTGCTCTTTGTGTGGAGGAAATCGCTAGGGCAAGGAATCGATACTAAGCCTCATTAACGATAAGGCTAATTATATTTTGGTGTTATTGCTTTTTGTTGTGCTTATAACTGTTTTAGTTTATTTTTATGACAAAACAAGAATCAGAGTTAAGTTCCACATGATACGAATACTATTAAGGATGTTGCCACTTCAAATCCAGTTGCGCAATTAAATTTAATTCATTTTGAATTAAAATCGCAAAAATCCTAAAGCTAACCTTAAATTTTGATTACAAGGTAAAATTTAATGAATACAGTAGTTTTAGTTAGTTAGTTAGTAATTTGGAACAACTGGATTACACAAAATTAAATCGAATCTAAACCAATCAATTACAGAAATTATAATTGTTTTCGACGTAAATAAATTCATTGTGAAAAGCGTTTTATAGACATTATGATTATATTAATCAACTTAATCCTTATATATAGCAAATTTGTTTGTGTAATAATAATTTTATAGCCTCTCGTTTCATCTTACTCATATACGTAGAGGGAGAAAATTAATCGTCTGAACCCTCTGTTTTGCTTAAGCGTAGAAAAGAAAAAAGTTAATTTCCCAAGTGGTATTTGATAACACATCGTGTTAACAGAGATGGTTTCAAAGTATACCACGATTTTCTACCGGTCATATTTATTTTTTTTTTATGGGAAGAACAAGGCAAACGAGCGGTCGGGTCACCTGATGGTAAGTGATCACCGACGCCCACGGCCCTGTGTAACAGCAGAGGTGTTACAAGAGCGTTGCCGGCCTTTAAGGTGGACGTAGACGCGCTTTTTGAAGGTACCCATGTCGTATCGATCTGAAAACAATGCCGCAGGTAGGCTATTCCACAGTAGTGTGGTGTGAGGAAAAAATTTCCTACGGAACCAAAAATTATTTTGTATTCATAAATGTTTATAGTTGTTTTCTGTTGTATACTATTTAATTCATATATTCGTAAGATGGCCTTTTAATCATTCAGAAATTTTGGTTTTATATAGAATTTCTACAAATGACTCACAGACAATATACTAAATCTAATACTAACTTTACTTACACGCTTAATCGAATTTTGAGTATAATTTACTTACTCTTGGATCTAAGGAGACTTACATAGATATTGATCAAAATATGCTATTATATAATAATTTTTGAGCTTTTCAATAATATAGGTATAATAATAAATTCGTACGTATGAAATTTAGTTTTTCCATTTAATTTTAGTACAAAGTGAATTTCTCTAGCCTTAGTGACTTGCGAGCAGCCGTACGTGCTCCCTAGTCAAATTTTGTTAACAGAAGAGCTCTTAGCCTAAGGAATCCACCCCGCAGAGATCACATCATAAGGGGCTTTTATATAGAGGAAATTTCATAATAATTTAAATATTTGCTTGCCACTTATTTATTGTATTAAAGGAAAAATATAAACTGTGCTAATATACATTGTCATCTTCAAAGGTGACCTAAAACACATGTTTATTTTAAAAATTTAAGGCCATATAAAAATTATGCACAGCAGGTTTTAAGCTCCTGCTAAATATTTACTGCAGTGCTAAAAACTAGTCATAGCAATTTTAAGCTGCACCCATTAATTGTGTTGATAAATTGTTTGGATTATACAAGCTCGAGGAGGGTGTGTACAAAATTTTAATGGATTTTACTTTAAATTTTAAAATAAAATGGCTTAAAGGATGTTGATTGTTGAGCTAAGTGTAATCCTATTTAATTGGGAAAAAAATATCAGAATACACACTTCAGCGTTCCATTCTGAATTTTAAACGGTAATATTTTACCTATCTTTATTATTTTCGTGTGTTTCCATCATATAAGTAAAGGCTGGGTCGATATAGCCTTTTAATATAATTTTATTTGATATTGAGGACCGTCGTGGCACAGAGGTGTAAGCGTCTAAGTCTGTAAACGCGACGGTTTGAGTGTTCGATTCCCACACGGATTCCATTTTCTTCGCTCTGGAAACTAGGCAAAACGCGGCGTTAAGTTCCGCTACTCAACACGCAATGCCTCGAAAAGACGGAAAGCGAAGGACGGGGAAACCAGGGACTAAGCAACGGAGTGTCTTAACACTAGGTTCATATGGCTCCTGCAGTTCCCTCTGCATACCCTGCAATATGCGGGATAAAGTGTGTATATTTGATATTGCTTATTATATAAATAATAATAGATAAATAATTATAACAATAAGTAATTAATGACTATACACTATTATAAAACTTAACATATATTCGTTATCGTGACGAATTTAGAGAGTGTCTGAGAGTTTTTATTAAGTTTTTTTATAGCTACGAGACTCAATAAAAAGCTGTGTATAAAAATATTTTTTAAGAACTTTTATTGCGTCATATTATGGTTGCGATTACAATTTCGTAACTACATAAATATAGGTAAGTACGAAAGAATGAATACGTATATTTTGACTGTGTTTTATAATTCAATACTAATTTTATTATACAACATTACAATACAATGCTCAGAGCCAACTGAATGTATTATCTTTATTTCATTATAAAATTTATCGAATGTAGAGATAAAATTACGTATATTGTCGAAATTTTCTTTCGTAACTTTATTTCATTAATGATTCAATTACATATTATTATTAAATTATAATCGTCAATGTTAAACTAAACATTTTAAATTTATTTTAATATTATACAAGAATAACTTCTTATATAAAGTTCGTACTTGATGATGAATGGATTAAATTATAAAAATATTGCAGTTTCTTAGGTTTACAGTATTAGGAATGCAGAAAAAAAATTGCATGAACTAATTTAATTACCCTAATTACTTTTTTTATATTTTTTTACGTTTCTATGTTCCGATTGAAACATTGATCTCCTACAACATAAAACTAGGCTTATTATTAGCAACGACAATATCTTGTTCGTCGTTTAGAACACTGGCTAAGTTTTTCGAGGCCTGGATTTGCAAGTCTGTTCAATTATTCCAACACAATAGCTTAATCAACTCGCGCAAGTTTACTCCCCCTTAATAATACAGACATTATTCGCTTCAGTTAATTCTGTCGTGGAGACTGTGCGTTCGTAGGCTGAATGTGTCAATTTAAAATCGAATTTCTCCTTCCTTTTATGTATTTACGATGTAACACATTTAAGACAAGTCTGTATGGCACGTGATCATGTATAAATTTTTAAATAAAACAATTTATCCGGACTAATCGCGTATATTGATTTGTTTTTTGGAAAATGGACCCTTCGAACACTTTGTACAAGTCCGTGGTCATAGATAGATTGTGGTAGCATTTGCAATGTCAATAAACGACTATATTGGTTAAATTTTTATATTTAAAATGTGTAAAAAATCACGAAAATCAAATATCTTATTATGTTAGAATATTTTGTTTACAGTAAATTTATTTTGTGACGTTGACGTTCCATTCTTTAATATACAGACGTGAGCGGACAACAGAGTCTAGTAAATTGGATTGTCTATGCCTGCCTTATATAGAGATGTGTAATATAATTAAAAAATCTCTTAATAGATCTTAATTATTCATAATAATCATTTAGATTGGTTTATTTAAAAATTAACTTCTTACTTACAGTAAGTTCGAAAACATTACCTCAACACAATCAAGTCTAACAGACTGTAACTATAACTCCTAAGAGAAGATACGAAAAGAAAATATAAATAAAAAAGCTGTTTTGACATCGAAGAAAGCCGCCTCTGTTCAGCGACGCAGATGTCTCCAAATATTAAAATGTATGCTAACTCGCCTTTCTAATGACCGTAAGATTTAAATCTAAAGAAATGCTTTTGTTTCGAGTTCAAATAAGAAAAGTTTTATTTTTCCTACAATCTTTTTGTGTATTGTCTTAAAAAAGTTGTTCCTAGAATGACATTACTTATCGAAATGTAACTTATTTATAAACCTTTATGTACAATATGAATTGTTTTTCCCTTTCATACTTGTGTTTGAATTTCATTTAAACATGCTTGAATGGAATAAAAATAATTTAAAATATATAATTATCATTTATACATAATTATAATTTATATACATTTATTTTGTAAAAGATTGAGCTCCATATGCCATTCCCAGCCCCTCTTCGGTCGCAAGCTGAGGCCCGAGACTCAGAAACTCTTGCAGTCGACAAGTTTTTTCAAGCAGCAACATAGTACTTGCTTTTTCTCAAAGGCAGAGTACTTTCTTCTCCATTCACGAGAAAACTGTCCTTGAGGTCAATAGGGTTAACAGTATTAACTAGAAAACAGGAAAATTAAAAAAAGTATGCTATTCAAAATACCTATAATCAGCATTTGACAAAGAAGTCGCTTTCATCATTCATTGCAATGTAAAACTTGTAGGTTGTAAAAATTCTTCAAAAATCGATTACTAACAACTTGTAACGCAATAAATTCCTAAGATTCAGAATATCGAATATGAAAATTTGAATAAAAGTGCACTTTGTTTTCGTCAAGACTTTTATAGGACATAAAATTTTCCAATTGAGCTGTTGGCAGTGCTCACTAGGTTTACATCAAGTCACCAATTTCGCAGACGAAGTTCCAACGAAATGTTTTGGTCTCTCGTAATTTGTTTACCGGATAACAATTGGTATACGTGTAATATAAGTAAATAATGTTTTAAAGTTATTTAGTCATAATATAATAATATCAATGGCTTTCTGGTTAATTTTCTTGGTTTAAACGCGGTGATTATGAGTTTGATTAAACTAGTTTTTTTATTTCTAATTCTGATGAAGCAACAATTTAATGTATACATAACTGTATGATTAACATCAAAGTATTATATATTTCTTTCCTATGAAAAATAAAGAGGAAATTCACTATAAGAAACACTTAACAAAATTTAACTATCATACTTGAAAGTTAAATAAGAGCCATAAATTTCCTACATTCTTGTTACATTTCAGCTTGTTGTAGGGGTGTCGCATGTCGTAGTTTTTCCTGTGGGGCCCAACTTGCTGTCCGAGCCGGAACTGCGACTTCATTCGATAACAAACTGATTTGTGCTGTGCTTGCTATACAAAATGTAATTTATTATGTTTTGATTCCGTAATCACGCTATAAACGTATTAATTTTAACTTTATTTTATATGTAGGTATAGGTAGAGGTAGAGTGATTTGTTTCTTTCATATCTACAAAAATCCATTCAATCAAAAAATAGGGAATTGTAATAAAGGTAAATTTGTATAGAGAAAATGTTACATTAACTACACTATTTATTTTTTCAAACATTTTTTTAAAACATTTAGACATGGGAAATCAGTCGTACATTCCCGAAAATAAAATACGACAATATTATAATATATTACGTGCGTATTTAATTTAAGCACGGCATATTTAACAAGTACAAGTCGTGTAAGGTTTTAAATTTGATAGCCATAATTAAGGACCTTACCATATCGTCCAAGAAATGCCGACATGCAAGAAAATTTCAAAGAAGCTTGATTATTTAATATGCATATACTGATTACTCCCTTGTTTACATTTTTAAACCAATTTATTTTACTTACTACAACACGCAAGTTTAGTTATTCTTAGATTATTTTCGCTTATTATATATATTTATATATATATATATATATATATATATATATATATATATATATATATATATATATATATATATATATATATATATATATATATATATATATATATATATATATATATATATATATATATATATATATATATATATATATATATATATATATATATATATATATATATATATATATATATATATATATATATATATATATATATATATGTGTATAATGTATAAATATGTTATGAACGTAGTATATTGAAATCGGCACTTCTAATCTACTTCAAAAATCAAGGGTTCAAATCCCGCTATATGCATTTTTTTTATTTATTAAAAAACTAAATTAAAAAAAACATTATATTGTAAAATTTATAATTTACACTATACAAATTTATAATTTTACAATATAACGTTTAAATCATTACCTTTTTAATGTATTTCAATTTTAAAATAGAAACAGATAGGTATATGAAGAGTAAATTTCATATACATAATGTTATTATATTCATGCAATATAACTTGAAATAAAAGTTAACTACAGTTCAAAAATTCATCTCGATATTCAATGGTATTTCGAAATTGCAGCCACTGTCAATAAAAGTTTTATTTTGATTGCTAGATCCAATTGCACATGTATTTTAAACAAGTTATTACCATATTGATGGATAGTTTCTATAGGTGTTTTTCATTATTTCTATTTTATATCTTCACTTATCTCATTTATTTTAGAGATATATCTATATATGTATATAGATGATATATTAATAAGACACTTCACTTACGGATTTTTTGGGGTATTTCGGGATAGGCCTACCGCCTTCACCTACATGCAGCCTACGTAACAACCAGCTTTGTCTTACTAAATTAAAAATATTTTAGCTTCTTTTATTTTTAGAATGGAACGGCAGATGAAAAGTAATAAGCGACGAATGACAATAAGTACATAAAACGTAAATAATATAAGCATATTTTACTATTTTCAAACTATTTATATATCCTTATAATAGTTTTGTGTAAGTGAAGTTATAGGACCGTCGTGGCGCAGAGGCGCAACGTCTGCCTGTAACGCGATGGTTACTGGGTTCGATCCCCAGTCGGAGAAGATGGATTTTTCTATTTTCCATTTTCTTCGCTCTGGCAAACTAGGCAAAACGCGGCGTTGAGTTCCGCCACTCAACACGCAATGCCTCGAAAAAGGTGGAAAGCGGGGACGAAGAAAGCAGGGACTAAGCAACGGCGTGTCTTAACACTAGGTTCCCACAGTCCCTGCAGTTCCCTCTGCCTACCCTGCCATGTGCGGGATAAAGCGTGAAGTTAGAAATAGAAAAAAGTTATATATATCAAGAGCAGAGAAACATTATAAGTTCAAACTTATTTCAAATAGTTGTATCATAATAACAACGAGTGTAGTTCGAAAAGATAATCAAAGATTTAAATAATTTTATATCTATAATGTCAATAGATCGAACCACAATGAAATTCTATAGAGATATCCTAACTAGCCCAAGATATAAATAATCAATTATTTATTTAGTTACCAGTATAACAAAATATAGCACTTGGTGTCAGACGGAGACTTTCAACCTCCTCCTGCAGTACGCAAACATTCACACACAATGTTTGCAGTCACGTATATACTTTTAATTTTATTTATATATTACATTTACATATACAACATACATATAGTTGGAATTTAAATAAATTACACATACAGTAACATAGTAGTAACAGTATATGTGGTATCGTAAAAACCGTAGCGTGCCCTGTCCCCGTTAGTAACATGCTCGTGCGAGATTCGTAATCAAATGAATGGCAAGTAACGAAAACAACGCAACTCGTCTGATTACGACTCGTATGTTTACTATTTGCATTAGCCACTGTCGTTGATAGGTTGTTTTGTTTTGAAAAACTGGCATACTTGTAAATCTGATCACTAGCTGTATGTCGAGGTCCTTTAAATTATTCTTTAGTTTCTTTGTTACAATGTTTATTATAATAATAACTGGACTTCTTCAAGCAAAATTTGAAATCAAATTATATTCAAAAAAATTAAGTTGTACAAATATATCAAAATTAGTTATATTGCATCCTATGTGACCTAATGAAGAAAATTAAAGAAGAGGTTAGAAGAGGATGTAGTGAAGTCATAGCATCTTGGAAGGTAGGCGTAAAGTGATAAACGTAGTGTCTTAACACTAAGTTTCCTCTGTCTATTCTTTTATTTAATTATAAATATCTTTTGTACAATAAATAAATATACATTTTTTGTAATTTTCTATGAAAACGCTCATCTACACTTGCACGTAAGTTTATAAATAATTCTATTAAGCTTTCATTGCAAATTAACGGTATACTTATATATGTTTCCTCTTTAAACTCGTTTACTTAGTTCGTATGTGTACGCGGGACATAATCCGACGTCTTGAGTATCTCGCTTAGGAACTTGCGACATTTCAGTTCAAGTGCTCTTCCTACAGAATTTAGAAATGCTATTTGCTGTGTTCCTGGAATAGTCGTTCTGACTAAAATTATTATCACATAAATTTAAGTCAAGTTTGTTGGTGATAAATATGTGAATATTATATATGTCCGAACTAGTAATATAATATATGATATTAGGAGCACAATGAAAAGACGTCCACTCTATCTAATGTTTAATCGGAGACAAAAGCAACACCTTAAAATCTAGTAACAATTATCTAATATAAATCTACCCCCACATATATCACACCTTCACCCTTAATTTCTTAACCCCTTGAGATCTTCACTTTACAGCATAAATAATGAAACTTAAACCTATACTAACTTATATTAACTTATACACTTACTTATTTATTTTATATAAAAGTACATATTATAAGTCACATAGGACATAAACACAAAGTAAATACAAATATTATATCTTATAAAGTAAATACAAATATATATAGACATATCGACCAATATATACAGGTATGTATGACTTTAGTCAAACTCAAACCCATATCGTTTAATGGGTTTTCGAACGCGCTGGGAGCGCGTTGGTGTCGGAACTTCTACAGGAGTTTCTGGGCGAATGAGGCATGACGGTGGTATATCAATCGACTTTTCGCCAGAAGACTGCTGCCTCGTTTGTGCTTCGGGCACGGAATGATCACTTAATACAACTGAATCTTTGACTGTGTTACAATTGATGTTGGTAAATCTAAAAATCGTTTCTTAACTTGATCTACATGTCTTTTGATCGGTGGACCGTCATCCCTAACCACTAAGTAATTACGAGATCCTAAACATTTATCTACTTTACCTTTTAACCATTTCTTTCCTTCCCCATAGTTCCTTGCCCACACCCTGTCACCTGGATTAAATTTCCTAGTAATCCCCGTTACACGTTGTTCCTGTTTTCTTTGCACTTGTTGCACCCTATCCTCTATCATTCTCTCCCCATGTAATAAATCAAGCCTCGACCTAATACGTCTGCGTTGTAACATCATGGCTGGTGAAAGACCAGTGGTACTTTGCTCAACATTTCTGTATGCTAATAAATAAGATTGCAATGCAGCTTCAACATCACAACCATCCCTTAATGATTTTTTTATAGCCCTCTTACACAACTTAACCGCTCCTTCTGCTGCTCCATTACTCGATGGGTGATATACAGGTGTGAATGTTACTTTAATCCCATTGTTATCCATAAAATTACTATATTCCCTATACTATATCCTATATATATATATATATATATATATATATATATATATATATATATATATATATATATATATATATATATATATATATATATATATATATATATATTATATATATATATATATATATATATATATATATATATATATATATATATATATATATATATATATATATATATATATATATATGTATATAGATATACTTAGATTTTCAATCTTAGATATCGTAACAAAGCATCACCACAGTCCACTATGCCATATTGCCTTTTGCGCCAGAGGCAAATTTAATTTTCATTCGTATAAAGATTTTCTTGGTGCAAAAATGAAAATATGCTAAAATGTTTATCTGTTGATAGACGTATACATATACACTACTTACGGCATCAGGAACGTTCACGTCATTTTGTCTTGAATAATTTTTGAGACAATCTTGATGAAGTGATGGCGCTTGATATTAAACATGAGAGTTGTGGGTTCAATACCATCTGGGGGAATTGAATTCTTTTCATTTTCTCTTTCTGGCTACGAAAATCAGTGTGTTTAGCATCACCAGTAATCACGCCACTTGTCGAATTGGGCTAGGCTTCTGCCATAGAATGAAGTATGTACCTATAGTGCTATAGGTTATTTTTGTTTTTCTCGCTTTACCTAGGATATATAGTGACAAGGTTAATGGTTTTTTTCGATTATCTTAGAAGAAAATATAATTGACCAATCTTTTTATAGAATTCAGCTAATAAGATATTGGCATAGATATAATATGTGGTAGGATAGTTTTTTAATATTAATATTGGTTTATTTTTAGCTTATAAGTAATTTAATTTTTTTTTAGCTTCACGCTTTATCCCGCATATTGTAGGGTAGGCAGAGGAAACTGCAGGAACCATATGAACCTAGTGTTAAGACACTCCGTTAATATTACTGTCTTTTAATTTAATACGTGAAGCATGTTACTAAACAGTCCCTTATTTTTTATTGTTAATAAAACAACTTTTAATTGCAGTAGTTGATGTACATATGAAATTAAATCCAATATAGATTCTTAGCCTCAAAGATATGTCAGCAAATATGGTATCGAACCAAAACTTAAATGACAATTCCTTATACATATGAGACAGGTATAATAATATTTGTGCATCATTATTAAAAGCTGAATTAACTGACGACTATCCAAATACATACGTATGGCTATCATATTTTCAAATTATCATTGGAAATACCACATCACAAGAATTTATATAAAAATAGTGTTTATTTGTCCAATAGCTTTAATTTTAAATTATATGTGATGTTGGAAATGACAGTTGGAAATATCGTACTGCGTCTAGGAAAGTTTTGTATATCAACCATTAATATTCAAAATATATATTATTTTTAATAAAAATATTAATATTAATATATTTATTTATCTTCTGTACAATAATATATGTGACAATAAAATATGTGACGTCCAAAAATCGTGGCTTTTTGGTAAAATTTGAATATTACATAATAAATATATATTATAGAAGGTGGGTCTTAAAAGCTTCGTTCCCATAGTCATGCTTGTCTTGTTATCTAAGTGAGTCGTGATATATGCAAAAAACATTTTGATTGGCATATTTATATTACTATTGATGTTTGTAATACTAACAATAGAACAAAAGGTTTTGAATAATTGCAATCGTTCATTTTGTATAAGCTTCCGCATTCACTTTTATTCGCAATAGGTAACTAAGGCAATCGAACAAACTATTCCCTTAAGCTTTATTAAAAAGCTCTTTATTTATTTTCTTTTCTGTATTCTTTTAACTGTTCTTAGGAAAACTAAACTTAATGTATGAATAAGGTGAGATATTTTTTTACCAGCTATCTGGAGGATTGGAAATAACAGAAACTTTAATGTTAAATTATAATTGTATACTGTAATACATCTTTACAATCAGTAAGTGCATAAACCATAATTAAAGAGCAAAATGGTTATTGTTGTTGCAATTGAAAAATACTTTTAAACATATTAGTAAACATAAGTTGTTGATGCCGACAAGAGTACACTCAACAAGCAATGTGTGTGAAGGAAATCGGGGAGCTGAGTGTTTTTTTTGGAACACATTATACAGAAAAAAGTTATTATTTATGTTTGCGACCCATACTGCATACAAAAGAATATTAAATATTTAAGTGGAAGACAAGCTCAAAATTATTAAGATTAGTAATATATGTACGAAGAATCAAATAATAAGATTCGTAAAAGATTTTTTTTTTAAATTTACACGAATATTATATAATTTTTTGGGGTTTAAAGCAAGAAAAGTTTTTTTTTAAACTATTTTGGTTTTCTAGTATAGATTGCAGCTAAAATAAAAACTTAGACTTCCTTCGATCTTAAATGAAGGAGAGCTTTATTTCAAAAACTTCACAATAAAAAATTTATATTTATTATAATGTCCACATGATTTTTGGGAACCCTTTTAACTTTCCGCTAATTGTATTAACGCCGTCATCGTATTCAATAAATTACGAAAACCCGAAGGACTTAATAACATTATTTGAGGAAATACTTTAATATTCCAAAAGCTTTCTAACTCTGATGAGAAAACCACTCAACCATGCATTTAATGCAATTACAATGTAAAGGGAAATGAAACCAGGTCAAAATAAATTTAAATTAAGATATCTTTAAACATTCCTTTAATTGTATAAAAGCAATTTGCTATTGAAATTGCAAGCACTGTATGTGTACGCTGACAGTAACAGTGCGGCTGTCCCGACGGCCAATGTCGATCTAAATGAGGTAATAGAGTTCGATTTAATTAGAGAAACAGGTGCTCCTAATATACTATTCACTGTATCAATGTTCAGTTATTGGTGTAAGGTAAATTATTATACTTCGTAAGTAGTAGTAGTAATAATAAAAATTACTTAAACAAAACATGTTAAAATATTTTTAAGATACAACGTTTCTAAGAAGCACGAGTTTAAAATCCGCTGCGTTCAAATTTTTATATTAATCTTTAAGTATTGTTCAGGACCGTCGTGGCGCAGAGGCGCTACGTCTGCCTGTAACGCTGACGGTTTCTGGGTTCAATCTCCAGTCGGAATAGATGGATTTTTCTATTTACATTTTCTTCACTCTGGTAAACTAGGCAATGCGTGGCGTTGAGTTTCGCCACTCAACACGCAATGCCTCGAAAAAAGGCGGAAAGCGAGGACGGAGAAAGCAACGGAGTGTAAAAAAAAAGTATTGTTCAGTGTGATTAACAGTTTAAAAATCGTAAAAGTATGAAAAGTGTAAAGTAGCGGTATTACAATCCACAATTCTTGAATGTCACTCAAATATAGTGGACTATTAAAAGAAATTTTGTACGGAACCAAAATTGATATTGCAAAATTGGTATTGAACATTTGAACGCCAAGACTTTCGAAATATTTTCACAACTGTAAGTCAACGAGAAATATTGTGATTTAAGAACATATAAACATTGAATTGCTTTAATTTAATATGCAAGGAACAACTAATATAAATTTGTAATCTTTACACCTTTAAAAATATTATTTATATAAGGAAGAAATATCTTTAGCTACAATCCACAAAAACAATTATATATTATAAATACAAGGACTGATCTAGTATCATTTTCTAAATATAATTTCTAGTGAGTTTACTAAACACGTAAGCCGTTAAAGCCGAAAATGAAAATTATTAAAATATACGACAGCGTAGAACATTCATCGTAATAACAGGGACAATGTATATGCTGGCTAAAACACCGCCAGAATTAATGCTATTGTGTTATCACAAATGTTAATATACTATCAAATGTGTACAATATTGAAATAATAATATGATTTGAATAGTACAAATTAAACACAAAACTATGTATTCATTGAACGAAATGACATTTTGTAATCAATGACTACCTAGTTTCACTTTGGACATTTGTAATTTGATGTTGCGTACAATATATATTATGTTATGTATATGTTAGAATTTAATAAAATAACGTTTTATTGTAGAATTATTTCCCTAAGGTTTATAGCGTCTTGGTTTTAGTGCATTATTTTTAATTTTAGTTTTTGACTTAAGCTTAAACGATGAAGTGTCTTTACATAAATGTAGTATAGTGATACATTTATATATACATATGAGGTGTACACAATACTGTGTTAAATAAAGACATAACTCTAGTATTATTCTAGCTTTAAACACGATTCTAAAAGACAAAGAGCTTGTATTTTATCAACGTTGCAAAGAGTAATATCGCCATTGTTGTCCGCCGCGTAACTCACTGTGTGGCCACTTTTTAAGTGTCAACGTATGGACAAATCGAGTTTGTAAGATAGTGTTGAGATTTTGTTGTGATTTTTCATACAATATTATAGTAACATGTTAACGTGGTTGCAGTGTCGTTGGAAAGCGCACAAAAGACTGCATAGTGTACCAAAATAGTAGTTTGTTAAAAATATATTAAGTAATAAAAGGGCTTTTATTTTGGTTCTTTAGAAAAAATATACTTTATATTTATGCTTTATTTTAGATAAAATGAGTAAATACACCATGCAAATTAAAAATTATCGATTTATAATTTGCGACATCCGGTGACTTATAATCACAAAATTGGCATGGGTCCCTTGGACCTATATTATGGTATATAATAAACACACTTTAAAAAAAAACAATAATTTTTATATAGAACAGGTATCAGTTCAAAAACCACGTCACGTCAAATCTAGATCACAACTTCGATAGATAAATGTTACAAAGAATGGAAGAGAGAAATGTTACATATTAATCAAAACATTTCGTGACAAGTATACAAGGTTGTAGATATAAAGCTTCTGGGAGTAGTGCACCGGAAGCATGAGCGATGTTTTTGTTGTTGCTATAAAAATATGAAGTACTCCTTACTGACTAAAAATATTGTGTTAAAATAAAGGCACCCAAGCTTTCGTACAGATATGTGAGTATACAGATATATATTTTTTAACTATATAACGAATTACACTACTCTGAATACAGTAAAACACATCTCCAGCTTTGTCACTAGTGAACTCATAGAGAACGGAGCACTAAACACTGTAGTCCCTGCGTTTTTCTCTTGCCTTGTCCACTGTCAAAAGCTTCTCCAGATAAGATTTCATTTCCTAGATTTCATTTCAGGTGATCATGCATTATACATGATATTCTTTGAACACATTCGACACTATCTTTTTGAAGGTCAACCTTTAACCTCTCTTATCTCTCTTGAGTTAAATCGATCAATATAGCTTACTTTTTAGCTTCACGCTTTATTCCGTATATAGCAGGTTAGGCAGGTTAGGGACCCACAAACCGTCGCATTAACAGGCAGAAGCTACGTCCAAGTGCCACAATGGCCTTATTTTTTTTTGTAATTTATAAGCTATAACTAAAAAAAATATAGCGTATCCTACAATTTTATTGCCATAACATAAGTGTGTCACAATCTTAACAAAGGCGATCCTGTGACAGCATATAGTAATTTCCCAAGCCGAAATTCAATCTCATACAATATTTCGGATGATTTGCACCGTCGCAAATTTTGTATTGTTGCGTAACAAATTTATCACTTTGCCACGTTTACTGCTCACTGTCGAATGTACAATGACACACATTTCCATATTTTGATGCCACTGTCAATATAAATCGGGGAAATATGATTTGTTAATATTACAACATGCTACTTTTTATTCCGAATAGTAGATACATTTTTTTAGCTTCACGCTTTATTCCGCATGTTGCAGGGTAGGCAGAGGGAACTACAGGAACCATAAACACTCAGATTAAGACACTCTGTTGCTTAGTCTCCTGATTTCTCCTACATACCTTATGAATTTTCTTAGAATTGCGAATATTTAAGTAATAATAATTATATTATATTATAATTTTGTTTCTTCATTTGTAGTACAGAGAATAATATATGACTGATATCGTTCAGTTACAAGTATCATCTTGCTTTTATCAACTTTGATTAGCATAGCATTTATACGAATATTAGCATAGTAGTTTACAGTGATACTTTTAATTTTTAAAAACAGATCGCATCGAAGCACAGCGGCTTTTTCGGTGGTTCGACCCCTCTCAAGCAAATGATTATATTTTAATTATTTTCATTTTTTCGCTCTGGTAGAAAATAAAAAGTAAGCTGTGGTGTGCGACGATATGAAAATAATATTAAAAGTGAGAAGCGGAGCATCCTAACACTACGCCCTCTCTTCCTATCCCGCTGTGAAATAATATGGTAATTTCACCGTGTTACCATAAGTAACTTTCCTAGAAATATGAGTACGTACAAACATTATGTAACTTTATAACAAAACATTTTTAACTTATTAAATAACGTTGCGTGGTTATTATTAATTTATTAACTTATGTTCAATTAATCATACGTTAATTAGGCAAGTGGTTACATTAACTGTATTTCCCTCAGTGAAGTCATCATTTACACGAAAATGTTTCATTATTTTAATGTTTATAATTAAAATTTTATAATTAAAGTAATTTTTGGACTTTGTTTATGTAATCATTTATCTAAGTAACTGAGGGTGTGTGTCATACAAGTATGCTACTAGAAGTTTAAATTTTTAAAATGAAATTTAGAGTTTGTTAAAAATTAAAAAATGACTAAAATATGTATGTAGTGTAAAAATAAAATAGTTATAGACTATTTATAAGATATGTTATTATCAATAATTTTAGTAGCTAGCTCATATCAAAAGCTTCGATAGCGAAAGCGGAAGCGGATGCATATATAAATTTTCAATGTTTTATGGATTTTAACCAACTAATGTACTAACAAAATATGTGAAACATATTTTAGATCAGTAAACAATATAAAGACTATTTAATATTAAAATTATAAACATAACAATTCATTATATATACCGTTTAAAACTGTCATTCAGTTACTAAGCCTTTCAAATCCGACTTGTTGCAATTATAGTGGCAATTACTAACTTGGAACTAAGTCGAGTGAAGTTTCCTTAATTTTCCAAATCGCCGTAATGACTTCCTAATTGCCGTGCCAAACTTCCTGATACAATTTCTCACGCAGTACTTCTTATTCCTTGTATCAAAGGTTCTTATATCAAGTTATGTCTTTACAAGTATATTGTTACGTATAATATTCTAGGTGGTATCTTAATATAATAATTATAAATATGTAACTTGTAGGTCGTATATATATATATATTTTTTTAGAGCAATGATAACAGATTAGATTTAAAATTTATCTTATAGGTTACTACGGGAAAAGGCTGTTAACTATTTCTCTTTTAACTGTGAGGTTAATTCTGCATTTGCTGCATTCCGCTCATGGGAGGGTAGGCAGGGGAAATCGTAGGAATTGTAGGAACCATGGGAAACTAGTGTTAAAATTCAAAAGACGCCGTTACCCACTTTCCACCTTTCGAAGCATTGCGTGGTTTATTATTATATTTATGTTATATTAACCATGGCGCAGTGGCGCAACGTCTGCCTGTAACGCGAGAGTTTCTGAGATTGATTCCCACTCGGGGAAACTAGGCAAAGCTCGACGTTGAGTTCCGTCACTCTACTATCGAAAAATGCGGAAAGCGGGGACGGAGAAAACAGGAACTAAGCAACAGAGTGTCTTAACTGCATTCTTGCCTATTCTGATATGTGCGCGAAGCAAAAAAAATATTATAATAACAATACATGTATGTAATTAAAATATATTGCTAACAAATAACAAAATGTAAATACAACATTTTTTCGAGTATAAAAAATACATGTTTACTCAAGCACACCTTTTCAATGCGTCTATTAGTCAGCGTTATTTGCAATGGATCTGACCCTATAATCCTTAACCTGAGCGTGACGAGTCGACCTTCCACCGACGCTATAAGTCACATTGTTAGCTACAAGGTGCAGTACAGAGATTGTCTCTTCGCGATGCATGCACCAAGGTCAGTCGGACAGTAAACAGATATGCATTGTTGAAGAAATTGCACCGCTGTGAAGTATGTAGTTTTTAATTAATTAATATTTTTTTTATATTCTATTTTAAATTAAATTGTAATTCGTTTTAAAAACATAATTAAATAGTGATATTATTGAAACCATCATGATGCAACGTGAAATTATGTGGCCGGTACAAAAGGTCACGAAACTGCATTTCTCTTGTCATGCATTTATTAAACATGATCAATTCAAGCAACGAGGCTAAGATTTAAGCAAGCTCGAATTCAAATTGAAAAAAAAAATTACACTGTGTACTATGTATATTACACTGTGTTATTCGTTTCCCCGTAATTCAGTACACATACGGGCAAACTTCATAACATATGTATATATGAATATGTCATATATACGATTTAACTACTTCCATTCCATTATGAAGATGATTATCAATTACATAAATGTTAATTTTAGTACTAACACCCAAGTTTTGATCGAAATCGACATACGCAAAAATAGGTTTTATGTAAATTTATAATAACAATTATTCGCATTACAATTTATAAATAAAAATTCGATACTACGAAGCAGAAAAATATAATATTTCACTTAGATCGTTCCTCTATTTTAGCGTGAGGTTGCTATAAATCTCCATGCATTATTCTAAATCGTTAGACATGACTCGAATTTTTAAAATATAGCTTTGTGCATTTTACACGTGTGTTTATGCCACCTTTATTGTATTTTAAAATCTGCACATCTAGCGAAGCGATGCTATAGATCTGCATACAAATACTTGAATGTATCACGACTGGCATACCTTGGTAATAATGAATAATTGTAGAGCATTTCTTTAAAAGGACAAACGTATATTAATTGTTTTCAACATGTAATTTTTCTTTAGCTCAAAACACTTTTAAAGCTTACCTGGAAATTGTTCACATATTAACTGAATTGCTAATCATAATTGATTACACGTAATCGATACTAACAGTATATGCAGGCGACTAACACAGTCTATTTTTTAAAAGGCTGCAGCAGTAGGGAGTGTTTTCATTTTGAAGTGTCAAAATGTACCAAAATATTAATGCAACATACATTTAAGTCGCTGCATTATATATTGAAATATTTCCACATTCTTTAAGTATATATCTAAAGCTTCTTTGTTATATATGCAAAGACCGTGGTGCCGTAGAGAACGACGGTTTGCGGGTTAGATTTACACTCGGTGTATTCATTTTCTTCGCCTTTTCAACAGGCAATGCCTTCAAATGCGAAAATTTCAGCACGAAGTGTCTTGTCACTAGACCGGCTGCAGTCCTCTTTGCCTATACTGGTGCGTACTGTCTTGAATCTTAAAAAAAAGGACAAAATCTCTCAAAAGTTTTCATGCTGCTATAATATCACTGGCACAATGGTAGCATTGTAAGTAACAATATTGATAACATATTACAATCTGCTATCACCATCAGCTTCCCAGGGTCTAGGAGTCCTTATAGTTCTTTTGTTACATATCAAAAGCCTGAAGCGCGCATTAATTTAAATCTTAATTTATATTCATAGAAAGATAATTACTATCTTTACGCCCTGCAGCGTTAGTTCTTGTTCTTATTGTTTTAATCCTTTGGTTTCTTTTATCATTAACTCTTGCATTTCGTATAAAAATGTTTAATAACAGAATACTTGCAGGTTTGCTGTTATCTAGACTAAGTTTTTTTTTTAATTTCTTCCTTTATAAAATATTACATAAAGATATATTTTGAAGAATTATTATATTAATTAATCAAATAAGTTATATGCATATCGGCATAAGACCTAGATCGGTGTAATGAAAACTTGTAGGTCAAGTCAATTATAAGATATTAGCACTGTTGCCTTTTTAAAAAAAATATGTAATTTAAATCAAATTTAATAATAAAGTAAAACTCATTATGCAAACAATTAAAACGTATATCCCAGAAAAAATAGTTTCAAACTCGTATCTATACTTTATTTCATAAAAAAACATTGCGTATGGCCACAAATTTAAGTTGGACGTTTATTAAAATTGTAATTCAGTCTATATTCGACAAGAAATAAGAACTGACAGAGTAAACAAAGAAAAATATTGAAAATAGAAAGTTTATTTTCTAAATAATTAAATAGAAATTAAAACGCAAAAACAAACTATTTCCAACTTAATAGCTGTAATTCATTCCAAACAAAATGTTATAAATTTTTAAGTGTTTTTTTTTCAAGGTTCACGAAATTCCTACGAAACTTTCAGTACTCGAGTGTTACTTGAACTTGACATGTATTTTTAATGTTATTAACACACTAAAGACATACGTATATATTTAAATATAAAGTTGTGACGATGGGGCGCAGCAGTCTAACTGTAAACGCAACCGTTTGTGGGTTCAATTCGCATTTAGGGACGATGGAATTTTCATTTTCCTTGGTCTTGTATCTAGGCAAGCGCGGGGTTGAGTTCCGCCACTCAACAAAGAAGGTGAAAAGCCGGAAACAGAGTGGTTCCCGCTGCCTACTCTATTAAAATAATCCAAAGAAAAATCTAAAATAAAAGGGAAAAATGGTAACACCGATATTTCTTGTTTTATTTTCCGCGTGAATGAAATTAATAGCTGTAACTATAAGCTGTAGTTACAATATTTAGCAATATATGTTTTGATTTATGCCTAAATAGTTCAACATAACTTTAAGCAATTCGTCTATCATTTTTTTTTTACTTACCTTTTTTTTGTATTTTTGTACTTCTTTTATAAAATATATTAATATAATTAAAAATAAGTTTTTTTAATATGCTTAAGTATCATGTAGAAGAATGATAACTCTATTACTAAATTATAAACAAAATATAAAGGAGTCTTTAATAGACAGTATACCTGCTTTGTTAACAATATTTAATATTTATAACATATAATATATTTGTAAACAAACGTGGAATAAGATATTACTTGTCACGTATCACCCACTCACCGTTTATAAATAGCATATCAATCGCTTCTGAACATAATATTACCTTCACTTCACGATGTAATATAATTGTACCTTCTGATTATTCTGCAAGTGATGTAAAGAATCATAGCTAATGAAATATATATATATATATATATATATATATATATATATATATATATATATATATATATATATATATATATATATATATATATATATATATATATATATATATATATATATATATATATATATATATATATATATATATATATATATATATATATATATATATATATATATATATATATATATATATATATATATATATATATATATATATATATATATATATATATAAAATAGTGTAAACATCATAATATATAAATCTATTGTATAGTAAAGTATGTTTAAACAGAATTGTGCAAATATTATCGACCAATTTGTTAGACATGGTAATTTGTATCAATATTTCATACTTGAATGTTAAAGATAACCTGTAAATTATTCAAAGCTTATTTTAATTGTTAACGAGAAACAAATGTAACACAAATATAACATAAATATATAAATATATACCATTACTCCTTACAATTACTTCATTTATGGGACATGATAAAGAGCATGTTATTACAAATACTAACTGCTCTAAAACTCTAATGGCCTCTTTCACTTTCACTAATATGGATAAAGTTTCAGACAGTCAGCTAGTAACTAATATATAGATAAAGGATGTTAGATTTTTTTCTATTTCACCATCTATCCCTCCAATTTCTTATAGGCTGACTTACCAGCTATTTAATAATGTTGATTAAAAACGACAACAACGCAAAATTGCGATTGATATGTTTAATTACAACGTAAATTATGAAGCAAAATATAAATTAAGCTAATAATTACAATATTTTTTATTGTACTATTTACACAATAATAATGTTTTATATTTTTTAACTTTTTGAATATTTTCAAGTTTAATTTTATTAGTGAAGAATGAAAGTAGCAGTATTCGTACGATTCGTTATATAAAAAATGTTAATAAAGAAATAAAACTCAAATGTAAGTGACATTTACCTAGTCTATCTTTTGGTTATAAAAAATTATTATCTTTAGATAAAGACATAATTCCACTTTCAATACAATTATATATTAATTATAATTATATTCGTATCTGCTAGATATTTCAATCGGAACCAATAATTGTTCCTTATCTGCCGGATAAAGAACATCTTTCCTGTCTGAGATTTTATCAGTAAGAGGTGAAACCAGCCCTAAGTAATGTATTCTGCTATATTTCCCTGTCAAAGAATTTCTACTCCACGATACGTGTAGTTTAATATACTTTAATTTATTTTCTCGAGGGCACCACAAATGCATTTACAGAGACTTCTGTGCTTTGGCAGTTCGAACGTTATGCACTATGTCCTTATTTATTTCTTGATTAAAAAGTTCTACATACTTGTTTTTTATGTCTTCACGCTATATACCGCACATGGCAGGGTAGGCAAAGGGAACCGGAGGAACCGTAAGGACCTAGTATTAAAACATTCCACGCCTTTCGCCATTTCGAGGCATTGCATGTTGAGTGGCGGAACTCAACGCCGCGCTTTGCCTAGTTGCTAGAGTGAAGAAAATGGAAATGATAAAATAGATCTTCCACAAGTGGGAATTGAACCCACAAACCTTCGCGTTTACAGATAGACGCTACGCCTCTGCGCCACAACGGTTATACATACATACATAATACATATCTACTTACATAATAATATATAGAGTTTCAACTTGCTTAACTAAGCTTGTATTAAATTATTTCAAAAATATATAAATATAAAATACAAATAGCTCTTTTTAAACAAACATACAATATGCATCATAGAGCACGTACATGCAAGTTGCTTTAATCTTGAGAAACAAAGCATGTGTTCTTTTCCCAAAGACAGCCAGCGGTTGGGACTTGAACCTTTGTTCTCAGCTCTCGACTTTGAGCTACACTTAACAACACGTGAAAACGTTTTAACTCCATTTTTGTTTGTGATTTTTTCAGTCTAGGTTTTTCTTTATGATGGAACAAAATTTACAAACGTCATAAATCTTTTATGAAGTTTAACCTGTTTTTGTAAAATTCGTTTTTATATTTAGAGCTATGGAGATTGTAAAAATATTAATATGAATATGCTTGACTAAAATTTTGCAATTGGATTTTAATAAATTGGACTAATATTAAAATGGGTTATTGTAATATTCAGTTTCTTTACATATAAATAGTATAATTATGGGAAAAAGTGTAAAGTTTTATAATAATTTAATAGCAACGTTAGTATAATTTGTGGTATGTTAACATTTTCTTCGATAAAACTTCTTATTAAATTTACTTAAATTCTTTATTAAAATAGACAGTGTAAAATCAAGCGCTTGAAACAAAACGTTACATGTTTAGAAACGAAACTTAACGCTGCTATTTAATGTAATCTGTATTGTTAATATGCAATTGAAGTAAAAAAATATAGAAAGATTATCCATTAGGCTATTAGGGCCCTTTAAATTTATTCATTCTTATTACATTGAAAGATCAATTTGTGAAGGTAATGACTGATGATGACTTGTATATCAATCTGGTGATGCTAACTGAAGCAAAGATAAATATATTTAAATATACTATGTATAATAGTTAAATAGATATAGATATATTTC
Organism: Dione vanillae; assembly: GCA_037178615.1. Classification (NCBI taxonomy): domain Eukaryota; kingdom Metazoa; phylum Arthropoda; class Insecta; order Lepidoptera; family Nymphalidae; genus Dione; species Dione vanillae. The sequence continues at coordinate 1,056,815 of JAZFAU010000162.1, forward strand.
TGTATAGAATTATTATTAATACATTTGAATTTGACAGATGCCATCCAATACTTAGTTAAGTTTATCCTGTTCAAATCACAACAATATATTATATTTACAACTGAATGGATGTTTAATGCAACTTGACTTGCTCGATAAAGAGGATATTCAAAACTACTATCTTATCTTCAAAATAATTTATGATGCTTCGGTATACCTATTCGTGTACAATGCGAAATTAGAATTTCAATGATTTGTTAAACGTTCACTTTTATAGATTACGTCTAGTCTATTCTAGTACTAGAATTAATTAGATGGTTTTAGACATGAAAGGACTCTTTAAAAAATTATTAACATATTTATAAAGTTTCAAAAGAAAATTATGCTAAAAATATCCTTCAAAAGACCTTTTTAAGATGATGTTGAATTAAAATGTAGTAAAAATTATTATTGTTTCAAATATTACATTTTAGATTAATCGAAATCGGAATTGGCGTTGTGGCTTAGTATTTTGATATTAACTCTATGGATTTTTTGCCATACGTGAGAAGAAGATTTACCGAGAATCAAAGTTTTCTCGTTTCAGTTTCAATATTTATATGCCAAATTAGGTCATAACATTTAGAATAAATTTCAGAATAAAATTTTTTGGGCACCTTCTGCTTATTTTGAATTTTTCTCAAAATGGTTTAAACCTAAAAGATATAATTTACATACTACTTGACTCATTTCAACATGGCACCTAACGTGACCGGATGGAATAATTCCGTTGATTCTTTTTTTAGTGTTAATTAATAGAATATTCTTAATATTAGAATATTCTCAAGAGAATATTCTTATTTAAAAATATCTCTGTCCACCTGTATATGTCCGGGCTAATTTCCTGAAAAACTGAACTATTTTTATAAGAAGGATAGAGAGACTAGAAGGTGAGTACTGACTAGTTATTGCACAGGTTTATCTATTATCACATTTTTCTTTTTACATTTTTATTTTTTTTTTATTTTCTTTACTTTCCAAAAATAAAATTATTCGAAGAATAACATATTCAAGTATTGTACGTATTCATAATATATACTTAGTCTGGCCATAAATACTGTTACTATTCAAAAAAAGAAAATATTACGTTTGAATTTGGAATCTGTCATTTTTATATGATTGCTTGATGTGTTTTCTTATTTTCGCGCCATTATATTGTTAAATATTTTGTTATATTAAAATGGAGTGGGGTGATAAAGAGAACCGAATCGCTGTGATTGCCTTACATAAAGTAGGTATGGAGAAAAGTGCAATTTTTAAAACCCTCCACCCGCTTGGTATTAGTCAAATGTTTGTTTACCGGGCTATTGATAGGTACAATGATACCTCCTCTGTTTGTGACAGAAAAAGATCTGGCCGTCCACGTACCGTTCGTGTGAAAAAGGTGATTAAAGCAGTTAGGGAAAGAATTCGAAGAAATCCTGTCCGTAAGCAAAAGATTTTATCTCGGGAGATGAAGATAGCTCCTAGAACCATGTCGCGTATATTAAAAGATGACTTAGGACTTGCAGCCTATAAGAGACGTACTGGTGACTTCTTAACTGATAATTTAAAGAAGAATAGGGTGGTAAAATCCAAACAACTACTTAAGCGGTACGCAAAGGGAGGTCACAAAAAAATTTTGTTTACGGATGAGAAAATTTTTACAATTGAGCAGTATTTTAATAAACAAAATGACCGTATTTATGCTGGAAGCTCTAAAGAAGCTTCGCAATTAGTAAACAGAGTACAACGTGGGCATTATCCCACTTCAGTGATGGTTTGGTGGGGTGTTAGCTATGAAGGGGTGACTGAGCCATATTTTTGTGAAAAAGGTATTAAAACGTCGGCACAAGTTTATCAAAATACCATTCTTGAGACGGTAGTTAAGTCTTTAACTAACACCATGTTCAATAACAAAGAATGGTGCTTTCAACAAGACTCGGCACCGGGTCATAGAGCTCGATCCACCCAATCTTGGTTGAAAACTAACGTTCCGGACTTTATCAGCACTGAAAACTGGCCGTCGTCAAGTCCTGGCCTAAATCCATTGGATTATGATTTATGGTCAGTTTTAGAGAGTAAGGCTTGCTCTAAACGCCATGATAATTTGGAGTCCCTAAAACGATCCATTCGGTTGGCAGTGAAGAATTTTCCTCTAGAAAGAGTTCGTGCTGCTATTGATAACTGGCCTCAACGTTTAAAAGACTGTATTGCAGCCAATGGGGACCACTTCGAATAAACACTGTATATTTTTAATAGTTATATATTGATGTATTAAACTAACTCACTATGAAAGGAATAAATGTTACGTATAAAAAAAAATCGTGCTTTTCTTTATAACAATATTTATGGCAAGACTAAGTATTATGTTAGCGTAAATCGGAGAAGGTCAATCAAGCAGATAACACCACGGGTTGCTAGATGATATGCAATAAATCAGCCATCACTAGTCCACACTATTTTATGTTGAATACGCAAGAGTATCTCATTCCCATAGATATACCTAAACGAATGCACAATTGTCCTGTGACACATTCAATCGTTTTTCAAGCGTGAGACAGCTAATTTGTCTAGCATGTGATCGCGTCTCCGATCCGGGACCGTATAAATTTAACGCCTATAGGGTACCTAGGTAATACTATGGAAACATAAATTTAAAGCAAGCCTTCGACGCTTTTCCTGAAACCCATTTTAGCTAGTATTTTTCAGTTGAAAAATTTTGTGAATTATGCTCCGGACATAAGTAAATATTCAATGTATTTCTGACTAATGGGAATGGGTTCAGTGAAATAACTACACTTATACTATATTTATAAATAAATATATTTTTCTCTCAAAGTATAAATCAATAAACAGTTTAAGTGATATGTCAGTAGCCGGTACGGTATATTGCATTCTTATGTTTTCGTTTCATTTACGAATGCAATTCTTAATTGGTACCGTTGCTTTATACATAACTCTTAATTAATTGAACTGTATATTTATAGATTAATTAATACTGAAACAGTTTTATTTATGATCATAAAAATATATAATATCTAAAATATAGTGATATTACAGTTATGTACTCTATTTTTGGTAATTGAAAATAATCATCTTAACCCTACTAATTCCACATCATTTTGAATTATACTTATAACTCAAGTTTTTTTATTTTTTAACTGGGCAGTAGAGTAGGCATAGGGAACTACAGGAACCGTGGGAACCTAATGTTAAAACAATCTGCCCCTCACTTTCCGCCTTTTATGATTTTGCATATTGAGTGGCGGAAAGTAATTAAAAAATTAAAAAATAATCCATCCCCCCGGGTGTAAATTGACCAAACAATTCAAGCTTTAATTATATCTACTTTTTATTAAAATGTCTGTTGCAATTTCAAAATAACTGTATATTTTCAAGTGTATATAAAGATTTATATACTACTGAAATATAGGCGTTTTTAAAAATCTTTCCTTTATGTCCGAGCTTACATTCCGGAACAGCTGAACCGATTTCTATGAACTGGACACTGAAAAATACATTATGTTATCGAGCAATATATAATTATAAAACTAAATTTTAATATATTATTTTTCTTTAAAATTTCTTACTTTTTTTTCAAATACAATGTTTCTTATAAATACTATACACAATCATTATATACAGTAAAATAAAAAAAATATTTTTAGCGCTTTAGGTACTCCTCTGAAAGGTGGAGTAAGTAGTAGAAAATGGCAATAAAGAGACTCGGTTCTCCAATTTCCGCGACACACCGACAGTGTTAAGTGATGGAATTTAACGTCGCTCTTCGGAACCAACGGACCAATACGTACCCGTACAATATTATAGTCAATGTCTCCAACAATATAAACGAATCAGTCGATTACCTTCATTGTAAAATATAAAACAACACTATATTCACCTTAAAGGTAAAACAAAATGATTTTACTAAAGCTATAACAGCAAATAAAAGTATTTTGAAGTCTCCGCACATACAAAAATTACCTCCTCGATCGCTAACCGTGACCGCGACGCGGATCGCTTAGCAAACACTCAGCGGACACTCAATTTGTACCTTTTACCACCCTTTTACCAGGACAAAGGTTGAGTGATATGGTTCGTCATATAAATGTCAATGTTTTTTATGGTTTATTATTTTTCATACGTATGTATTGTTTTAATGACTTTGTGAAAAAACGTGTTAGAAAATTATTACATGGTGATTATATGAAAAAACAAAACTTTTTATTGGCAATTTAATATCTTCATTTCTTTGGTATTTTAAAACAAAACGTGACAGGGTACAAAACTAATTACATAGATATTAGGAATCTAAGCATGAGTATCTGTAGTAATTTCAGCTTCGGTATTGAGACATTGTAGCCGGGCAGCGAAAAGTACAATTCTTAAAAATTAGAAAACTTAAATTTGTAGCCATACGCAATTATTTGTTTAAAATAAATAAAGACACAACATTTATGAAATATCATAATACTTTTATGATTCTATTTTATTAGTTTTGAAAGCGTCCTTATTGCGCACACTTAGAGAGGCGAATTTTTTAATTAAAATTTTATCTTTGGTACCGTTTTAAAGATCTCGAAAGCGGATTGACGAGCTATATATCTAATGTTCGAACTTGAACAGTTCATTTGATAATTAACTACACAAATTCTACGTAACCCGCTTGGATTTGCTTGAAAAACATTTGTACGCGCTTTTTGTCTGTCTCAAAAATTATGGATTTTAACAAAAAAAAAATTTCTAACTTTACCATCTGTAAAAAATATAAGTTAATAAACGCATGTGCCACTAGTTTTATTATATACACATATATATATATATATATATATATATATATATATATATATATATATATATATATATATATATATATATATATATATATATATATATATATATATATATATATATATATATATATATATATATATATATATATATATATATATATATATATATATATATATATATTGTAAGCTCTTGTCAAATTTTATAGCTATACGATTCATAATTTCGATTTAATTTTAGATTGATATTTCCAAATAATTTTAAGAAAAATTGTCTTAACAGCCGTCAATATAGCTTAAAAAGATGTTTTTGTGTGGGATCCGTTTTACAGACGGAACCCAAATAACAAAAATGGTGTTATAACAATTCCAATTTTTATATACCATTTAAATAATTGAAACAAGCTCCTGCATTACCAATGCACGCATCGTTTAAGTTCCTCAGCTCATTGAATATTTCGATTAACTATAATAAAATTATTCGAAATGTTCAAATTGTTTTAAATGTCGCATACGTAGGAGTACTCCGAATAATATTACTTAAATAAATACGGTAATTAATGGTTCATCAAAATATAGTACACCATACGAATTGGTGTTCCATGTCATTATGCTGAGGTTATTCGGGAATTTTAATGCCAATTTTACACGTAAGCGTTGTCGCTATAATGGGATTAACGGATATATCGGTATTCATGGAGGATGACCATTTTTAATATAGGTAATCTACCAATGTGATATGAATTATAGTAATTTATTGGAGATTAAGACAAAATAAAACTTACAGTGTTGCTAGTTACTTGATTTCAATAAATTAGAACTTCAAGTATATTGATATTTATTTAAGTAACATGTTAATGCTTTAATCTACATGGTACAAAGACAGTAATAATAAAACGTAAAAATTTAAACCCACGCTTCCTGCAAACTGTGCAAGCGCTCTGATCGCTATACCATGCGTATTTCATCACGTCGCGTTAAAATTTTTACTTGGTTTATACAATTTATTTCGTTGTAAGCATCATGTAGGGAGATTTTTACAAACTTCCACTACCCAAAGATTATTACAGAGAACAATTGGTTGGCAAGAGAGAATTCGATTGTTATTAAATATTAGAATGCGATTGTTTTATATGATTTTTAAAGTGCTAATTCATACTAAAGATGGAAAATGTACTCATAAAAAACTTATATATTTTTTATATTTTTTGTTTTTTATTATTGATTGCAGATTATATGTTGTGGACAACGTGAACAAAAATTCTACAATATGTTATTTGAACGCTGCTCGTAACCAGTCAATATATTTTGCATTCTTATATATCAATAAGAAGACATATGAAATATTTTAAGTAGGAATTTAATTTTCATTCTTTTATAAACGATGATAAAGGTATGATATTGAGTTGTACGAGCAGGAATGCGACCGCGGCGGGTGCCAAGAGAATGCAATGCATGTGCAAATTGTTATTTCACTAAACATTTTCCACATTTACTAAGCCTGACTAAACCTTATTAAGTTCATTGTTGAGAAAAATGTTTTGAGCTATTTTATAAGAAAATTTTGTGCTCCATATATGTTTTTGTAGATGAGAATATGCTGTTCTTAAGATTTTTTGTTAAATGAAAATTGAAATATATGTAGATTAATTTCACTTAAGTTTTAATTCACTAAATTAGTAAACTTAATAGCAGTATGTAGGGGTTAGTTTGGAGGTTGCGTAGATATTTGTTCGTAGCCTCGTAGGTAAGAAACGCAGAAAAATGCAGAGCGTCGTTTTAAAACCGAGTCTTATATTCATGAATTTGTTTACAGCAAAAATATAAAGTAAATTACCATAAATAAACAATTACTTCAATAAGCAAAATAGCTGTCGCATATTTAAAAAGTTTGACGAAGTGTGTTTTTGTTACATGTCAAAGTCATTAATGAAAGACTACTACGTTACTAAGCCGTAGACGAGAGAGCGCTCACGAAATTCCGTTCTCCACTCTCCACTCTCCACATAGAAATATAAACAAGTAAGTCAGTGTTTTTGTGTTCACCGGTGTAAATGATTTAAGCATTGTTTACTTTAAACTTGTTTTTTTATTTTAAAACCTTATATTTGAACGGAACAAAGTGCAATATAATAATAATTTTTACTCATACAATAAATTAAGTAAGAACATTTCTCACAAAAATTCTTTCTGTTAGCGTCGCTCGCTGAAGTTGTAACAAAGAAGTAAGTTGAATGTAAGTAATGCAGTTCGACTGCATTAATAAACCCCGACAAGTTTTTTGGCAACAAAGTTTCTGTTCGCTAAAGACTTTAACTTTGATTCAGTGGTTTGTTTAATACACTTATTGGAAAACAAGAGAAATTTAACATTCCAACAAAGTTTTAATGTGTGCAAGTTCAACTTGGTTTAAGACGTCGGAGTGTGGTAGCTTTCTATATCTATTGTAACATTGTAAGAGGATAATCAAAGTAATAAGTATATAGATTACGTGTCTAAAATAACGAATTTTGTAAATATTTTATAATGCAATATGATTTATAACAAAATATCAAAAAAAAAAATTCAATTGCAATATAAAATACTGGTGTCATCTTCTTTTAAAATCGTTAGTACTAATTTTCTTGTCTTCAATATTTACAATATTTTATTTAATTTAATCTGTTTTTATACGTATAATAACAATAAAAACATAATTGACTTACTTGACTTAAGGTCCTAAGTCCTCTAGATGGGGCAGAGGGCATCCACAGTGCGTCGCCATCCCGTCCGGTCTTGAGCATCACGCTTCACTTCGCTCCAGGTCCAGGTTTGCCACCTCGGCAGCGACCGTTCGTCGCCAGCTCAGTTTAGAGCAGTCACGTTTTCGCTTACCTTGGAGATTCCACTCTAGGGTTTGCGTAGGGATGTGATCTGGATCTCATCGGAGCGCGTGGCCAATCTATCCCCACTTGCGACGTTTGATTTGCTGGTCGATCGGAAGTTTCGCCGCAGCTTTCCCAGATTGTATGTTGGAAATTTTCTCGGACCAGTAAATACCGAGAATGCGGCGAAGGAAACGGTTACACAAAAACGTAAAACTATACACAAAAATAGGATTGGGGGGTATTTCAACAGTTATTAGCTGTAAATACGTTGATTATGTGTTCAATTTATAGTCACATGGGATATTTTAATTTGTTTTTATTATATCTCGTTTTGTTAAAGACAGCGCGGTATAGTGTTTCGTCTCTCTGTTGTGTCCTCTATCTTCAATTTTGATGATAAGCGGAGGATGGAGAAATTAGACACAAGGTTCCTTTGTCTATTTCGTTGTAGTTATAGACATTACATAAATATTTAAAAAAAAATATCAACTTAACAAAATTTGTATTAAGCTCAAACGAATTTGAATAATATTAAGAGCCGCTACGTTGTAGAGTCACTTCTCTAACCAGTATTCGGGTCAATTTTCTATTACGATGAATTCGACCCAAAGAACATTAGGAGAAACAAATTGTTGGAGATATTTGAATAAGAATAGAGCATTTTTCGCGCACACTAATGTGTGAGGCGGAAGGGCGGTCGGAGCGTCCCTAATATCTGTTTTATTTTTTCCGGATTTGTATGAATGAGAACAACAAATAGCCCCATTGTGGGTAGAATCACGAGCGATGCTATTTTTGTGGACTTTATGGTTTTATTTGTCACCGGTTGTCGGTTGTTTTGATACTTTCTATTATTTATTTATTTATTTTTATTTTTTTTTTATTAGCTTCACGCTTTATCCCGCACATGGCAGGGTAAGCAGAAGGAATTGCAGGGACCGTGGGAACCTAGTGTTAAGACACTCCGTTGCATAGTCCCTGCTTTCTCCGTCCCCACTTTCTGCCTTTTTCGAGGCATGGCGAATCTCGACGCCGCGCTTTGCCTAGTTGCCAAAACAAAGAAAATGGAAATTGAAAAATCTATCTTCCCCGAGTGGGAATCCAACCCTCAATTTGTCGCGTTTACATGCATACGCTTACGCCTCAGCGCCACAACGGTCTTTTATTTAGATAATACTATTTTATGAATTGCGAATATTTAAGTATTTATAATTATATTATATTATAATTTTGGTTATTAATTTGTAGTGTGTCTTCACTTTGAGTGTCTTCATTTTGAGTGGCGGAACTCAACGCCGCGCTTTTCCTAGTTTTCTAGGCAGAAAGCGAAAGAAAATTGAAATAAAATAATCCTTCTTTTTCGACTGGGGATAGAACCCGAAAACGGTCGCGTTACAGGCAAACGTTGCGCCTCTGCGCCACGACGGTTCTCATTTTTATTTTGTGAATGATATATTTTATTTTAAGTAATTTACTTTTGCTTACTGTTCTCCAAGACAAACCCGTAAACGATCTGTATCGGTATACAAAGGGATCGCTTAGCACGTTTCCTTTCAATATTTCCCAATTTGATTTGGTATACGCCGCTCCGAGACAATGGAAAGTAATCGACGGTGACAGTGGAGGGGGTAAATTTCGTTAAAATAAAAGCGCACAGAGAACGAAAGATATAGCGCCTACGTGGTCGCCGTGAGATCCCGGGAGCTCCTACAATAGAGAATTGGAAAAAGCTTTTATAATCCGGCGCGTGACATACATGCTCAAACAGCACCGTACATTCTGCATCTAGAATTCGGACTCTCGTAATTCTCACAAATATATTGAATTATGATAATACCGTACAGGAGTATTTGTCACCATTTTACTCAGTCTAAGTGTTTATTCTCGATGCGAATTTCCATAATTTCATAAGCCAGAAAAATTATACTCAACAAGTGACTTAGTTCTTATATTTTAAATGTTAAGTTTTAGAAGGCTTATTTGAAGCTTTTTATTCTATAAGTATTTTATTTTTGTACAATATTGTAGTAAACCACTAGTTATGTTTTTATACTACAACAAGCCTTCAACTTTCTTTGCATGGAAGACAAAATGGACGTGATTAAATGTCAAATATTGTTTGTTATAACTTAGCGGTTCATACATCGCATTCATAAGTCATGAGTTTGGTGATACCATAAGTTTTACTACAAAAAGTGAAATAATATTATTTATAGGAAATATAACATGTAAACAAACACGGTTTAAAGAAAAAAGTAACTATTTTTGTACAAAAATATTATATAAATAAAATATTATGCACATCGAATTTTGATGGTCAAAAAGTAAACATACAGGTCAAAATAAATGTTAATTTATTGAAACTTTTTAGAAAAATAATGGCTGGGATATGTAAAAACTCTAATACAATAATATGAATATATAATATGTATATTTTAACATTTCTTTCATTTTTACCCTTAACCTTACTTTGTATAAGACAAAGTAAAGAAATAAAAATTTGTGTGTTTAAATAGCCAAAATTAAAATGAATTATTTTTCACGTCACTGTACGATCGATGACACGGGGTCAAGTTTATACTCCAGACACTTCTCTAATCCAGCCGCGAGCGCTGGATATTCTAGTAAATATTCCCGGGCACCTTGTGTTTGCGCAGGCTATGCCATATGATACTACCCCGACTTGAACTTTGTCCGACCCGAGCACTGCTGGTCCTCCAGAGTCACCCTTAAACACAAAAAAGAGAAGGTTACATAATATATTTACATTTACACGCACTGTAAGTTAACTAAGCCCGCCACTGACAAAAAATACAGTAATTGTTTAGACTTAAAAAATAACTTATTTTAAGATTTGCTAATTTGATATTTTTGTTTGCAATTTGTAAAAAAAAAAAACAAATGTATAATCTCAAATTAAGGGAAATTTTATATTTATTATATATTTTTGTTTATTGAAACTTCCAACGACCCTAGATTGAGTTGGCCAACATCATTTAAGACAAGTTAAATATACCAAATATGTCATATCTGTAACGATCATCGTTAAAGATTAATTGTAAAATTTTTCGTTGAACGAATTATTTTCAAGTTTCAGAGTTTTTGTAATTTTATAACTTTATTCTACGACGACGACTTGAGGAGCCTTTATAAATATATGAAATTCAATATTTACTTATCTCATACTAGAGGTCGTAATAGCTCAAAGACTGCCATAAATAGCATATATACCGGTAAATACATATTTAAAGAATCTGCTTTAGGCTTCTACTATTAATATATAAGCAAAGCATTAAATTCGACGAGCTTTACAAAAGTCTTAATCTACGTTCATTATTACTAAATAACACAGTTTTCTTATTAATTTGATATGTAATGTTACCTGACACGCGGCTTTGCCACCGTTAGGAATACCAGCACAAAACATTTGTTTGGTAAGGTCAATGTAGGTTTTACGGCACTCAGTATCGGATAAAACTGTTTCTTCAGCTGACAATAACTGGTCACTTAGTTTTCCTGTATCCTGGGAATTTATAATAAGATAATTGTACGTTATACAAAAATATGTGTGAGTACGAACTAAGCCTGACCGCACATGATATATGAAGATTTAGATCCCAGATCTCTATGGAAACTAAGTAAGTTTTAGATATATTTTCTACAAAATCCGGGTTAAATCGAAAAAAAAAATTCTTTTCAAAAGAGTCTTAATTTATTTTGTAGAAGGCAATTGAACTTACTAAAGTAAATCCCCATCCAGTCACAGTAACCTCGTCTCCAGGTTTAACGTAAGTTCCTTCGGTAGCCAAAAGTACTGTTTTTTGTTTAATGCCATCTAATTTCAAAGGGGTATCCAAAGTGACAATGCCAATGTCGTATTGATGAGTTTCCTTATCGTACTCGGGGTGTAAAGTGAATTGAGTCGCGGCAATGGTTGGTCCATTTCCACTAGTCAATGTAATACCCGTCCTCACGTAGACTATTGAAGCTCTGAAATGAATTATTTTAGATTAACATTAGGAGAAATATGTTTATGTGACAGATTAAAAAACCTCGATTGACGTTCCAAAATATGATCTAATTCATATCAATAATAATCAACGTCTTGTAAGACACCATTGCAATTTTCAGTACCAAAGTTTGCATTTAAATATCTGACAATGAACGTGGCATATTCACTAAAAGTATGCTGACTCTTCAGCATTCTTTGGATTGGTTAAGTTAATAAACATAAATGTATATCTTTTAATCTTTTACCCATTTAAGCAATGTGCTGCAGTCAATATGGCTTTGTTGCTTATAATGGATCCTGAACATTGGAAGAATACTCCATCACGTAAAACTAGCAAAAGTACTTGATACGGAACGTCTTCAATTGTGACGGGAATGCGTTTGGCCATCAAAATTTCAAACGTTTCTTGACAACAGACATCTGAAAGTATTTATTAAAGTATAAATAGTTTTATATATATATATATATATATATATATATATATATATATATATATATATATATATATATATATATATATATATATATATATATATATATATATATATATATATATATATATATATATATATATATATATATATATATATATATATATATATATATATATATATATATATATATATATATATATATATATATGTTATTAATTTAAAATGATAATAGTTCAATAATTTATACATACTTTCACATAAAAGTGAACCCAGCAGCAAAAATACAACAAGAAGCTTCATGTTCGAAGTCAATTAACACAACAGACAATGTAAAACTAATAAAGAATAAGTCCTTTTATAGTAACGAAATGAGTTGAAGTTCTTGTTTTTGTTGCCGTTTTTAGAGTAACGCACGTCAGTAGAAAAAGCCAAAATCCTTAATGTCAGGATCGCTTTATTATCCATCTGTCTGTTTGCATCATACAAATGGCAAACAATTAATAATTATAATATAAATATTTATTTATTTGTAACTTTTCCACTTAGAATCAATAAGATGATCACATGTGTACATCATATAGAGCGAACGGAGGACTATCAGAGGAGCCCAACTTGATAATAAATATCGAATTGAGCTCTGAAATCGAAATTTGAGTTGTTAATTTCAATCATTTAAATAGTATTAAAATTGATGCGGAACCATCAGTGTGCGAATGCTTCCATTCTTTGATAGTGAAAAAGTCATTATTATGTCAAAAGGTGATGCACAAAGATGTTTAAAAATAAAATATAGATAACAGCACTTTATCGTTTCGTGTGGGGTAAACCCGTAATACAATCAAAACATAAATTTCATTTTATTTGTATAGTAGAGACCTGCTCGCGGCTTCGTCCGCCGTCTAATCTATATAAAAAGTAGATTTTATTTGGAACTAATTTATGTGAATATTATTTAACAGAATATATCAAAAAAATATTCTGCACAAATTACTTTATTACAGATCAGTGAAAACTTCACAGTACGAAATTTCGGGTCATAAGCACTAATTTTGTATGAAATGAAATACATACATATAAAAATGTTAGTCGTGGTAATTTTTGTGTATTGTATGATATGGAGTTTTAAATTGTAATATTTCCGAATCTTTTCTCTATTTTATACAATAAATATTCACTGCTTTCTTAATTTAATAATACTAGGTCAACGTCTAGCACAAAAGAAGCGCGCGTAGATTTCGTCTTTTTTAAAATAAATCCCCATCCAGTTGTAGTAACCTCTACTATGGGCTCAACATAAGTTTGCTCGCAGCTAAATGTAAAATGTTTGTTCAATACCATCTAATTTTATAGAGTTTTCCAAAGTTACCATACCAATATCGTGATTATGAGTGTCCTTTTTGTAATTGGGTTGTACAGTGCTCACATTCTGCCCACATCCAACAACTATGCAACAAAAAAGTTGAATTCAAATCTGTAAAAAAGACTTAAAGATATGCTCTATAAACAAACAAACATTCAGAGAAAAACGGTAATATCAAATTATTAATTATATTCGTTAAAAGTTTAAGCGTTTGCTTTAGTTCTTCAAAAATACTCAATGTACAGACATATTCAACTAAACAGACGCAATGTAAATTTTCTTTCTTTTATTATAGTATAATTATAATGTATGGTTTTCCCACCCGACCCTATAAATGATTCAGTGATTGACCTATATGATTAAAAGCATCTCATTTATATTTAACTTAAAATTGGTTTTATATAACCTTTCGAATTTAAAAATTATCATTTTTACTAAACGCCGGATAACGAAAATACATAAAAATATCGAATGTTCCGCATCAGTTTAATTATTGTATGTCAGCAAAAAGTTCAATTTATAAAAATTTACAAATCTAAAAACCTTGGTAAACAATCCACTATCATATGAAATCATTATTATGTGAAATTTACTAGTTGAACGAGTGTCTTATAGTTTTTGTTTTTAAGTGAAAAAAAATCAGATTTGTTTTATTTAAAACTGTTAGTACCACTGCTTGCCAAATTTTACATTATGTCGACCCTGTATTGCTTTAATGCGGCACGTTATGTCATTGTAACTGTTGATTCAAGAAGTGCAGACTTGATGACGAATTTACATTAAATTATCCTTGACCAAGTACCAACATCATTATTATCAAATGATCTGGAGAGACGAACCAGAATCATAGAGAACAAGTGAAATGGCGACAAAGTGATTAAATAATAAAAATCATATGTCAGTTGTTATGGAAACCCTAAAAAGAACAAACTCAAATATTATGTTCTTATAAACAAGAACTTCTCTACTAAGGTCTACATCTCTGTTACTTTGATTGCCTTCAAACATGCAAGATTTTGTGCGTGGTTTTGCTTCCTGGGAGCATTTTTTGTGAAGGTTATGGAACATATATTTTTTTAAAGCGCATTTATAACACATGTGGTTGTGTGTGAAAAATGGGAGTTACATTGGCTAGTGTAGGGCGAAAGAACTATTGCCGCAACAGAATTAACTAATACATCCAGAATTCAGGTTTACTACGATGTTGGTATAATTACTTTGGAAAACCCTGTAGAACAATGGTGATGTTAAAAACTATAGACTTGGCTGCAGAGGGAACTCAAATTAATCAGGACCAAGAAATTATTGTAAATGGATGGGCTGGCTGTAAGTAATAAGTTGTGTCGCGACTCTATAGATTAAATACCATAGTTAATGAAATCGTTTGGGTTTATTTTGTTAAAAATCTTTTTTTCAATGTGTAAGATTCTTGTAGGGAAAACAATCTTTAAAACAGACTGTTTAATAATTGACATAATATCTGTACCACAGTAAAATATTTTTCGAGCCACAAATATGTAATGTTCCGGAAGGCACGTTATGCTACCACTGATGACATTTAACTAAGACAATGAATTATTAAAATTTGGTTACTACTTTTCAGTGAGAGGGAGAATGGAAATTACAGGGAATTTCATGGCAGTAGAAGTAAAAGTATATCCAATAATGAGTGCAAAGTGAATTTACTATAGTTCACCACTCGAATGTTATGTGTGGTGTCCTGAAGGTGCGCGAAAGACGCCGTTCCGTTCAGGGTAAAATTAATAAATAATGATGAAAGTCCATTCTAGCCTAGTAAATATTGTAGTATTGTAGATTATATTGCAAGAACATATACAAAATATAAGAATAATTCAATGATAATGATACTGTAGTCTAGCCCCTTAGAGATTGCGTTTCTGACAGGTCGTTTTCGAATGAGCGACGTATTTTTGAACTGACGTTTAATTAAATTATATAGTTTAAAAATCAAAATAGCCAAGCTTTTATTCTTGTCGACATAAGTAAGCGGACGATAACAAATTTGAATAAAGAAAAGTTCAACTTATCTGGTAATAAAAAAAATATTTTCCACAAAATCAAAAAAGAACCGCAAAACTAAACCTACAACAGATATTGTTAGCTTTGACGCCGATGCAATAAGGAATTTTAGTTTAGGGGAGGAACATATTGGATTTCAATAAAAAAGGGGGCAAAAAAGATCTTTTAAAAGAAAAGGACGGGCTATCGTCATTTTCAATGACGAGACACAGCTTTTTGAGAGATTGCCAATGACATTCAAGCCACGTCGAAAGCGACGTCGAAAGTGTCAATAGGTAAAGGAGCACTACTCATACTATGCCACACTGGCTTTGTATATAACGGTTTTTAAATTTTGAGTCAAAACCACTACTGACTACCACGAAGAAATAAATGTGTACGTATTCGAAGAGAGGTTCTAGGAAGTGTTGCTACCAGGCCTGCCAGAGCCTTTATTAGTATTAATGAGTAACCACTCTTATTTGCTGCTAATAAATGAAACACCACCTTTCAAGCTGATAAAAAGGAATTGGTGGCTTGCTTGATGCTTGAAAATGCTAAAATCGTAAAAGCGAAGCTAATAAAATTAGACAATGCCCATAAGCCGCAAAATCTTCTATATAAAATAGATGTGCTGGCGAAAAATTTTCAAGAAACGACTTCCTAACTATGATTGACAATCGACAATATTATAAATGTGAGTGAAGATGACAGCGAGTCCCCAAGCTAACTGATATAATTTTCATTATTTAAGCCCCAAAACTATATATTTCATAATACGCCATTTTAATTAACTGTCCTGTCCTAATTCTAGGTAAATCTATAAATATTAGTATATTTTAATTGTAAGTTTCACATATGGTATTAATCATAGATGAGATTAAACGTTAGTAAAAGCTATTGTGCAGGCGGCTGCGAACCCGTAGTTAAATAAAACTGATTAAGAAATTGGATAACATATGACATAAGTTCCTGAAGTAACTCTGATCCCAGCTTTAGTCGGCAGATTATAATGAAATTATTATCCTAATACTATCTAAATTGTTCGATAAATAGACCATCCAATCAAAAGGTGTTGCGTCGTACTAACCAGTTGTATGTAAGATTATCGCGTCTCAGCTGGTATTTACTATCTGGTCAAATATTAACAGAAGTTTTTTTACTATAGCACTAGCACTTAAGCCAAAAGTATATTTTAGGTAAAATACTAATAGACTTAAGAGGGATTTATTTTCTATAGGAGTGAAAAACTTAATTATTTTTATGACCTTATATTTATATGTTTAAGGGTGACTCTGGAGGACCGGCAGTGACTGTTTCAGATAAGATCCAGGTAGGAATTGTTTCCAATGGCATAGGCTGCGCAGAAAAAGAATACCCTGGTATATATACCGACGTGTCCAGTGTTCGCGACTGGATTAAACAAGTGTCGGGAGTGTAAAGTTATTAGTACATACATTTTAACGTGATGCATTTAATATGATGATAATATATTAAAATAAAGGAGTTTCGTTAGTAAAATTTTTATTTTTCCTTCAGTAGAGTATCAACTACAGCTTATAGTTTAAAAAAGATTATGTGTTTTGTATTTATACCCCGCCCGCTATTTGTTCCATACAGTATAAATCCAGGTGCGGAAATCGCGGTCGATACCTGCGGACTTGTGCGTAATGTATTCAAGGTACAGATGATAGTGAGCTAGTCGTAGGACACCTCCTACCCCTTACCTCTTTTTTTTTCTAGCGTCACGCTTTATCCCGCACACGGCAGGGTAGGCAGAGGGAACTGCAGGGACCGTGAGAACCTAGTGTTAAGACACTCCGTTGCTTTGTCCCTGCTTTCTCCGTTCCCGCTTTCCGCCTTTTTTGAGGCATTGCGTTTTAAGTGGCGGAACTCAACGCCGCTCTTTGCCCAGTTTGGAAATAGAAAAATCCATCTTCCCCGACTGGGGATCGAACCCAAAAACCGTCGCGTTACAGGCAGACTTTACGCCTCTGCGCCACGATGGTCCTCTTTTGCACTCTTATTTATCAATAAGATATATAAAATATTTTACGTAGGAATTTAATTTTCCTTCTTTTATAAACGATGATATTGAGTTGTACGAGCAGGAATGCGACCGCGGCGGGTGCCAAGAGAATGCAATGCATGTGCAAATTGTTATTTCACTAAACATTTTCTACATTTACTAAGCCTGACTAAACCTTATTAAGTTCATTGTTGAGAAAAATGTTTTGAACTATTTTATAAGAAAATTTTAAGCTGCACATAGGTTTTTCTAAATGGAAATATGCTGTTCTTAAGATTTTTTTGTTAAATAAAAATGAAAATATATGTAGATTAATTTTATTTAAGGTTTAATTTACGAAATTAGTAAATTTATTAACCTTATATTAATTTAAAAACCTTATATTTTGAACGGAACAAAGTACTATGTAATAATAATTTTTACTCATACAATAAATTAAGTAAGAACATTTCTCACAAAAATACTTTCTGTTAGCGTCGCTCGCTGAAGTTGTAACAAAGAAGTAAGTTGAGTGCAAGTAATGCAGTTCGACTGCATTAATAAACCCCGACAAGTTTTTTGGCAACAAAGTTTCTGTTCTCTAAAGACTTTAACTTTGATTCAGTGGTTTGTTTAATGCACTTATTGGAAAACAAGAAAAATTTAATTCCGACAAAGTTTTAATGTGTGCAAGTTCAACTTGGTTCAAGACGTCGGAGTGTAGTAGCTTTCTATATCTATTGTGACATTGTAAGGGGATAATCAAAGTAATAATTACATATGTGATAAGTTTACAAAAATATTTCTTGTAAATGTTTAATAATAATTGATAAAATCTATAACAAAATATTAAAAAAATATATTCAATTATACTATAAAATACTGGTGCCATCTTCTTTTAATATCGCTGGTAGTAATATTCTTGTGTTATATCTTTACAATATTTTATTTAATTTAATCTATTTCTACACGTATAATAACAACAAAAACGTAATACTATACACATAAATACTGTGGGGCATTGGAATAGTTACTAGATGTAAATACGTTGGTTATGGGTTCAATTTACAGTCAGATGGGATATTTTAAATTGTTTTTATTTCTCTCGTTTTGTCAAAGACATTCTCCCTGTTTAGTCCTGCATTATCTTGAATTTAGATGAGAAGCGGGGGATGAAAGAATTAGGCACTAGGTTCTCTTTGTCTGTTTAGTTGTATAGACATTACATAGTGAAAGTGTATAAACACAACATAAATATTTAAAACAAATAAATATCAAATCAACAAAATTTGTATTAAGCTCCAACGAATTTAATAATAGTATTAAGAGCCGCTACGTTGTAGAGTCACTTCTCTAACCAGTATTCGGGTCAATTTTCTATTACGATGAATTCGACCCAAAGAACATTAGGAGAAACAAATTGTTGGAGATATTTGAAGAAGAATAGAGCATTTTTCGCGCACACTAATGTGTGAGGCGGAAGGGCGGTCGGAGCGTCCCTAATATCTGTTTTATTTTTTCCGGATTTGTATGAATGAGAACAACAAATAGCCCCATTGTGGGTAGAATCACGAGCGATGCTATTTTTGTGGACTTTATGGTTTTATTTGTCACCGGTTGTTGGTTGTTTTGGTACTTTCTATTATTTATTTAATTATTTTTTTTTTTTTAGTAGCTTCACGTTTTATCCCGCACATGGCAGGGTAGGCAGAAGGAATTGCAGGGTCCGTGGGAACCTAGTGTTAAGACACTCCGTTGCTTAGTCCCTGCTTTCTCCGTCCCCACTTTCCGCCTTTTTCGAGGCATGGCGAATCTTGACGCCGCGCTTTGCCTAGTTGCCAGAACGAAGAAAATGGAAATTGAAAATCTATCTTCTCCGAGTGGGAATCGAACCCTCAATTTGTCGCGTTTACATGCATACGCTTACGCCTCAGCGCCACAACGGTCTTTTATTTAGATAATACTATGTATACTACTTTATGAATTTCTTAGAATTGCGAATATTTAAGTATTTATAATTATATTATATTATAATTTTGGTTATTAATTTGTAGTCTTCACTTTGAGTGTCTTCATTTTGAGTGGCGGAACTCAACGCCGCGCTTTTCCTAGTTTTCTAGGCAGAAACCGAAAGAAAATTGAAATAGAATAATCCATCTTCTCCGACTGGGGATAGAACCCAGAAACTGTCGCGTTACAGGCATACGTTGCGCCTCTGCGCCACGACGGTCCTCATTTTTATTTTGTGAATGATATATTTTATTTTAAGTAATTGGGCGAGTGCTTAATCTATTTAGAATTTATATATTAAGTTTTACATCGTTAAAGAGTAGAACTCGCACCACTACATAACTCTGAATATTATATCTCTTATATTAAATTTACTTTTGCTTACTGTTCCCCAAGACAAACCCGTAAACGATCTGTATCGGTATACTAAGGGATCGCTTAGCACGTTTCCTTTCAATATTTCCCAATTTGATTTGGTATACGCCGCTCCGAGACAATGGAAAGTAATCGACGGTGACAGTGGAGGGGGTAAATTTCGTTAAAATAAAAGCGCACAGAGAACGAAAGATATAGCGCCTACGTGGTCGCCGTGAGATCCCGGGAGCTCCTACAATAGAGAATTGGAAAAAGCTTTTATAATCTGGCACATGACATACATGCTCAAACAGCAACGTACATTCTGCATCGAGAATTCGGACTCTCATAATTCTCACAAATATATTGAATTATGATAATACCTTACAGGAGTATTTGTCACTACCATTTTACTCAGTCTAAGTGTTTATTCTCGATGCGAGTTTCCATAATCTCATAAGCCAGAAAAATTATACTCAACAAGTGACTTAGTTCTTAAATTTTAAATGTTAAGTTTTAGAAGGCTTATTTGAAACTTTTTATTCTATAAGTATTTTATTTTTGTACAATATTGTAGTAAACCACTAGTTATGTTTTTATACGACAACAAGCCTTCAACTTTCTTTGCATGGAAGACAAAATGGACGTGATTAAACGTCAAATATTGTTTGTTACTATTTCCGTTTTGTATTTCGTAAAAGATACTTAATATCTTCTTCCTTCACTATAACTTAGCGGTTCATACATCGCATTCATAAGTCATGAGTTTGGTGAAACGATAAGTTTTACTACAAAAAGTGAAATAATATTATTTATAGGAAATATAACATGTAAACAAACACGGTTTAAAGAAAAAAGTAACTATTTTTGTACAAAAATATCATATAAATAAAATATTATGCACATGGAATTTTGATGGTCAAAAAGTAAACATACAGGTCAAAATAAATGTTAATTTATTGAAACTTTTTAGAAAAATAATGGCTGGGATATGTAAAAACTCTAATACAATAATATGAATATATAATATGTATATTTTAACATTTCTTTCATTTTTACCCTTAACCTTACTTTGTATAAGACAAAGTAAAGAAATAAAAATTAGTGTGTTTAAATAGCCAAAATTAAAATGAATTATTTTTCACGTCACTGTACGATCGATGACACGGGGTCAAGTTTATACTCCAGACACTTCTCTAATCCAGCCGCGAGCGCTGGATATTCTAGTAAATATTCCCGGGCACCTTGTGTTTGCGCAGGCTATGCCATATGATACTACCCCGACTTGAACTTTGTCCGACCCGAGCACTGCTGGTCCTCCAGAGTCACCCTTAAACACAAAAAAGAGAAGGTTACATAATATATTTACATTTACACGCACTGTAAGTTAACTAAGCCCGCCACTGACAAAAAATACAGTAATTGTTTAGACTTAAAAAATAACTTATTTTAAGATTTGCTAATTTGATATTTCTGTTTGCAATTTGCAAAAAAAAAAACAAATGTATAATCTCAAATTAAGGGAAATTTTATATTTATTATATATTTTTGTTTATTGAAACTTCCAACGACCCTAGATTGAGTTGGCCAACATCATTTAAGACAAGTTAAATATACCAAATATGTCATATCTGTAACGATCATCGTTAAAGATTAATTGTAAAATTTTTCGTTGAACGAATTATTTTCAAGTTTCAGAGTTTTTGTAATTTTATAACTTTATTCTACGACGACGACTTGAGGAGCCTTTATAAATATATGAAATTCAATATTTACTTATCTCATACTAGAGGTCGTAATAGCTCAAAGACTGCCATAAATAGCATATATACCAGTAAATACATATTTAAAGAATCTGCTTTAGGCTTCTACTATTAATATATAAGCAAAGCATTAAATTCGACGAGCTTTACAAAAGTCTTAATCTACGTTCATTATTACTAAATAACACAGTTTTCTTATTAATTTGATATGTAATGTTACCTGACACGCGGCTTTGCCACCGTTAGGAATACCAGCACAAAACATTTGTTTGGTAAGGTCAATGTAGGTTTTACGGCACTCAGTATCGGATAAAACTGTTTCTTCCGCTGACAATAACTGGTCACTTAGTTTTCCTGTATCCTGGGAATTTATAATAAGATAATTGTACGTTATACAAAAATATGTGTGAGTACGAACTAAGCCTGACCGCACATGATATATGAAGATTTAGATCCCAGATTAGATAGATATAGATCTCTATGGAAACTTTAAGTTTTAGATATATTTTCTACAAGATCCGGGTTAAATCGAAAAAAAAATTTTAAAAAAATACTACATTTCTTTTCAAAAAAGTCTTAGTTTATTTTGTAGAAGGCAATTGAACTTACTAAAGTAAATCCCCATCCAGTCACAGTAACCTCGTCTCCAGGTTTAACGTAAGTTCCTTCGGTAGCCAAAAGTACTGTTTTTTGTTTAATGCCATCTAATTTCAAAGGGGTATCCAAAGTGACAATGCCAATGTCGTATTGATGAGTTTCCTTGTCGTACTCGGGGTGTAAAGTAAATTGAGTCGCGGCAATGGTTGGTCCATTTCCACTAGTCAATGTAATACCCGTCCTCACGTAGACTATTGAAGCTCTGAAATGAATTATTTTAGATTAACATTAGGAGAAATATGTTTATGTAACAGATTAAAAAACCTCGATTGACGTTCCAAAATATGATCTAATTCATATCAATAATAATCAACGTCTTGTAAGACACCATTGCAATTTTCAGTACCAAAGTTTGCATTTAAATATCTGACAATGATCGTGGCATATTCACTAAAAGTATGCTGACTCTTCAGCATCCTTTGGATTGGTTTAGTTAATAAACATATATGTATATCTTTTACCCATTTAAGCAATGTGCTGCAGTCAATATGGCTTTGTTGCTTATAATGGATCCTGAACATTGGAAGAATACTCCATCACGTAAAACTAGCAAAAGTACTTGATACGGAACGTCTTCAATTGTGACGGGAATGCGTTTGGCCATCAAAATTTCAAACGTTTCTTGACAACAGACATCTGAAAGTATTATGTATTATTAAAGTATAAATAGTTTTATATATATATATATATATATATATATATATATATATATATATATATATATATATATATATATATATATATATATATATATATATATATATATATATATATATATATATATATATATATATATATATATATATATATATATATATATATATATATATATATATATATATTGGTTATTAATTAAAATGATAATAGTTCAATAATTTATACATACTTTCACATAAAAGTGAACCCAGCAGCAAAAATACAACAAGAAGCTTCATGTTCGAAGTCAATTAACACAACAGACAATGTAAAACTAATAAAGAATAAGTCCTTTTATAGTAACGAAATAAGATGAAGTTCTTGTTTTTGTTGCCGTTTTTAGAGTAACGCACGTCAGTAGAAAAAGCCAAAATCCTTAATGTCAGGATCGCTTTATTGTCCATCTGTCTGTTTGCATCATACAAATGGCAAACAATTAATAATTATAATATAAATATTTATTTATTTGTAACTTTTCCACTTAGAATCAATAAGATGATCACATGTGTACATCATATAGAGCGAACGGAGGACTATCAGAGGAGCCCAACTTGATAATAAATATCGAATTGAGCTCTGAAATCGAAATTTGAGTTGTTAATTTCAATCATTTAAATAGTATTGAAATTGATGCGGAACCATCAGTGTGCGAATGCTTCCATTCTTTGATAGTGAAAAAGTCATTATTATGTCAAAAGGTGATGCACAAATATATTTAAACATAAAATATAGATAACAGCACTTTATCGTTTCGTGTGGGGTAAACCCGTAATACAATCAAAAGAGAAATTTCATTTTATTTGTATAGTAGAGACCTGCTCGCGGCTTCGTCCGCCGTCTAATCTATATAAAAAGTAGATTTTATTTGGAACTAATTTATGTGAATATTATTTAACAGAATATATCAAATAAATATTCTGCACAAATTACTTTATTACAGATCAGTGAAAACTTCACAGTACGAAATTTCGGGTCATAAGCACTAATTTTGTATGAAATGAAATACATACATATAAAAATGTTAGTCGTGGTAATTTTTGTGTATTGTATGATATGGAGTTTTAAATTGTAATATTTCCGAATCTTTTCTCTATTTTATACAATAAATATTCACTGCTTTCTTAATTTAATAATACTTGGTCAACGTCTAGCACAAAAGAAGCGCGCGTAGATTTCGTCTTTTTTAAAATAAATCCCCATCAAGTTGTAGTAGCTTCTACTATGGGCTCAATATAAGTTTGCTCGCAGCCAACATTTTATGTTTGTTCAATACCATCTAATTTTATAGAGTTTTCCAAAGTTACCATACCAATATCGTGATTATGAGTGTCCCTTTTGTAACTGGGTTGTCCAGTGCTCACATTCTGCCCACATCCAACAACTATGCAACAAAAAAGTTGAATTCAAATCTGTAAAAAAGACTTAAAGATATGCTCTATAAACAAACAAACATTCAGAGAAAAATGATAATATCAAATTATTAATTATATTCGTCAAAAGTTTTAGCGTTTGCTTTAGTTTTTCAAAAATACTCAATATATAGACATATTCAACTATACAGACGCAATGTAAATTTTCTTTCTTTTATTATAGTATAATTATAATGTATGGTTTTCCCACCCGACCCTATAAATGATTCAGTGATTGACCTATATGATTGAAAGCTATTATTTATATTCAACTTAAAATTGGTTTTATATAACCTTTCGAATTTAAAAATTATCATTTTTACTAAACGCCGGATAACGATAATACATAAAAATATCGAATGTTCCGCATCAGTTTAATTATTGTATGTCAGCAAAAAGTTCAATTTATAAAAATTTACAAATCTAAAAAACCTTGGTAAACAATCCACTATCATATGAAATCATTATTATGTGAAATTTACTAGTTGAATGAGTTTGTTATAGTTTTTATTTTTAAGTGAACAAAAATCAGATTTTTTTAATTTAAACTATAAGAATCCACTGCTTGCTAAATTTTACATTATTGTCAATCCGGTATTGACTAAATGACGGCACGATATGTTATTTTAACTGTGCCTCAAGAATGCACTTGATGACGATTTGACGAGTCATCAAGTCTGCACTTGATGACGATTTGACGAGAAACGAGAGACGAACAGACATAGAAAAAAAGTAAAATGGCAACTTCTTCTTACTAAAGTCTACATTCTCTGTTACTTTGATTGATTTCAAACATGAAGATTTTTGTGGTGTTTTTGTTCCTGGGAGCATTTTTTGTGAAGGTGTGGAAAAATATATATTTTTTAAAGCTACATTTATAACACATGTGTGTA
The DNA here is from genome assembly GCA_037178615.1 of Dione vanillae. NCBI lineage: Eukaryota > Metazoa > Arthropoda > Insecta > Lepidoptera > Nymphalidae > Dione > Dione vanillae. The sequence goes on from JAZFAU010000162.1 coordinate 1,082,087, forward strand.
TGTATACATATGATGTATATACTATACATGTATATAGTGGATGAGGCGAATGAGCAACGGTAGGGCCATGCGATCTAATCCTTTCTCTATTGATCCTAAAATTTATAGAAGCTAACTACTTACTTAAAATGGTGTTTCATTACAATTTTGTAATTACATATTTTCAGATGGCTACTGTAGAAACACAAGCCATCGACGTGATTCAGTTAACAATAGAATATTTGGAGGGAGGAACGCCACTGAAAAAGAATTTCCCTATCAAGTACTTTTGACAATAATTGAGGGTAAAAAATCCTTCTTCTGTGGAGTATCTATTATAAGTAACAACACTATACTAACTGCAGCACATTGCATAGATAGGTAAAATATATATGTTTTTTAACCTTATACAATTCTTCCATTTTTAGTATAGTTAGAGTGATACTAAAAGTTAAATCAGTTTAAACAATTTACTATAATTTACTCCCTTCAGGCTGCAATGGTGTATAACAATCGTTATAGCCAATCAATCGTCATTTTGTAGCATTATTCGCAGTTATTTTAATTTATGAAGAGAATATAATTTTAATAATCGCACATTAAAACAAAGAGTTAATTATAGTGCGTCATTAGAAAATGTGAAAATGGGAGTTACATTGGCTAGTGGAGATGGAGAAACTATTGCCGCAACAAAATTCACTATACATCCAGACTTCAGTGGTTTTGACTACGATGTTGGTATAATTACTTTGGATAACCCTGTAGAATTAGATGGTGTTAAAAAAAAGCTATAGCTTTGGCTGCAGAGGGAACTCAAATTAATCCTGGACAAGAAATTATTGTAACTGGATGGGGGCTTACAGTAAGTAATAAGTTGTATCGCGCTCTATAGATTAAATACATATTTAATGAAAGTTCGTGTTCGTTCGTGTATTTTGTTAAAAATCTTTTTTTCAAATGTGTTAAGATTCTTGTAGGAAAAACATCTTAAAACAGACTGTTTAATAATTGACATAATATCTGTACACATTATAAATATTTTTCGAGCCCACAAATATGTAATGTTCCGTAAGGCACGTTATTCTACTACGATGACATTTATAACTAAGAAATGAATTCATTACAATTTTGTTACTACTTTTCAGGAGAATGGAAATTACAGTGATAATTTAATGGCAGTAGAAGTAAAAGTTCTATCCAATAATGAGTGCAGTGAAATTTACTCTAGTTTCACCACTCGAATGTTCTGTGCTGGTGTCCCTGAAGGTGGCAAAGACGCGTGTCAGGTAAAATTACATAAATAATGATGAAAAGTCAATTTAGCTTTGTAATATTGTAGTATTGTAGATTATATCGAAGAACATAATACAAAATATAAGAATAATTCAATGATAATGATACTGTAGTCTAGCCCCTTAGAGATTGCGTTTCTGACAGGTCGTTTTCGAATGAGCAACGTATTTTTGAACTGACGTTTAATTAAATTATATAGTTTAAAAATCAAAATAGCCAAGCTTATATTCTTGTCGACATAAGTAAGCGGACGATAACAAATTTGAATAAAGAAAAGTTCAACTTATCTGGTAATAAAAAAAATATTTTCCACAAAATCAAAAAAGAACCGCAAAACTAAACCTATAAAAGATATTGTTAGCTTTGACGCCGATGCAATAAGGAATTTTAGTTTAGGGGAGGAACATATTGGATTTCAATAAAAAAGGGGGCAAAAAAGATCTTTTAAAAAGAAAAGACGGGCTATCGTCATTTTCAATGACGAGACATAGCTTTTTGAGAGATTGCCAATGACATTCAAGCGTCGACGTCGAAAGTGTCAATAGGTAAAGGAGCACTACTCATACTATGCCACGCTGGCTTTGTATATAATGGTTTTTAAATTTTGAGTCAAAACCACTACTGACTACCACGAAGAAATAAATGTGTACGTATTCGAAGAGAGGTTCTAGGAAGTGTTGCTACCAGGCCTGCCAGAGCCTTCATTAGTATTAATGAGTAACCACTCTTATTTGCTGCTAATAAATGAAACACCACCTTTCAAGCTGATAAAAAGGAATTGGTGGCTTGCTTCATGCTTGAAAATGCTAAAATCGTAAAAGCGAAGCTAATAAAATTAGACAATGCCCATAAGCCGCAAAATCTTCGATATAAAATAGATGTGCTGGCGAAAAATTTTCAAGAGACGACTTCCTAACTATGATTGACAATCGACAATATTATACATGTCAGTGAAGATGACAGCGAGTCCCCAAGCTAACTGATATAATTTTCATTATTTAAGCCCCAAAACTATATATTTCATAATACGCCATTTTAATTAACTGTCCTGTCCTAATTCTAGGTAAATCTATAAATATTAGTATATTTTAATTGTAAGTTTCACATATGGTATTAATCATAGATGAGATTAAACGTTAGTAAAAGCTATTGTGCAGGCGGCTGCGAACCCGTAGTTAAATAAAACTGATTAAGAAATTGGATAATATATGACATAAGTTCCTGAAGTAACTCTGATCACAGCTTTAGTCGGCAGATTATAATGAAATTATTATCCTAATACTATCTAAATTGTTCGATAAATAGACCATCCAATCAAAAGGTGTTGCGTCGTACTAACCAGTTGTATGTAAGATTATCGCGTCTCGGCTGGTATTTACTACCTGGTCAAATATTAACTGAAGTTCTTTTACTATAGCAGTAGCACTTAAGCTAAAAGTATATTTTAGGTAAAATATACTTTCGACTTAAGAGGGATTTATTTTATATAGGAGTGAAAAGCTTAATTGTTTTTATGACCTTATATTTATATGTTTAAGGGTGATTCTGGAGGACCGGCAGTGACTGTTTCAGATAAGATCCAGGTAAGAATTGTTTCCAATGGCATAGGCTGCGCAGAAATACAATACCCTGGTATATATACCGACGTGTCCAGTGTTCGCGACTGGATTAAACAAGTGTCGGGAGTGTAAAGTTATTACTACATACATTGTAACGTGATGCATTTGATATGATTATAATATATTAAAATATAGGAGTTTCGTTAGTAACATTTTTATTTTCCCTTCTGTAGAGAATGAATTACAGCTTATAGTCTAAAAAAGATTATATGTTTTGTATTTATACCCCTCCCGCTATTTGGTACATACAGTATAAATCCAGGTGCGGAAATCGCAGTTGATACCTGCGGACTTGTGCGTAATGTAATCAAGGTACAGATGATAGTGAGCTAGTCATAGGACACCTCCTACCTCTCACCTCTTTTTTTTTTCTAGCGTCACGCTTTATCCCGCACACGGCAGGGTAGGCAGAGGGAACTGCAGGGACCGTGAGAACCTAGTGTTAAGACACTCCGTTGCTTTGTCTCTACTTTCTCCGTTCCCGCTTTCTGCCTTTTTTGAGGCAATGCGTGTTGAGTGGCGGAACTCAACGCCGCTCTTTACCTAGTTTGGAAATAGAAAAATCCATCTTCCCCGACTGGGGATCGAACCCAAAAACCATCGCGTTACAGGCAGACTTTACGTCTCTGCGCCACGACTGGTCCTCTCTTGCACTCTTATATATCAATAAGAGATATATAAAATATTTTACGTAGGAATTTAATTTTCCTTCTTTTACAAACGATGATAAGGTATGATATTGAGTTGTACGAGCAGGAATGCGACCGCGGCGGGTGCCAAGAGAATGCAATGCATGTGCAAATTGTTATTTCACTAAACATTTTCTACATTTACTAAGCCTGATTAAACCTTATTAAGTTCATTGTTGAGAAAAATGTTTTGAGCTATTTTGTAAGAAAATTTTGTGCTGCACATACGTTTTTGTAGATGAAAGTATGCTGTTCCTAAGATTTTTTAATATATATATAGATTATTTTATTTAAATTTTAATTGACGAAATTAGTAAATTAAATAACAATATTTAAGGGTGACCAGGCTACGTACATATATTTGCCTCGTAGGTAAAAAACACAAAAAAATACAAAACGTCGTTATAAAAGAGTCTTGTATGTATGGTTTTGTTTATAGGAAAGTTGCCATAAATTAACAATTATTTTAATTAGCGGCAAAATGGCTGCTGCATATTTAAAAAAAAATGACGAAGTGAATTTTTGTTACATGTCAAAGTTATTAATAAAAGAATACTACGTTACTAAGCCGTAGACAAGAGGGCACTTACGACGTTTCGTTCTCCACAAACAGAAATAAAAACAAGTAATTCAAGCGTTTTTTGTTCACGGTGTAATTGATTTAGTTATTATTTACTTTAAATATTATATTTTATTTTAAAAACCTTATATTTGAACGGAACAAAGTACAATATAATAATAATTTTTACTCATACAATAAATTAAGTAAGAACATTTCTCACAAAAATTCTTTCTGTTAGCGTCGCTCGCTGAAGTTGTAACAAAGAAGTAAGTTGAGTGTAAGTAATGCAGTTCGACTGCATTAATAAACCCCGACAAGTTTTTTGGCAACAAAGTTTCTGTTCGCTAAAGACTTTAACTTTGATTCAGTGGTTTGTTTAATGCACTTATTGGAAAACAAGAGAAATTTAATTCCGACAAAGTTTTAATGTGTGCAAGTTCAACATGGTTCAAGACGTCGGAGTGTGGTAGCTTTCTATATCTATTGTAACATTGTAAGAGGATAATCAAAGTAATAAGTATATAGATTATGTTTCTAAAATAATGATTTTATTTTAGCTTTACGCTTTATCCCTCACAGGGCAGGGTAGGCAGATGAAACTGTAGGAACAATACGAACTTAGTGGTAAGATTTACTCTAGGCGTATTGCGTGCTGAGTGGCGGCACTCAACGCCGCGCTTTGCTTTGCCAGAGCGAAGAAAATGTAAATAGAAAAATCCATCTTTGCCAAGTGGGAATCGAACCCACCACGCGCCACAACAGTCCTCAATTTTTCCTCATTTTTTTCAATTAATATTGTTTTATAATGCTATATATATATATATATATATATATATATATATATATATATATATATATATATATATATATATATATATATATATATATATATATATATATATATATATATATATATATATATATATATATATATATATATATATATATATATATATATATATATATATATATATATATATATATATATATATATATATATATATATATATATATATATATTTTTTTTTTTTTTTTTTTTTTTTTTTTCTTACAAAATTTACACTTTATCCCTCACAGGGCAGGATAGGCAGATGAAACTGTAGGAACAATACGAACTTAGTGTTAAGATTTACTCTAGGCGTAGTGCGTGCTGAGTGGCGGCACTCAACGTTGCGCTTTGCTTTGCCAGAGCGAAGAAAATGTAAATAGAAAAATCCATCTTTGCCAAGTGGGAATCGAACCCACCACGCGCCACAACAGTCCTCAATTTTTCCTCATTTTTTTCAATTAATATTGTTTTATAATGCTATATATATATATATATATATATATATATATATATATATATATATATATATATATATATATATATATATATATATATATATATATATATATATATATATATATATATATATATAAATAAATATATATATATATATATATATATATAAATATATATATATATAAAAAGATATATATATATAAATATATATATATATATATATATAAATATATATATATATAAAAAGAATTTAGAAGTGATTTGCAGGCCTCGGGGCAGTTTAAAAAGGATGTACCTGCATTTATTTTATCAATGTTATTTAATAAGTATATATATATATATATATATATATATATATATATATATATATATATATATATATATATATATATATATATATATATATATATATATATATATATATATATATATATATATATATATATATATATATATATATATATATATATATATATATATATATATATATATATATATATATATATATATATATATATATATATATATATATATATATATATATATATATATATATATATATATATATATATATATATATATATATATATATATATATATATATATATATATATATATTATAAAACAATATTAATTGAAAAAAATGAGGAAAAATTGAGGACTGTTGTGGCGCAGAAGCGTAACGTCTACCTGTAACGGGACGGTTTGGTGGGTTCGATTCCCACTTGGCAAAGATGGATTTTTCTATTTACATTTTCTTCGCTCTGGCAAAGCAAAGCGCAACGTTGAGTGCCGCCACTCAGCACGCAATACGCCTAGAGTAAATCTTAACACTAAGTTCGTATTGTTCCTACAGTTTCATCTGCCTATCCTGCCCTGTGAGGGATAAAGTGTAAATTTTGTAAGAAAAAAAAATATATATATATATATATATATATATATATATATATATATATATATATATTATATATATATATATATATATATATATATATATATATATATATATATATATATATATATATATATATATATATATATATATATATATATATATATATATATATATATATATATATATATATATATATATATATATATATATATATATATATATATATATATATATATATATATATATATATATATATATATATAGCATTATAAAACAATATTAATTGAAAAAAATGAGGAAAAATTGAGGACTGTTGTGGCGCGTGGTGGGTTCGATTCCCACTTGGCAAAGATGGATTTTTCTATTTACATTTTCTTCGCTCTGGCAAAGCAAAGCGCAACGTTGAGTGCCGCCACTCAGCACGCACTACGCCTAGAGTAAATCTTAACACTAAGTTCGTATTGTTCCTACAGTTTCATCTGCCTATCCTGCCCTGTGAGGGATAAAGCGTAAAGCTAAAAAAAAATCATTATTTTAGAAACATAATCTATATACTTATTACTTTGATTATCCTCTTACAATGTTACAATAGATATAGAAAGCTACCACACTCCGACGTTTTAAACCAAGTTGAACTTGCACACATTAAAACTTTGTCGGAATTAAATTTCTCTTGTTTTCCAATAAGTGCATTAAACAAACCACTGAATCAAAGTTAAATTCTTTAGCGAACAGAAACTTTGTTGCCAAAAAACTTGTCGAGGTTTATTAATGCAGTCGAACTGCATTACTTACACTCAACTTACTTCTTTGTTACAACTTCAGCGAGCGACGCTAACAGAAAGAATTTTTGTGAGAAATGTTCTTACTTAATTTATTGTATGAGTAAAAATTATTATTATATTGCACTTTGTTCCGTTCAAATATAAGGTTTTTAAAATAAAATATAATATTTAAAGTAAATAATAACTAAATCAATTACACCGTGAACAAAAAACGCTTGAATTACTTGTTTTTATTTCTGTTTGTGGAGAACGAAACGTCGTAAGTGCCCTCTTGTCTACGGCTTAGTAACGTAGTATTCTTTTATTAATAACTTTGACATGTAACAAAAATTCACTTCGTCATTTTTTTTTAAATATGCAGCAGCCATTTTGCCGCTAATTAAAATAATTGTTAATTTATGGCAACTTTCCTATAAACAAAACCATACATACAAGACTCTTTTATAACGACGTTTTGTATTTTTTTGTGTTTTTTACCTACGAGGCAAATATATGTACGTAGCCTGGTCACCCTTAATATTGTTATTTAATTTACTAATTTCTTCAATTAAAATTTAAATAAAATAATCTATATATATATTAAAAAATCTTACGAACATCATACTTTCATCTACAAAAACGTATGTGCAGCACAAAATTTTCTTACAAAATAGCTCAAAACATTTTTCTCAACAATGAACTTAATAAGGTTTAATCAGGCTTAGTAAATGTAGAAAATGTTTAGTGAAATAACAATTTGCACATGCATTGCATTCTCTTGGCACCCGCCGCGGTCGCATTCCTGCTCGTACAACTCAATATCATACCTTTATCATCGTTTGTAAAAGAAGGAAAATTAAATTCCTACGGAAAGGAAATTAAATTTACACTTTATCCCTCACAGGGCAGGGATAGGCAGATGAAACTGTAGGAACAATACGAACTTAGTGTTAAGATTTACTCTAGGCGTATTGCGTGCTGAGTGGCGGCACTCAACGCCGCGCTTTGCTTTGCCAAATCGAAGACAATGTAAATAGAAAAATCCATCTTTGCCAAGTGGGAATCGAACCCACCAAACCGTCCCGTTACAGGTAGACGTTACGCTTCTGCGCCACAACAGTCCTCAATTTTTCCTCATTTTTTTCAATTAATATTGTTTTATAATATATATATATATATATATATATATATATATATATATATATATATATATATATATATATATATATATATATATATATCTATATATATATATATATATATATATATATATATATATATATATATATATATATATATATATATATATATATATATATATATGCAATACCTAATTGAATTACATTAATTAAATTTTTTATTTAAGTTTTTCCTATAATATAATTAAAGTAAACAACAACAAAAACATAATACTGGAATGGAATGGAATGGAATGGAATAGAAAAGTACGGTTGTAAGGCATTGGAACATTGACTAGCTGTAAGTACGTTTATTGTGGGTTCAATTCACAGTCGGTCGGGATATTATATTTGAATTGTTCTCATTTTAAAGACAGGGCATTACATAATGAAGGTATATATCACATAAATATTTATACAAAAAAAATATCAACTTAACAAAATTTATATTAAGTTCAAACGAATTTGAATAATATTAAGAGCCGCTACGTTGTAGAGTCACTTCTCTAACCAGTATTCGGGTCAATTTTCTATTACGATGAATTCGACCCAAAGAACATTAGGAGAAACAAATTGTTGGAGATATTTAAATAAGAATAGAGCATTTTTCGCGCACACTAATGTGTGAGGCGGAAGGGCGGTCGGAGCGTCCCTAATATCTGTTTTATTTTTTCCGGATTTGTATGAATGAGAACAACAAATAGCCCCATTGTGGGTAGAATCACGAGCGATGCTCTTTTTGTGGACTTTATGGTTTTATTTGTCACCCGTTGTCGGTTGTTTTGGTACTTTCTAATATTTTTTTTATTTTTTAAATGATATATTTTATTTTAAATAATTGGGCGAGTGTTTAGTTTATTTCGAATACTTTATATATTGAGTTTTAAGCCGGTAAAGCTTAGAACTCGCACCACTACATAATTCCGAATATTATAAGTACATCTCTTATATTAAATTTACTGTTGCTTACTGTTCCCTAACATAAACCCGTAAACGATCTGTATCGGTATACAAAGGGATCGCTTAGCACGTTTCCTTTCAATATTTCCCAATTTGATTTGGTATACGCTGCTCCGAGACAATGGAAAGTAATCGACGGTGACAGTGGAGGGGGTAAATTTCGTTAAAATAAAAGCGCACAGAGAACGAAAGATATAGCGCCTACGTGGTCGCCGTGAGATCCCGGGAGCTCCTACAATAGAGAATTGGAAAAAGCTTTTATAATCCGGCACGTGACATACATGCTCAAACAGCAACGTACATTCTGCATCGAGAATTCGGACTCTCGTAATTCTCACAAATATATTGAATTATGATACTACCATACCTTCGGAGTGTTTGGCACTACAATTTTACTCAGTTTAAGTGTTTATTCTCGATGCCAATTTCCATAACCTCATTTCATTATTCAGTTGGATCAAATTGTAGATACATCCGAATATAACTGTTTACCAATGCATGAAGCCAGCAAAATTATACTCAACGTGATCGAAATACTGGATTCCCTACACGGATAATCTTCGTATAAAAAGCGAGAGCTATCCGCCGGTACAAATAAAAGAATTTTAATATATGAAGCTACTTTCCTCTGGCTTTGTTGTCTTGGAACATTTACGACATTATTACGGAGGCGCGTTCCCTTATATTATAAACAAACGCAAACAATTTGCCTTGTTTTACATAATCTTTCCAAATTGGATATGAATAAGCGACGTCAGGTGTGCTCGTTCACTTGCGTTTCTAAGTTTGTATTGCTCAAGTATATTATATATCTTTTTTTTTTTAATTTTAGGTGTCAAATAAAAAGAGTCTAATAAATAATTATTTTAATAACGTTAAATAATAGAAAACGTATATGTTTTTTACATATTATTTATGTATGCCCATAATACATAATCTAAACGCTTTACTATTAATTACCCACACACATTTTGCGATAAAAATATAGAAATATCAAGGTATTGTATATAAAAGATAATACATTATAATTCTTGAATAATTCTTAATTAGGTAAATTTGAAACATTAAAATTATGTGATCTAAACACTGAAAGAACCTCATTTTCCCTTTGACGTCATTTTCCCTCAGTTCTCCTCTTCACTCCTCAAAAACTGCACAATGTTGGCTGTGCACTGTCTGTCAGTTTGCTCTAAAAGCTTATAGATATTGTTAAAATAAAAATAATAAAAAAACTAATTTAAATTTACAGGTTGATTATGTATTGTGAGTGCTGATATTGCACTATAAATGTGTTTTCATATTTTAAACTTAAAATTAAACCACAAAACTTATTTTGGCTACATATTTCGAAACACCTAAGGATATGTTTTAATATGGTATTTTGGAAGATCTAAAATATTCGCTTAAAAGCAAACATAATTAACAACTCTACTATACTATATATGTCTTTAGAATTTAGCCTTTAACTGTTTACAACGATGCCCATATCAATAATTTCACTTCCTGTATTAAAAAGGTAATCTCTAGACATATGGTATAAATATTGCCCTATATAGGGCAACATTAACACTTGCTCGAACGTACTTGCGGCCACAAGAGCCATGACACAGTTTTCGAAGAAATGTACAACATTAATCATTCATATGTAATTGATTTCTTCACATAAGGAAGGAAGTTGCCTATAAATTGTAAAATGTTTATTGTAGAATATTTTCCAGAAATAAAGGTTTTTTAATATAATTTATATACTTGTTATATTAATCTTGTTTGTGGAGAGAGTTTAAATATGTTTTTAAAGACTATTTCTGTTTACACATAACAAAAAAAAACATTGTTGCGGCATTGAGTTCCGCCACTCAACACGCAATGCCTCGAAAAAGGCGGAAAGCGGGGACGGAGAAAGCAGGGACTAAGCAACGGAGTGTCTTAACACTAGGTTCCCACGGTCCCTGCCTACCCTGCCATGTGCGGGATAAAGCGTGAAACTAAAAAAAAAAAATTTAAATGTTAAAATTTCTCTTTATTTGTTAAATATTTCGGAGCAACTTTGGCTATTCAAGACGGACGAACTAAAAATAAAATGAAACAAATAAAAATGTTTTGTTAGTAAAGTGTTCCTAGGGCTTAAATATGATACAAATATCTTGGTATCTGTTACACGCCTGTTACGTTTAGAATCAGAGAGAATACTTGTATAGATTTCTCTGGATATATTAAGTTTAATATTTTTAAAATTATTAAAGAATTCAGAATCTTTTGCTGTAAATAGAAGAAAGCTTGTATATGTACAAGTGATACTTACGTTTGAAAAAATTTAAAAGCTACAGTGGCTACTGCAGTGGCTGTGTGAAGTCATCTTAAGTAAATATTGTAACCATTTTCCAGATTTCCAACCATTTCTCATTATAAGTTTAAGCAAAAAAAAATATTGCATCGACAAAAACAAAACACAATGCTTACACGTAAGTATATCACCTAACCTACTAAAAAGCTTAAACCAATAAAGTGTGCTATCACGTACATATGGAACATAAAGTTCGTATTACCAGGCCTTTTTAGGATCATGCTGTACACAGAGTGTAATGGATTTGTCAATTTTTATATTTTTTGTAGAACTGCTGTTTATAAGTAGGTACTACAATTGATCCTTCAAGTGATTGTGGAGAGATGCTTAAATATCTTTTGGTTAAGACATATTTGTTATTATTTTCTTGTCGCACTTTTGGGTTCATTTTTGTATAATATTCAGTTAAATGAACGGAAAGGTTGAGATTCAAAATTAAGATGTATTGTTTTCAATTCTTACTGTTTTATATTGTAAAATTTATATTTTCTCCAATAACCATATAAATTTTCTAATAGTAAAAGATAATTTGCTTGAGTACCGTAACTCGAAACCGCGACTAATTATCTCAGAAATGAAAAAAATCAAGTCATCTTATTGATGACTTGATTTTTTTTCACTGTCCCGATTGGATGAACTTCAACCATTTCGTTCACATGTGCTTCTGGTAACGTTGTTTCATTATATAATCTTCAGATTATAGATAAGAAAAACTATACGTTACATAAGACAGAGTCAAAGTTCATGATAGCCTGAATCATTTTATAATTATTCTTTCATAATTATGCTTACATTACAAGAATTTTTCTTTTATTAAACAATTTAAACGAGAGAACCCAATTTCTTTTACGCTGTGTAAACAAAGGTAAATCGAGGCTGTTTGATTTCTGAAAAACGCAAATTTTATTAGTAATTTTCAAAATTAATTCATCTGTACTATAGTAGAACAGTGAAAAAATGTGCCTGTACCTTGAATATATTTTAGTATATTGTTTTCTTTTTAGCTTCACGATTTATCCCGCTCATAGCAGGGTGCTTACTTGGGAACCGCTGAAACCGTGGGACTGTTAAGCCCCCGCTCTCTCTCTTCCCTCTTCCCCGTTTTTCACCTTTTATCAAGACATTGCTTTTTGATTAGCAAAACTCAACGACGCTCTATACCTAGTTGCCATAGCGAATATAATGGAATTGAAAATTTTCATCTTCTCCGAGTGAGAATCGAACCCACAAATCGTCACGTTTACAAGCAGACGCTACACCTCTGCGCTACGGTAGTCCTCTGAAAAAAGATGTAAGTGGATCTAAAAAAGCTTTTCGACTTGATTATGATATTTAAATTCTTGTCGAATTTTCTAATCCTGTACTTTAAAGGTGTAAATTTTCTGTAAATGTGTTAGGAACTAACCATTCAACCTATAAGTACTATCCAACTACGCTAACAAGACAACCTATAGTCGGTCTATTTTTATTTAACGCATAAATGCTTTATACAAGTATGGACGCGAGAGGCATTTAAAAAAGCAACGTAAATACATAACAAACGTCACGGCTTGTGATCACCGAAACTGTTAACTATATTGTGCACGATCCCATGAATTTCTGCTAATTCGACAGAAAATTGTTACACAAAATTGTCAAACGCTGTAATACCTAAAATAGCTATATTTTGTGAGGCGTAGGCTATCCGCGTGTTCTAAAAATAAAAATTGAATTTTTTACTATTAGTATAGTGTTAGCTCAGTGCACCAAGAATATACATCTCGATACTTGCAGAAAGTGAACTTTTCTATCTTCATTGTAAATAATTATTTACTATGACATCAACATATTGAATCTACCCATACATTAATCAAGAATACCTTACTTTCTAGGTGAGAATAAACAAAATATTACGGGTTTGAAATTATCTTAATATTTACTAAAAGAAAGGTCAAGCTCAAAGCAAATACAAATATAATCCAATCCATACAAAAATCATCTCATCATCAAATTTTATTATAACTTCAATTCGCCAAATAAATTCTACACCACAAACTCCCTCAATAGTCAATTCCACATGATTAGATAAACATAGAGAACGTACAATGGAAAATTTCCATATCCAATTGTGAATCTTTTCCGATCCCACTATTCCATTTGGTAGACTATTTTTATCCGTAGCAATAAATGACTGATCCATGCATAGGGTCCGACTTCCAATTTATCTCGTCAGGAACATTCCAATTATATTTTTTTCCAGCAAATAGACAGTCGGCTGCCGGACATGGTATGAACACATCCATTTTGAGTGGCACCGCTTCGGTGGTTTCATTTGCTCTGCAGTACAATAACAAGCTCCGCTTACGTTACGGATTATTATTGATATTTTTGATTTGAAACTATTAAAGATTAAAGTGTTTTTGTTAGAAAGTAAATTCAACTTTATTTTTATTTCGGCTCTTCTTATTTTTTATTTAATAGATACACGGAGCTTACATATATTTTATAGAAACAATATGTATTTTTTATTCATTACACACACACACACACACACACACACACTAACATAACAGTATAGTGTAGTATATAATGTTGAAACACCACGATTCCTGTTTTTTGTCTTTCGAGACATAGTATGGTGATGTAACTCAAAGTTGCGCTACTAAACACGCAATGCCTCGAAAAGGTGGTAAGCGGGGAACGGAGTGTCTTAACATTAGGTTTCTTCGGTTCCCGCGGTTCCCTCTGACTACCCTACTTTGATCAGGATGAAGTGCCCAGCTATAATCATATATAAATAATACATACATACATAGCTTAATGTTTTATCCCTAGAAGGGTAGTCAGAGAGAAAATAATAATAATAGCAATATAATTGTTTATTTTCGCTTTGTTACTTGGTAATACTATTATATAAAAATTTTAATTGTAACTATATTGAAAGCGATATAAATTACACATATACACGTACAATAATAACATAATATTAAATTAATAATATGTTTCTCATCAATTATGCGTTAATAGTGAGTAAATTACGAAATTAACTAATACTAATTGGTTTGATATAATATAAATCCATTATAATCATGCATGACTTCTGATTAAGGTAATAAAATTCTGTATTTATTTACGTATTGGTCATTTTTTTCTTTATTTAGGGCGTTTTTCTATATAGTATATGTATTATAACTTTTTTAAATACTTGTAAGTAACTTTATCGTATGTAGTACAAAAATGCACCGATCTGACATCAAACCTACGATTAGCTATCATTGGGCAAATACATTTCTCATGCTATGTTAGAGTTGTTTATGTTTTTGTGGACTAATTAATTTTTTGTAGGTTTTCTAACAGCGTAAAAATATAATTTATCCTTTTCATTTAGAATTCGTTGTGAAGTTACGAAATAATTATGAGTAATGTTAAGCAAGAGGAAAATTGATGAAATATACGCGTCTTTGCAAGAATAAAAGCATTAAATTCAATGGTACAGGTACAAAGTTCTGGTGTACAACTTTATTTTCCGTTATTTAATTCGTGTTTTGTAATAATTAAAAAATAAAAATATGTTTAAATAAATACTACATTACTTTAACTGGCAGCAAAGTTCTTTTGAATGCAATGTTTCAAAATTTATTAACCTTACTAAACTTTATTCCACAAATTTTTACATTGAAAAAATATTACATATTACAATAGTTCCGTACACAACGGTGGACTTATCTCTATAAGTGATCTCTTCCAGCCAACCGGTTGTGGTGGATGAGTAAAAGCAGCGGGTGAGAAGAGTGCAAATTATAGCTAGTAAATCAATATGAAATACATATATGCATATACTTTATACATAAATACATACATACACACATACACATATATACATATACATACATACACATACACATATACATATATTTCATGTATAGTATGATATAATAAATATATAAACTATATAAAAGCATTTATAACATGAATAATGCTAGTATTTAACTTTAGAAAAATTACTTATCCAAATTTTTCAGAAGATGTTTTTTGAGTTGGGATTTAAAGGAATTTAAAGAAGGACTTTTTTGGATATTTTTAGGGAGTTGATTCCACAGGGATGTAGCATACACTGAAAAGGACTTCTGGTAGGATTTGGTATTACTCTTCAGTATATCCAGCATCGGTATGACACAGGATCGCCTCGAGCGAAGGGGAGAAGGATGTAGACTAAAGCGGGAACAGAGGTAGGAAGGGAAGCTTTGATAGTTAAGGATTTTGAAAAGGAGTGTAAGGATGTGCATATTTCGGCGAAGGCGAATTGGGAGCCAATTGAGCTGAGCTCGAAAATGAGAAACATGATCATACTTACGTAGACCGTAAATAAAGCGGATGGCGAGGTTTTGTAAACGCTCTAGCTTGCTAAGTAGCTCCTCAGTCACATCCAAATAGCAAACGTCGGCGTAGTCTAATATTGGTAGAAGAATCGATTGCGCAAGCATAATTTTGGTCTGAAAGGGAAGGAAATACTAGAGACGCTTGAGAGAATGTAAAGAAAAATGCATGCGTTTGCTGATGTTGTTAATATGTGAAGTCCAAGACATCTTATTATCAAAAGTTAAACCCAAGTTTTTAATTTTGTTACAATAGTCTATCTCAATTCCTGAGTATAAAATTTTTGGCGTTGAATCCAAATTTATTTTACCCCTTAGCTTGTTACTGCCAATAATAATGACTTGAGATTTTTTGGGGTTAACTAAGAGACCAAAGGATTCGGCCCAAGATTGAATGGCATCCAAGACTCTATTTAGTGCTGCAATGGCCTGTGGTAAGTTGTTTATATCACAATGGTGATATAATTGCAAATCATCTGCATACAAATGGTAAGGAGAAGAAATGACTTTTGATATATTATTCACAAAAATAGAGAAAAGAAGAGGAGAAAGAACGCCACCTTGAGGAACGCCTGCAGTGAGTTCTAGCCACGTCGATGTAATATCGTTAACTTTTACACACTGCTGACGACTGAAGATATAAGAGTGAAACCAGTCAATAACTGCAGAAGACAGGTTAACTGCACGAAGAGTACCTAAAAGTATATAACTTTGTCTATATTGATTAAATACAATTTTATAAAATTTACTTTAGTATTTTTATATAATTTGTATTGTATTAAAATTCCAATCCGTATCACCATAGCTAATTAAATTAGAAATAACTCAAGAAATTTCATTCAATAGATATTTGGTATACAAAATCTTTAAATATACTGTATATTCAAAATCATAGGTACTCGGCATTATAATTGGGATACGCGATCTCGACATGGAAACGTCCGGTTTGAGCAAATCCAATTTTATTACGCTAATAAAAGGCAATCCAATTAAAGCTGGAGTTTTTATACGGTCGGCTCTCAGCTGTACAGCACTCAACTAGAGTGCTGAGAAACGCGCCTCAGGTTCAAAACATAACTGTTGCAAGCTTGTATGACTTTAGAAAACGTTGTGCTGGTGATACTAGATCTATGTTGCTTTGAATCTTAGTACAGCTTTGGAAAATGTTTTTGTAACTAAAAAGTGGTTTCGTCATCTATTTTTCTGTCATGGGATTTTTGCTTTGTAAGTTTTTCTTTGTAAATTAAACAGACAGAAAGCTTTAAGCAAGATTAGACATTGGATTGTATCACCATACATTACACCTAGGAATTGGTAAATAAGTAGATATAAGTGTGAAGTAATCGAAATAGAGAATTCTTTTGTATTAGAATTTAAAGATAATATACCACGGCGCTAATATGAGTTTTGTTTTCTTCCTCAGTTTCTCAAGCAGAGGTTTTTTTAATCTTGAAAGCATTTAAAAAAATGCATAATGTGATCTGTTAGCTCATTCTTAGATGTTATCATTATCTTCTCAATTAAAATGTAGCACAACCTTTCCATGAGCCTTCTACTCTTATAAAACAAAAAAGCCTATGACATTCGGAATACATCCAAGAATTATTATGTTTTAAATAAACAAATGGCGATCCCAAACATATAAGCCTTTTTTTTTTTTCAAAAAATATGTCAGCATAAGTGATGGATATAAACGAGCAAAACCTAACGTCACAAAAAAATCTCAAATATATAATCTTACAGAATATACAAACCTACGGATATTTTTCCAATGAGGGAACTGAAAAAAAAAACGGAGTGTCTTAACACTAGTTTCCCTTTGCCTACCCTCCGAAGATGGTTTACAAGTATAATTGCGGCCCACATCACGTCTAACCGTCACTATAGTTTAGTTAGCAGGGTTACTCACAAGCAAAGGTCAATGTAGCGAGTTAACGATGCATCATTCGGACGTCTGGTTTACGTCTCAATTGGACGATGCTGTCTACCAACTGACTATCTTGCTTCCTAGTAAAAATATACTAGAGATGTGTTGCAACCTTTGCAGTAATTTCATCGCTGGATAAACAATGTCAGGGACGAATATTTTTGTTTTATAAATTGGTTACTAATTTTATTTGACAAATTGACCGATTTAAATTAGGTTTCTATAACACTAATTTAAGCTTTGGATAAAATTATATTTTAATATTCGCTAAAGATAGAAAAATTTTTTAAAGAAATCATAAAAATTTGATCGCAGTGGCAATAGGCAAGGTTTAATAAATGTTATCTATGTATATTTGTAGCTTTAACCATGCAAATAATCTATACAAAGTATGCCACGATGACTGTATAAAAAAGGAAAAAATTACTTATACATGCCACATTTTCAAAGCCTATAAAATAATATAATGAATACTTCTTCATTACTGTCAAATACAGAACTTTTGATAAAATATAGCTTTAAATAAGCTGCGTCACCTAAATATTATAAAGGTTCATTTCCGGTATAATAAAAGGGTAATATTGACAAGTAGGTATATATGTATAAAATATATTTACATAGTGAACATAACCTATTTCCTAACTTATTTTATTCTGCGTAGGTCTAATTAATTCAGGAACTGCTGGTTAAAATGTGAAAAAATATTAGATCACCCATTTATTTAGGAGTATATTTAAAAATAACTAAAATTTTATCGAATTGATCGACTCGCTGTACCTGCGGTCAGGTCATGTAGATAGCTTTTTCATTTGATTACGTGGCGGAAACCAAAGAGAAAATGCAATGTTTTGCACTATACATACTTTTCTTCAATCAACATATATTATGTATCTACGATATATTTATTTATTTTATAATTCATAAGATTTTATTAGAATATTAATAACAGATGTGGAATTTGAACTCACGATCTTATCTAAGTCATTAGACGTTTTTTTAGCTTCACGCTTTCATCCCGCACATAGCAGTGGAGGCAGAAGGAACTGCAGGAACCTAGTGTTAACACTCTATTCCCTGCGTTCTGCCATTCAAGGCATAGTGAGAGGAGTAGTGGAACTCAACGCCACGCTTTGCCTAGTTGCCAGAGTTAAGAAAATAGAAATAAATAATGCCACCGTTCCCGAGTGGGAAATGAATCCACAAACCGTCAGCGCCACGACTGTCCTCTAACTTCATCAATTAAACCAGATTCTAATATTAAGCTTGAGCAATTTTATCAACTAAGCAAAATGGATCACTTATTTTTATTATTTAAACACGATCGTTCAATCATTGTTATTATTTATAGCTAATATTTCTTATTACCAGATAAAAGATATAATTATTTTTTATGGTAACTCATAAAATGTGATGAAATTTAGTTGATTAAATCATATTAGAGTAGATACGAGACAACTATTAAAAGAATTTAAGTAAGCAATTATGGCAGCTAGCGCTGCCGTGATATTTTTGACGAAATATCTCTACGTTAATTGGTGTCATTACACTGTAAAGAACTCGAGTTCCTATGATGTAAAATCATGCCGTTCTTAATCGTACAATTCCTATTTCCTAGTTCTTGACATTTTAAAACGAAGCGAAATCGATATGTATTATATTATATGTTATATATTTCTTGCAAAATAGTAAAAAAATCTCGTTACATTTTTCTGTGAGAAAATTTTTGAAAAATAATATATAATGTTTCAATCACAGAAATTCGATTCCCGCTTTCCACCTTTTCGTGGCATTGCGTGTTGAGTGGTGAAACTTAATACTGCCCTTTGTCTTCTTGCCATTGCAATGGAAATGAAAATGGAAATTAAAAATCGATATTCACACTCACTTTTACAGGCAGAGATTCAAATCATCACTCTTACAGGCAGACGCTGCGCCTCAGCGACACAATGGTTTCCAGATTGACAACTCTTTTTTTTTAGATTCACGCTTTATAACGCACTTGGCAGCATAGGCAGATGGAATTGCAGGAACCATATGAACCTAGTCTTAAGATACTCCATTGCTTAGTCCCTGCTTTCTCTGTCCCCGCTTTCCGCCTTTTTCTAGGCATTGCGTGTTGAGTGGCACAACTCAATGCCAGTTTGCCTAGTTGCCAGATCGAGGAAAATAAAATAGAGTGGAAATCGAATACAGAAACCGTCGCGTTACAGGCAGACGTTGCGCCTCTGCGCCACGACGATTCTCAATTAAAATATATCTTATTAATAATACCGTTGTATTATTAATAAAACATACAGCATGCTACGGTACATGCACGGTAAGTAGAACTCTTTAAGTAATATAATGAGATGAACTATAATATTATATTGAAATGACTCGTATAAAATAGAAAATAATTATAACTAAATGCCTCATTAAATATATAGTCATAACCTTATATTAGTGAATCTCTAATAAGACCAAATTTAATGTAGAAGCGGCATAAATAGAAAATCAAAGTAAACTTTGGCTAAATTAAAGTCTTAATGTCCGTCGTTAATTTGGTCAAAGAAATTCACTAGGAATGTTGAATTACGAATATAGTACGCAGTACTTTATATAAGCATTATATTATTATAGCATACTTCGTATATGTATTTTTTCATTCTGTTTAGACGTAGCAGAATTTTGAAGTATAAAACAATTGTGAACGTTGTCATAAGTAATAGTACTGTATCAAAAATAACTCATCTTTTGTGTCATACCATAGCAGTTCTTAATGAATATTTAAAATTAATTTTCTTAATCATTTTAAAATAACGTCAACGATAAAATATAACACGTACTCAATAAAGAGCGTATTTTATCGTTTTTAACCCAATTATTAAAATCGCAGCGTTCTGAATAAAAGTATTATTCGATCCGTTGATTGCTCGTCGTTAATCACAGTCGTTGCTTTCAATATTAATCATATGCTGTTGTCGGACTTGACACTTTCAGCTTTAGTTAAAACGCGAATGGCTTTAATAATGGAAACAAAGTGTTTTCCAATAAAAAAATTACGTAACAAAGCTTTCTTTTAATTGTCTGAATTGATGACTCTATTGCATTATATTGTTATGTGAATTTAAGCTCAGTAATGTGGACGTAGTAGAAGGAATATATATGTAGGCATAGAACACGTCTTGTATTGAATGAAAATTTTTCTCTTAAATACGAGACACTAGGCTTAAGCTTACCTTACTTCATATACTAGAACGCGGAAATGAAAAAAAAACATATTCCCAAGTGAGAATCAAAGCCACAAACATCCCATTTGTATTCAGATGCCTCATAAATAATATTATATTATACAGATAAAGAAAATTATAATAGTTAGTAAAATTACAATAACATGTAAAATTCTAATAATTTTATTTATTTTTGTAGAAGCCATCAAGCGTTTGAGTTACATGAGGTGGGTCTTAGTGAATAAATCACCCTTAAATCACCGTCGGCTCATTTTCATTTGTATTTTATGAACCAAGTCATAAAATTGGAACATAAAATGGAATCACGGCATATACTATTAAAGTTCACAAAATTGAAATAGATTAATTTAATTAATTTGAATGTCGTGGCGCAGAGGCGTAAGCGTCTGCCTGTAAACACGACGGTTTGAGGGTTCGATTCCCACTCGTGGAAGATGGATTTTACTATTTCCATTTTCTTCGCTCTGGCAACTAGGCAAAGCGCGGCGTTGAGTTCCGCCACTCGACACGCAATGCCTCGAAAAGGCGGAAAGTGGGGACTTAACACTAGGTTCAAATGGTTCCTGCAGTTCCTTCTGCCTACCCTGCAATATGCGGGATAAAGCGTGAAGCTAGAAAAAAAAAATTGAATGTATATATATAATATATATGTTTCTATGCAGTAATCTTTACGTATTGTCATTTAAATTCCTATTGCATCCAAAAAAAAATATTAAATGGATGAAATTGAATGAATAAGTAAACGCAATATGAAACTTGTAATATAACGTAGGCATCATAAGTCCGTTTTATTTTTTCATATACAATCAAGTGATTGTATATGATTGCTAGAACAGTTCTCAGCTTTATCTCGATGGCATCTGAGCTATGGCATATATGTTTTGATGATTGTAGAACTACTACAAACATCAAAATATATAACATATTTATAATAATAACTGCTTACGTTTGTTTAAAGGACGTGCAGGTGACGAATAGTTTTGCTAAAATTTACAGAAGATTTTGGCACCGATATCATACGGCTGGTAACGAGTAAGAACACCGTAAGGTTTTAGTGATGTCAGTACAACCTCTTATGAAACTGAATTTGGGTGAGAATCCAAAACAGAATTTCCTCAAGGAAAGGTGTTCTATAGCATGATGGCATGACATGAGTGGCATCATGTTTAAGGCAATTTAATTAAGGCAATTTAAAAACCGTCAGTAGTGATTATGATATAAAGCCGTATTTTACCAACACTTTATCTTCCAATGTAGTGCACTGCGTTGAAGCTATGTGCATTTATTTTTAATACAATTGCTCTTGTAGTTCATTAAAGATAAACTTTACAGTGGCATTATAATTTTCTTTTACATTGAAATATTCATTTCAGTAGCCTTAGGGTAATTTCTATGAATGAAATAAATTATATACAATCTAAGATTCAAGTTATATAGCAATAAAAGTAAATGTTAAAGGTTTAATCCACCTTACTAATTGCATCCGACTGCATTCATTGTCGATGCCCGACGCAAGGCTTAATGAAGATCTTTTAAATACCCAGGTTCACGTTAACCCGGAGCAATTTTAAAGTTTCTCCTCCTCCTACACAAAACGAGCAGTTGGCGAACTTTGACTACTCTTTATTATCGTTGGTTAATTAACGTACTAGTTTAAATCATTTATTGAAATTTTTTCTATTGATTCCTTTTCATGAAACAATTTGAATTGGACAAATGATTGAACTAAATGTAAGTAAATACCGAATATATCCTATATTGGGTTTCTTTTTTGGTTAAACATCCTTATATACGTCAAGAGCTATTTTTATCATTATTTTTTCTATACTTTATCGTATTGTGCAATTATAAGACAATATTTCTTACGAAAAGAAATCATTAATGCATTTTGTTTCGCTGAGAATCTAGAGGTTAGCGATAGCAGTCGTACCAGTAGTTGTAGTAGTTAATATTGTGACACGACCCCTTGTCTACCAATTCTTCTTTTACAATTCTAATTTCATATTTAAATATTTTACGACCTATGGATTGTAGAAGTATGAAGAAAGCTAATGAAAAATATATTAAAATTGGAAACTAAAAACAGAAAAAGTCACTACTACTTCGTTCTTCTTCTTTTTTTAATTAATGAGGCTTCAAGCGAGCCTGTTGAGAACAATATACCAATAAAAAAACTGTGATTTTTTTTAAATATTGTATATTTTCATTTACACAATTTATTAAAATAATGGATATACTTGCTAAAATCATATAATTTTCATTTTGCTACCCTAGTGATAGTTATCTGCTATTTACAAGTAAACATCTTATTAACTTATCGGCCCCACAAACGATTGTCCTCCTTACGCCTACCCTTTATAAACTGATTAGGAATGTTGTGTCAATTGTTTCTCAAATACCTATAAAATAAAACGGAAAAAGTATCCGTTGATATAACAATATGTTATTGAGTATACTAGTGGTATATATGTTTTTAATATCACTACATCAATGTAAATTTACAATAAAGTTTGAATTAATTAATATTTTATGTTAGTCTCAACATGGACAAGGATTATATTATATGTTACATTTAAACTAAATATAGGAGTCCATATTTACTTGAAATATAATAAAAATAAATACATAAATTTAAAATAAATATGGACTCCTAGATGCAAAAAGCAAATAAATACATATTGAATACAAATATAAATACTACAACGTCATGTATAACTATATAAATGTCATGTATAACAAAGGTCGATACGAGATTGCTGTTAAAATATGCACAGAGCAGACTGGACGGCGTCATTATAGATACATAAAGTCGCTTGGGGCAAAGGCTGAATATCTAAGTGCGATAATTTATATATATATATATATATATATATATATATATATATATATGTATATATATATATATATATATATATATATATATATATATATATAGATATATATATATATATATATATATATATATATATATATATATATATATATATATATATATATATATATATATATATATATATATATATATATATATATATATATATATATATATATATATATAATATACATATATATATATATATATATATATATATATATAAATTATCGCACTTAGATATTATATATATATATATATATATATACATATATATATATATATATATATATATATATATATATATATATATATATATATATATATATATATATATATATATATATATATATAGTCTGTGTCTGATTGTAAACACGATGGCTGTGGCTTAGAGAGATTTGTTTTCGTTTTCTTCGCTCTGCTAACTAGACTAGGTGTGGCGTCACTCAACACACAATTACTATATAGGTAAAAGCCCGGAACACTTGGTTAATTTAGCTGCTGTAATATGTGGGATACAGTGCGAGGTTCGTAGTTGTAAATCTATTTTATAATTTTTTTTTTTTAATTTAGTGTGTTTTTTTTTAATTTCCATTACAATACATAAAGAGATAATGCTTTATATTACTATACAAAATTTTAATAAATATATCGTATATTTGAAAC
Organism: Dione vanillae; assembly: GCA_037178615.1. Taxonomy (NCBI): domain Eukaryota; kingdom Metazoa; phylum Arthropoda; class Insecta; order Lepidoptera; family Nymphalidae; genus Dione; species Dione vanillae. Next base: position 1,106,705 of record JAZFAU010000162.1, read on the forward strand.
TATTTTTAACAGTATATACATATATACATACATAGCTTCACGCTCTACCCCTAGCAAGGCTGTCAGACAGAACGGAGTGCCAAACGCTGCGGTCTCTGCATACTTCTTTCGCCTCGTCCACAGTCATTAACCTCTTTATACATGCTCTCCGAGGAGTCCTCATGCTTTTTACGTGACCTTCCTCCAGTATCTTCGATATTGTGTTTACGAAAGTCAACCGAGGTCTCCCCTTATCTCTCTTACCACTCACTTTTGCATTAACAGTCATATACTAAAAATTACCTTTTAGGTTTTAACATAAAAGTAATAATTTTTAATAGTTTACTCTACATTTCATAGACTAAAATATAGTTTCCCACCGACGATATACGCTCCAATCAATTTAATAGCGATGAGCTTCAACCAAACATCTCAAGAGGTTATTGCTTAACTTTTGGGTCAAGAACCGGATGCAGCAGGCAGTCTTACTTGAAACTGTGTTTTGTCGAGAATTCTCGCTTTGAAGTCCTAACCGATGGCGTAGTCTTTTGTTCTGATATTGTATATATTAATATATTTGTTTAAGTAAAATCTCTTATGGATATATGTTTATGCATACGTAATATTTATATAAACGGGTAGTGTCTTATTAAAAAAATGATCGTTTTTCGAATGAAAGCGATAATATGATTAGTTTTATGCTTTATTATTTTTTTGTCTATATGTGTAGCTATTATATATTTATAGCTATATAAATATTAATCTACAAAAAACAAAATATACTTCTTTAATGTATATAAATATACATGGAGATAAAATTACATACATTATATTCAAATCTTTAACATCTTAAATCTTCCATATAAAGCTTAATACAGTTTAAGCGGAAAATCCGATATCTTAAGTCAGAGCATTGATGAGTGTTTAAATATTCATGGGAAATGCGACGCTTGGTGCTCTTAACTCCACTACAAATGACTGCCATGGATCAAAATCATATCCGTGCGAGGCAGTCGGCACTGTCCGATGTGTACTGGCTTTAGCATATTTGAATATTTATATGAAATTTCACTTTTAATTTTTTGAAATGTTACTTACTAGTTGAGATACTTGTGATGTAGTAGGAAAGCAACTGTAAAAACAATGGTTGCGTATTCATCCCTCGGAAAAAAGATTACATTTAAATAATACAGAAGGTATCATGACAGTGTGGAGAAATTAGGAAACTTTTTTTAGCTTCACGCTTTTATCTGCATTTATCACTTGGCAGGATATGCAGAGGGAACTGCAGGAATCATAGGAAACTAGTGTTAAGACATTCCGTTGCTTAGTCCCTGCTTTCTCCGTACCCGCTTTTCGCCTTTTTCGAGGCATTGCGTGTTGAGTGGCGGAGCTTAACGTCGCGCTTTGCCTAGTTGATAGAGCGAAGAAAATGGACATAGAAAAATCCATCTTCCCCGAGTGGGAATCGAACCCAGATAGCGTTACAAGCAGATGTTGGGCCTCTGCGCCACGACAGTCCTCAATTGGGGAATTCAATCCCACCACAATGTGTGTTGAGCACACAGTGCCTCGAAAAAGGGCGGAAAGCGAGGACAGAGAAAGCAGGGACTAAGTAACGGAGTATCTTAACACTAGATGTAGATGGTTCTCTGCCTACCCTGCAATATGCGGGATAAAGCGTGAAGCTGAAAAATAATAATAATAATATTAATCGTAATGAAATTTATTTTTAGGAGGGTCCGTAGCTACTGAGTGTACCAGTGATGGCAGGGAGCCGCCCTACTTCCTTGGCAACAGATATGTTGAAGGAACTTAATATTAAAACGTTATGCTTTCTTTGTCGTTTAATCCCTTATATCCTATCTTGCTATATATATATATATATATATATATATATATATATATATATATATATATATATATATATATATATATATATATATATATATATATATATATATATATATATATATATATATATATATATATATATATCTATATATAATGAAATTTAATATGTTATAAAGGTTTTTTGTTTTACATATATTTTTCAAGTATATTAGAGATTAAAATTTTTATACGTTTTTATATATTAATTGATAAATTGAATATAATAATTGTAGTTGATAATATAATCTGTTTTAATATTTAAATTTTTGAATCGATCAAATTAAATTGAATGGTTAAAGATTTAAAAAAAAATATACGTTAAGAATTGTTATTATTGGAAAGGGGGATAAGTTACTATCAATCAATGTCCTTGATAATAATTTATACAAAATAAGTTCTTTATCGTAATATAATATTATCATGAATATTTCAACGATAATCTTATCAGTGCTCAAGCTCAAATCCAATTTTCCATAACATTTGATAAAATATAAGAATTAATTAAGAGAATTACTTACTTCATAAAAAATGTATGTATATTTTTCATAAATTAGGCGTATTACAGCCTTTTCACGATATTTCTTTAATATCATTTTAAATAACACATTTTTTTCTTGAAAGTACCTATTTCATTATTTATAAATGTATCAGTTGTTAATCTCTACAGATCTGTAGTATATACAGTTTCACTAGTACTACTTAATTTTAAAAAGAAAGTTTTCATATTATGATAGTAAAAGTTAAAAAATAGTTTTGTTGATAATACTTTTGTACGATGTCAACTGATTAATCAAGTATATGGCATTCATATATCTCGATAAAAAAGATTATGGTGGTATATTTATATTGCTTATGTGTAAATGTGTGTAAACACTGACAGAATGTTAGCAGTCCTTTTAAATATGAAACAAATAGCGTAGGTGAAAATAAAAAACCTCATAGTAAGTCAGCTTCAAACAAAGCGTATCGATATCAAATTTGGCTAGCATAATAATTAAGTAACAGGCGCTCAATCAAGGCTAGACCCTAATAGCTTGAGATTGTGCAATACGCCTTGTTCCAGTTTCTAAACCTAAAGTCAAAGTACAAATTATTTAGGGCTCGTGTCTTGTATTATGACAGTGTTAACATTTGTTCGTAATATTGTAAGGAATTTTACATTGATTCGGTTGGCCCTGAGTAGTTAGGTAACTTTTAAGTACTAATTGTTCGAGTGGACATGAAAACTAATTGAATTCTATAACGTCGATTAATCAAATTCAATTATTTTGAAATGTATTTTAACAAAGTCATTTACAGTTATTAATCCATTATTAATGGAACTACTTAAATTAAAAAATGTAAGTTAAAATTTTTGTAAACGGCAAGTTATCTAAAGATGTTAATGGAATGGTCTACCCGGGGATTCATTTCTTCCTTCTTTCTAGTTTGTTTTCTCCATTCAACGTGATATTGGCGAAGTCTTTTAAAAAGTCATAAATAAAAAGGAGAAGAAGAAGAAATAGTGCCCTAGCACTGCACTGTCGGTGCTAACCGACATTGTTGTAATGATAGAATGATCAGTTACTTTTATTGACCATACCCGATTGAGATTGCGCATTTCTAGAGAACGAGCGATGAAACTAAGTATACAAAAATAAATAAATCAACTGTAGTGTTAGATAGAATTCGAGAACAGAGCATCGGATTAACTGGAGGAAATATTAATAGCAAACATTTCTTTTTATATATATATATATACATAATTTTATATTAATTCTTAATTAACTCTTAATTTTGCATATAGAAAGGCAGACATTACTTTCCCCACCTTGCTCCAGGTGACAACAGGGCCCAACAAGGTGATTGGGCCTTGTTGTCACCTGGGGCAAGTTGGGGAGTTGGTGACAAGATTTGACAGATTGTTTTTAATTTAAATAATTTATGTTAATTATTGTATGTTAGATTTCTTAACATAACTGGTATAATTTTATTTGTTTACCTTGTATCATCTTCCTTTTTCTTTAGAAATGCCGCAGAGGCGCAAAGTCTGCCACGACGGTTTGTTGATTCATTTCCCACATTGGCTTTCTTATGTGGCAATTAGATAAGCGCGGCGTTAAGTTACGCATCAATACGCAATACCTAGAAAAGGTGGAAAGCGGGGAAAAGAGTGTCTTAACACTAGGTAATAGGAAAAATAATTAAACGAAAAGAAAACTCTGTCATTAATTTTGTAGCAAAAAATATCAGTGCAAGTATTTAAGTTCTAATTAATTTAACGTCATCCTAATTATGGTTTACTAGGCGTCTTAATCTGATACTTTCTAGTTCACGCACGCGCTAACATGAGCACGCGTAATGTACGCGTATTAGGTAAATGAAATTATTACTAAATTATTAATTACACACGTTCGAGTATATAATAAAATGTTATTGGGTTTAAATCTCGAGCTAAATCTTTCTTATAAAAAGTTACACTTATCAACGGCTTCATTCCTGTGATAAAACCCTGAAATTTCCCTCGGAAACTCTGGCGTCAAATATTGTAAGTTTTGTGAAAATAAAAAACGCGTCTTATTATTATTAATAAAAAATATGTCTAAATAATATTAATATTTTTAAATTTGGTACATCCGAATCGAAACATTCGTCAGTAAATGTTATTATTTCTTCAAGAGTATTTAAATTACGTAAATGTGTTCATATACTACAAATTAAGGTCAAACAAAGGATTCTTTTTTTTATATTAGATAAAGCAATTATTTGCTACCAATTCTTTTTAGCAAAAGCCCATGCCGAACCAGTGGTAGAGACATCAATTCATGAAGATGATTGACAATTAAAAAGTGGTTGTAAAAATCTATTTAAATTAGGAACTTGAATTTGTATACTTAAATGCCAATAAAATTGTTTCATTAATAAATAGAAGGTGTTTTACATATTTCAATAATTGTTACGAAATATTTGTCCGTAGAAGTAGGTTTTACAAGGTTACTATCAGGAGCGCGGCCCTGCACCCATTTTACGCACAATCTATTAAAACACTTCCGAATGGAAATAATATTACTACTTCACGTGTATAGGAAATCCTTATAAGACTTTTTATTGCTATTATAACTTTATATACCATTATGATTTCATAATTACAATTAAACGAAATATATATTTTATTAATAATTTTCTACTGTTATACTACTATTTTACACTACTATTTTATATTGAAAAATATCAAATCTTCGTCGTAACTAAAGATTTAAAAATCATTCACTTCAAATTATTTTTATATTTAAATAAAAGACTCGTAACACTTATAAAATTTTATTATTTGGTCAAAATATTAATTCATACATACATAACTTCAGAGACTACGGCGTATCAAACTCTCTCTCTCCCTCTCTCTCTCTTTCTCTCTCTCTCTGCATTATCCACTGTCATGTCTGTGTCAAAATCTTAATGTTTATATATTATTTAATGAAAAGTGACTCTTTTCTTAACTAAAAACTTCTGTTCACTTAAAAACGTACCTAATATAGAGCCATGCATATAATTACAATAATTACATAAATATCACACACATCAACGTCAACCGTCTACGGTAGCCCATCTTCCGTCGTCTGTCATCCGTTATGCGTCTAACACCTGCTAGTCATCAATATTTTTATGCCTTAGTATTACAGCAGAATAACCAATGCTTTTAAACTATCTGAGCTAATCAACAATAATATGAACAAACAATAACGAAAATAATTTAATTTACGAGAGTACTTTAACAGCATCAACGTATTTTGTATAGAAAGTTTCATGTGGTTGCGATAGTTGAAAATAGGATAACTACTGTATATCGGCTAACGGTCATGCGTAAATCAATTAGCATTGACAAACTGCCAACTTGTTCTACCATGACAGGTCCATTAGGAAAAGTTATGAACATGCCTTTGTTTGCTTGTTTTTGTTCTACTATATATTTTTTTTAATTTAATTTTTAAATTTCCTCATAAATATTATTAGATTAATTCATAACCCAACATATTATAGTGCGGATTTGCGGACTCCTTAGTGTGGATTAACACTTTAAAAATCATAAAAATATTTAATAATAAATAACATTGTCTCTCGCCAAACGATTGTTCTTTATCTTCGGTCTTTGAGTAGATGAAATTTGCAAAAATCTCCCTACAGAGATGCTAACAACGAAATAAGTTGTATAAAACATATAAGAATTTCGATTCAGCGTGATGAAGAACCCATGGCTCAATGGTGAGAGCGCTTGCACGGTTCGCAAGAGGGCGCAAGTTCTAGTCCCGCTGCGTTCAAAATGTTTATGTTTGTTTTATGTTTCAATAAAATAAAGTGTTTCTACCTTACAAGATATAGAGTGTTAAATAGCAGATTTTAACGCCGTGCTTTGCCTTCACGCTTTATCCCGCACATGGCAGGGTAGGCAGAGGGAACTGCAGGGACCGTGGGAACCTAGTGTTAAGACACTCCGTTGCTCAGTCCCTGCTTTCTCCGTCCCCGCTTTCCGCCATTTTAGAGGCATTGCGTGTTGAGTGGCGGAACTCAACGCCGCGCTTTGCCTTAGTTGCCCGATCGAAGAAAATATAAATAGAAAAATCCATCTTCTCCGACTGGGGATCGAACCCAGAAACCGTCACCTTACAGGCAAACGTTGCGCCTCTGCGCCACGACGGTCCTCAAACCAGGCTCGGCTTCGTACCGAGCAAGTTAATAGAAATTTGTTTCATTCACTACGAGTGCGTTAAGGAATCGCATACAACTCGCCACTGGGGTGTTATTATTAATTAGGTACATTATCACAACTGGCTCCGTCTCCTTACTTCCACCCGAATGCGGGTTGTGGTGTCACTGCGGTATACATTAATCATGTTTAGCCGATTCAATTGTGTCATTAATATATATTGACACCGCTGGAACCAATTACTACATACGTTCAATAAAAACACAGACCGTATAAGTATAGTCAAAGTGGTCAACAATATAAATCGAATTACAAACTTTATTATATAAAGGGGTCAGTTCGTTATTGTTATGGTCGTTACGTTAGTATGAAAACCTAATCATGATCGTAGGGAAATGTACTAACTAACCTACACTAACCAAAGTTAAGCTTTAAGATTTTTTTAAAAACAAATCCAAGGAATTGGTACAATAGCCGCTTCACACGTTTAATTTTATTAACACAAAGATCCCATGTAGTGATAATAAAAAAGCTGTACGTTCTTAATTGTAAATGTGAACAAACTGAATTTTCATTAAAACTGGACTTATATGTAGTATTTATCAAGTTCCAATTATACAATAAAGGTATTCGCTAAGGAGCTATTGTCGTAAGTTAGGTTTATATTATATAAAAATAACAGATTTTCAAGTAATAAATCAATGTATCTGGGACGTTATAATTGTATGTTTTTTGGCAGTTAATGAAATAAAACATAGTTGAATGTGTAATACTTTAGCTGACAAAGTGGGCTTAATATAAAAAAATTGAAGTAATTTATCAAGGCAAGTGGTACATGGCGATAACTATGCGGAGCCTGCCCACTAACTCATATCACTAATACATAAACGACAGTAATGACAAAACGCTTATCTGATCAAGTTAACTATATATGTGTAGTAAAACCATAAATGTCTATTGATTGGCATAATATAAGTACAGTACGACCATGTCATCAAATGTTCCTTTGACAACTAACTAAATCACAAACTTTAATTCACCTTCAACACAATTTAAATCAAACGTATGTAGATGTCTGCTGGTCCAAATATACCCATAGTGCTGACATTCAAAACTTCTCAAACGAGGTAATGTACGAGAATCCCCAATGAGTTTGAGGTACAAGTTTATTTGCGAACTAGTGTTTTGCCCCTATGTCACCTTATGTGCTTGTAGCATTGAACTATTGTGAGTTAAAGGAAGGTGTAAAGAGATTCTAGTTAACGTGAAGTTATGTATGTACATATATAAGTCATATTCTTACCAACTTCAAAGATAATTATCAGTTTGAAATACTATGTTATATTGTTGGAACGGGATAATGAACGATGCTCTATATATACTAATATCTTCTACGTAACGCTTATATCCTAAGTGGACAGGGGGCTCCTCAAAGCTTTTCATTCACACAGGTGAACCCAAAACAATGCCGTCTACTAGAAAATTGAACTTACTTACACGCTAGGTATCCAGATGTGATGTAGTGTACCTAAAAAACAAGATTTTCTATAAATATATTATATTACCTTAGCCTCTTTACAACTTTGGTGCAGTCCGAACAAGGATACGTAATGATTTATTGAAATGACTTATTTTAGTCAGGATTACTATTTCTGTTTGTGTTTTATTTTCTCTTAAGCTATTTAAATTTATATCATATTATAGGAATAGGTACAATATATAAGATATTCACGAACACAATTTGGCTTCCAGTTACAAAATTTGAATATAATTTAAAACGTTTTCTCGTTAGCAATATCCAAATTATGAATTGATTAAAATTTGTATTTCTAAAACATGAAGTCATCGAATAAATTTGTCCATTTATTTTATTGGAGAAATCTTCAATAATAATCATTCTACTTGATAAAATTAATTATCTATATTGCCGAGTCCTGTCCTTGACAGCTTTGAGAACTCCTTTTATTAGATTTGTTTGCAAGTCAGCAGAAATAGAACAATCGGAAGTTTTAGTTCTAATAAAGCATTGTTATGAAAAGCACGTCCAAATATTGCTTTGTTGGACAAGAATTATATTTACACAAAAATATATTTTTATTTTGGAACCGTGAATTTAAAGATATAGCAAAATATTTTACGTAATGTATTAAATTAGTAATAGGGTAAATGTTCTTCGCAGTAATTTATACAGAGTGCCTAACATAAACATTATTTTAATTAAACAAAACCTGTATGACATTAGTTAAAGATCATCTAGCATCTTTAAATCACAGACATGGTAAAATCGTGCGACCTACTGTTAGTAGGATAGTTAAGAATTATTCAAGCACTTTGACTGTAATGAAGATTTTAAATAAACGTTAAAATAATTCATGTTTTTACTATGAATATGTTTAAAATAAAAGCTTTATAAAATTGTTTATGAATAATTTATATATATATATATATATATATATATATATATATATATATATATATATATATATATATATATATATATATATATATATATATATATATATATATATATATATATATATATATATATATATATATATATATATATATATATATATATATATATATATATATATATATATATATATATATATATATATATATATATATATATATATATATATATATATATATATATATATATATATATATATATATATATATATATATATATATATATATATATATATATATATATATATATATATATATATATATATATATATATATATATATATATACATTTACTTAATAATTAAATTCTTTAAATATAAATTCCCATTTGTCTTAATTTCTACTATTGTAATATAATAACAAATAGTATTCGTTACACGAACAACTGCCTAATTTTTTATGCAAAATAATGCAAAATTTCATTTTTATTTACTTATGTTTCACTACGTACCAAAGAACATTCATTCCCTTACAACTATCTTGTAAGAAAACCATATCATCGAAAGAAAAATATATGTTATATAAATGTAAATATATACCTGATGTAGTCAGAGGGGTTCTTTAGAAAAACAATAGTAGTATCTACCACTAGTAATACTCCTACTTTTTGTAAAGCAAAGAAGTGACTGTAATGGGTATGAGAAAGTTTCAAGACAAAAAAATTAAATTCATAATATACATTGTATAAGTAAATTGTTGTAACGTCTCGTAAAAGCTAACGATTTGTTTAAGGAGCTAGCTATCGCTTAGTTTCTAGTCATATTTTGTTCTTAAGTACAAGTAAATTACTTAATTAGTAATTTCTGTAAATTACAGTTTAAAACTTGAAAGATTAGAACAATAACAATGAAAAAAAAAATCATACTCAATCAAAACTCACATCACACTGCACTGATTAGTGAAGTATGGGACCTACAGGAAATTATTAGAGCTGTGAACATTAAAAGAGTAACATGACCACGTATCTTACCATAAAATGTTTTGAGGTCTGTATGATTGTTTAGTCTCTTTTAATTTGCCCTATTGCCTATATTTATTTATAAACTTATCCTATTGTTATATATGTAGTATGACTTATAACCATTTCATACAAATAAAAAACAATTGTATTCCACCATATACACGAAAATATACTAAATTAGTATCATATAAAATTACATAACATATTTTTAAGATTTTAAAATTGTTAATCCAAACTGAGGATAGAAAAAATAGTTTTTTTCTTTAAGTATAACATACATGTAAAGGCTTCATTGTACATTTAAGATACATATGTACAGACAGCTGTACAGAGCATTTATAAATTTAAAAATGTACAAATACGACCATACAGAAAGAGTTAGTAACCAAATTAGGCTAATTTTTAGACTCTTCCAGTATTTAACTGGAAGAGTCCAAATATTAGCCTAATTCGATCAGATCAATAATTCCAGTATAATAGGGTGATCTAAAAGTGGATAATTTAAAAGTGATATAATAAAAAATCTAAACAATAGTAATTCTATTGAAAAAATATTAGGTTGAGTGGTAAGACTAATTGTCTGACAATATAAATAATACTATCATCGATCAATCAATAGTTATTGCCCTTCTGTTTGTTACCTGTTAAAGATATAACTTATTGGCTTTTTATAACAAGTGATTGATGTCTCAGTAGTCGGTAGATATAATAGGCATATGTTTATTTTGCGTTTGTTTAGTATTTCTATTTCTTTTAATTATTTTTAAATAATTAATGAATTATTTTCAAATAACCTGAACAAAATAAAAAAATGCGAAGTGTATTCAAACTCTTGAACGCGACTCTTGAATGTTATCCAAGAGGCAAAAGTCCAAAGTTCCAAGGTTTTCTAAATCCTTTTTTTCTTTCCTTGTGGATTTTTTTATATAAAATTAAAACTTTTTAAATCAATTTCAAAATAAAAGACAAATTTACAAAAATATATTTATATTATATTAAATTAATAAAAACAATATATATATATATATATATATATATATATATATATATATATATATATATATATATATATATATATATATATATATATATATGTATAATATGTAATATATGTAATATATTATATGAGTGTAATAATCTAGTACAAAATCACTCCACCACAATATAATGTATTTAAATACTTTGTAATGCATTTAAATACCGTTCCAACAATGTCAGTGGTTGTAAAAACCATAGAGTTTCACAGTTTATTGTGGACTTTATACATTCATAAAAGGCAAATTGTTTCCATTTCTTATTAAGAACTGTAAAAACAGATGACAATCAAATTAAAACTTGGTAGTTTAATAGCTCGGTGCCTTGCAAAAAATGACATTAATTATGAATTACAAAAGAGACTTAATTGAGAAAAAAGTGCATATTTTACAAAATATTAAATATTTTTTACGATTTTAAATAATTTTTAATGTATTTAGGAAAACTATTAAGATATTAGTTTTGAATTATTATATCGTTTATAACTTGTGTTATAATATATAGAATATACTATCTGGAGTTACTTAAGTATATGTACTAGCCTTATTGTTAAAGTCAAGCTTTTTAAAAGCTATTGTTAGACATCCTTAATTTTCACCTATATATCAAACCATATATCAAAACAATAAAAAATATACAGGTACACTATAAAAGTCCCAGAGTCACTTGCTCTTAGTATATTCAAGGAATACCTTTTAAATTATACTCTCATAATCTCAGTTTTAGTTATAGTTTCCTGAAAGCCTTAAAGCCAACCAAGTTAAAACGAGACCAGCCTGAAACTAATTTACAGAATACACATTAGTACTGATTGTAATGTGAAATGTACGAAAACCGATTAATTGGTCCAATTGTTTGGATCAGTTTGACATAGCACGAACAATCTGTAGACAAAGTTTGCATGCAAAAGTCGCTCTTAGATTCACCCTGCGATTGGATTGTCTACCAGGCGAAGTTTGATAGCTTTGAGAAATGTAGTTAGATATGATAGTTCGTGTATGCGATGAATTATACTTCCAACGCTATGAGCTATTCAAGACACGATATGAATTGCTACAAACTTTATTGCGTTTACGATTTGGAATTGGTGAACTCGAAGGTTATCGACGTTATCAAGATACTGCCGCTACCTAACAAGCACTTAGTGACAAGTTGATATTAATGTCATATAACTTACTATGATAATGGTTATTTCCAGTATAAAATATGAGTTAGAAGTTTGGTTATAAAGGGTATAATTTAGTTACACACCTAATTGAAACATATGTTAAGTTTTAATTTTTTATGATAATTATATATATATTATAAATAACAATGAAAAAGTGTACAATAATAATATATTTTGTCTACCATTTTGTATAAATATTTTAGATCTCAACGTATTTTCTACAAAAATAGTCTTAAACGTAATCCTTCAACTGTAATCCTTTTCGTACAAGCAATACTTCATGATCTTATCAGTCCACAGGATTTACGAAGCCAATAGAAGAGTTGCAGAACAATTGCAACTTTCTCCAACTACACGAAAATAAAGCTGAATAACACATATGTATATAAAACTCAATGGTATTATTATATGAAAATAATCGTAGTAATATGGGTGTTCAAAATAAAATAAATATTTAATATATAGGTAAAATATTTGATTCTCGAACTCCAATATCATATTTTGACACATTTTATTTCAAACATTTGAAAATATGACCGTCCAATATTTGGAAATATACAAATTTACGGAAATAAATAGAATTTGATTAATTATTTTATTTTTAATTTGCTAAATGTACGGCTTAAATGATTAGGGTTTTATAATATATCAGTATTACGCTACATAATATCTTTCTACATATATGTATAAATATTTACTTATTTTTTGATATACTACAAAGATAATGTCAATAATTTACTATTAAATGAGGAGAAAACGAAATGTAATAAATTCACAATCCCGATTGTTAAATTTGTCAAAACTCTTGTAAAATTTAGCTATAAGCAACTAGATTTAATAAATACTACAGTTTTTCTGGGCATTACCTTAGACTCGAAACTTCAGTGGGGCCCTCATGTGAACGATTTTTCGAACAGACTAAGCTCAGCCGCGTATGCGATCAAAAAGATCCGCTAATTAACCAACGTCAATACCGCTAGACTAGTTTATTTTAGTTACTTAGTTACTATTATGGGGTAATGCTGCTGATATTGACACTATATTTGTTTTTCAGAAACGGGCTGTTCGAGCAATCTATAACATGAGGCCCAGATATTCACTTAGGGATAAATTTAAAGACATTAAAATTATGACTCTTCACAGTCAATTCAAGTCAATATATATTCGAAAATTTATTGTATGTTCATAAAAATATTGATAAATTTAGAATAAATTATGATATTCACAATGTTAATACGAAAAATAAGTATAAACTTATTATGCCCACCACTAGGCTCCATAAAATAGGTAACTCCTTCCCATGTAATTGTGTCCGTTTCTACAATAAACTGCCGAAAGAAGTATTGGATCTCTCATTAAATAAATTTAAAATATTTATAAAAACAATTAATTAGTAAATCCATTATAGTGTAAAGGATTACATTAATAATAAAACGGCAAGGAATTAATGAATTGCTCATTAGTTAGAATGACGTTTGTGAAATATCACAATAGATTTAGGGAAACCTGGTTGAGTTTGTTATGGGCTCTTCTCACCAGGCCGCGCTTGGAACCTTCGTAACTTTAGTTTTAAGTCGTAGAGTGTGTAAATTTCAAAGGGACTCAGTTCGATATTTATTATCGAATTGGGCTCCTCTGACACTCCTCCGTTACTCTATCTGACGTACATATGTGATCATCTTATTGATTCTAAGTGGAAAAGTTACAAATAAATAAATACATAGATAAGACAATAAATTTTGACAGGCAGTAAATTTTTTGCAATTTAAATTTTCAAATAAATAGTTACCTCATACGCTTTAAACAAAATTTTATACAAGTAGCATTTTCAACAAATAACATTTTCTTGAAAATGTTAAGTGAAAATTAAATTTCTTGGTTTTTTTTAACCTTTCAATCGCTATTTCCTTTAAATTGCAATACACAATACACTTTTAAACTTAATACCGTGAACAAAGGAGGGAGAACTTGCTCGCCCTGCAATATTTCCCAACATCTCGATAACCATCGAATGCTCAGATTCCAACTTACGGTTCACATAAGGTAGATAGTTCAGTCCATTTCTTAATAGGTTTGCTATACGTTTTAACAACTGTAGATTAAAAGAGTGAAATATCATCGTTTTTGACTTGCTGTCAGCCTTGAGTTTTAACAATTTTACTATAAACTTTTTAGTAATAGCAAATTTAAAATTGAGTTAACAAAGAGAAGTTATCTCTATTTTTTTAGAATATAAAAAAATTGGAATAATATATGACGTAGGGCCGAGGGATGCAAAGTAGAGTCTAGTATAAAACACTTCGTTCTCCATCTACTACCTGAATTCGAGGTATTATGTGTTATCTTAGTTTTATGCTGTATTCTTACATAGCAGGGTACATTACATAGCAGGGTAGGTAAAGTAGTAGGTAGTAGACCTGTAGGAGGAAGATGTCTGAACGGACATGAACGGAATCTTAATACTTAGATTTTCTGCATTCGAGGCATTTTCGAGGCATTTTCAGATCTCGACGCCACACTTTGTCTTGTTGGCAGAAAGTTGCTTCAGAGTGTTGATCAAAATTATAGTAATCAAATTTTCAAACAGACCTACCCAGTCACGATAATATATATAAATATAGCCCATATTTTATAGCACTATTAAGTAAATAATGATATATTAATATATCATTTAATATTTTCCATGTAACATACCTACAATAACAAATTTTATCTAATGACAAACGTGAATTACGCTAAGAGCTGAAGTTTTCCCGATAACAGAGCCACTGTACAGTTAGCAACATTGGGTACATCTGCAACGTATAGAATTCAAACATACTTCCTTAAGTACTTGGGTGTTATACTGTACGCGAAACTCACAATAAACGAGTGTCTGTTCGGAGTTGTGATATCTTAGCGTTTAAAACTCTGTAGAAAGCAAGCTTAAAACTTTTCCATATAGAAATAAAACTTGCAGCTGTATCTTGTTACTTATGTATATATGTTTACTAAGAACATTCTATTTATCGTGAACAATATATAACTTTTATTAAATTCTTCGCATTCCATTATAAAGAATGCTAAAATGAAGGTGTACATATGTTACACTCAACACTTATAGTATCAAAATTATGAAAAAATGTTGATTTATCATATGATAATTATTTTTTAATAGATTAGAAAAATATTAAAGAACACTGGTATTTTTTTTTGCAAACACATTAATAGGTTTTTTTATTTAGTCCAATGTGTTGCATTTCATGCATTGTGCCAGTTACATTACAAAAAGCCCATATCGCTATCTCCTAAAATATCACCTCAAAGTTTCCGGATCTGTTTAATTTGTCATAATCTATTATTTGATTGATAACGAAGTGCATACTCTATGTACTCTCACCTAAAAAGTTTTAAGTCACACTATATATTATATAAAATAAAGGCTCCCTTTATATAGATGTGCATATGTATATCTATATATATTTACAATTACAAGAAAAGTGACGTATGTAAATATATTATATATTTATATAAGATTTGCAGAGAACAGCATACAAGACTGTAAAATATTGTTACGCGCCATATTACGTTGTATTGTGATTCGTGAGGAAGCGTATGATTCTTACGGCTTCAATAAAATTGTTCCATAAACTAAAGTTTACAATCGAATAGACTTCGACCCTTTTTATCGATGTTGAATTGAATCTTTGAACGTAAAAGCAATTGATATGTATCAGATATCACCAGTACTTCGTAGGATTCAATTCTCAATTTATTTGAAATAAATAGAAAGTTAGGATGATATTATGATTGTTGTACTAATTTTGTTTTAATTTGATTTGACGTAAACACTAAAAAACTAAGTCTTTTATACGTTAGCTACAATATAACAATTATAACTTCTAATTTTAAATATATAAAATAACTTATTATTACTATTATATTCGTGTCGTGTATTGAAAATATGTATATTTTTTTATTTTTTCCAAAATATAGAAGCACATAAAATTGGCGGTAATTTTTTTGTCATTTTTTACTCTGATCTCATGTGTCAAGAGATGACAGATGTCTATATATATATATATATATATATATATATATATATATATATATATATATATATATATATATATATATATATATATATATATATATATATATATATATATATATATATATATATATATATATATATATATATATATATATATATATATATATATATATATATATAAGTATATTTGTGTATATAATTAAGTATGCCTGATATGCGTGTTTTTAATAATACAGTGTCTAACAAGTTGCAACGGGTTGCAGTGTTTTCTTTTGTAAACTTTATTTGAACCCAAAACTCGGCGACAAAGTAGCTCCAAGTTATTCTAGAAAACGAATTTCCATTTAATGCAAACCTGTTAAATATATTGATAGCGGCTTCCTTTATGCATTGCCGTGGGCTTCTACAAATCTCCGGCTTAGCCTCGCTTACATGCGGCGTTGCCTCTGACTAAATTATTTCCTTAGTTGTGAATAATTATACAATTAAATTCTAACAAATATATTCATTTAAACAAGATGGTTGTTTTTGTATTAATTGTTTATACTCAGATAGGTCTGTAGAAAGACATATTTTAAATGTTTTTTTATATTTAGTATATTAAGTATTTATAAAGAGAATTAATGAGAGCGAAGAATGAATTCAGAAGTTCTTACTCGATTTTTTTTGCGACACTATATTTTTTTGGATAATTTTTTTAAATTAAATTAACTTTTCTTTGCATATCATGTCATTTATGTCTGGGATACAGCTTAAAACATAACAAATTTGTATTAGAAAACAAATCAAAACAAAACCCAAAATTTACTCGTAAAACAAAATCTTAATAAAACTTAAGATAAACTTCGAGCGTATATTGTAAAGATGGAACTTTGAAAGGGGTTAAGGTATACTGATTCTAAAAAGACACGAAAAAGGTGGCGCTATCCGAATAAATTGGCATAAGGGGGTGTACAGGAATGGCGGTCCCCTTTGTTACTCAAATTCATTGTAAGTTTAAGTTAGAAGTAATCGACGATGAAGTTTGCTGAGCGTCCTCTCTTTATATTAAGTAGCAGAAAGGCCTATTGTTGACTTCAAGTTCCGAGGAAAAGGATAGTTAATCCGGGATAAGTAACAAAAATGGAACGAGCACATCTATAGATAATTGCTTTTTAGCGTTTTCTGCACTTTTAATTCTAGAAAATAAAACTTCTAACTTGTCCAACTACAACACGTCTACCAGCTGGCGCAGTGAAATCGTAGCTGACAGAATGCGACAACTATGTTCTTTATTTTTCTGTGGACTTATAATAGATTTTCTTTTTATGTACGTATAAATACTATATAATTTATTTATTTCTACTCTCGAAGGTATAATTTTCCACCTTCATAAAAAGGAGAGACAGGAGAGACAATCCAAAACAAGTACTGTAGAAAATTTTCCATGGGTAAGGCAAACTATTTCTAATTTTAGAAGTTTCATTTAACCGCTAATAACGTCCAAAGTCAAAGCCGGTTCTCTTCTGAGTTAATCTTTAAATTAAGCGAAATATAATCGAATAAACCTTATTTACCGTAATATATTTATAACAAGTATAAAAGAAATAACACTTATTGGTAAATTTTCTGCCAAAGTTCGATTAAAAATTTACTTGATTTAATAAGTAGCGTCTACTTTTATACTTTACAAATGATTTGATATACAACTTTATATAAAGGTAGTATTATGTAAATCCTTTTTTCTAATTATAGTAGCATAATCCTTATCCAGCATCTTTTCAAAGCTGGGTGGTAATCTTTTAATTTGGAAGCCTCACGTATCTTGAGCGTAAAACTATAATTATACCAGTTTTACTGTTCAAAGATGTGCTCTACTGCCAAAACTGCTATAATTAAAAATGCTAAGTATTTGAAAAGCTACATTCATATTAATTAAAAAGTAATAAATTGTTCTGTAGATAATTGCATTTTTAAATTAAAATAAGTTTTAACAAAATAATATATTCAATTATAGATATATTTTGACTATAAACTGAGATGTAAGTTCTTTATGACTTTTAAAGCGTTAATCCACACTGAGGATAGAAAAAATAATTTAAGAAAACATAAAAATTTGAACTCAGCGGGAATTGAAACCGCACACTCTTGCCGTGCAAGCGCTCTGAACCATGCGTTTTTGCTCCTGTATGGTTCACAAGAGGGAGCAGATTCAAATCCCGCTGTTTTCTTTAAGCATTTTTTATTCTATTCTTTAAGTATAAGATGTACACATATACATCGTATGAGTGTGCAAATTCATTTAAAATCGATTCAGTATTCCAGGAGTCGATCAGCATTATAAACAACAATACACGTAATTTATAATTAAAGTAAATAAATGTAATTAATGAAAGCTTCTGTTATATTACATAATGAGAACTTGTGCAATGTATTTATTCCAGAAGCCATTTCAGCTATTATATATATATATATATATATATATATATATATATATATATATATATATATATATATATATATATATATATATATATATATATATATATATATATATATATATATATATATATATATATATATATATATATATATATATTTCTTTCGAGCTTGAGCTATTAATATGTTTTATATTAATAGCTCAAGCTCGAAAGAAATGGATAAACAATTAGAATAATAGTCCAATTTATTTCAAAAATATACCCCAATATCCATTCCTCGAAGGGAGGTATCGCGATTATCATAATGAAATTGGGAGCACTTCTCAAAGCTATAAGAAAAATGGTAAAATTTGTGGCGTTAAATAATATCGTTAAACGTAAAGAAAAATGTTCCAGCAGGATTGGGTGCCGTGCCTCTGAAATTGCAAGTCGTATATTACACGGGGAATTTTCAATTACGACAATGCCGCGGTTTTTCATTTATAATGTGACTTTTAGGCTTCTGTACCAGTTGGTCATTCATAACTGCCACTTCATAGACTAGATAATTGATAGAAAGTCGATTTGTATTCAGGTTTTGTGATAACATTTTTTATTTCTTCATTTTTTTTAGTTATCTTTTTGTTTTTATGTTTATGTGATTTGCATGATTGATGATTGATTTGCATTGTTGATTCTTAAAACATATATTTCTCCAAAACGGCAAAATAATTATACCATACGGTGTGTTCTTTCTTAAAAAATGTAACGTGTTTAAGTATTTACTTTGCATATCAATAATGAAGGTGTTGATGAAACTATTTATTTTTGTTTAATACTCTTTATTGCACAAATTTTTACATTGAAAAAATATTACATATTATAATAGTTCCGTACACAACGGTGGACTTATCTCTATAAGAGATTATTATAATTCTATTACTAAAATTTGTATTTTATTGTTTTCCATTATACTAAACTATTAGAACAATCATCTGTGAGTTTTAAAATAAGTCGAAAGCGCAATTTGTCAATGAATACGAAAATGATTCATTTTCTAAGAAGGGATCGAACCCATATCCATCAGATTTTTATTCAGATACTGCCGTACAATGCCAAAACGGCCTCATTAAAAATGTTAAAATACTTAAATATATGATATAGTCTCATTTAAAAAAATATCTTTGACGTACTTTGGACATTAACAGTAAAATATTGATGTTATTTTCAAACAATACAAGCTTTATGCATGCAGCTGCGGTTAAAGTCATCGAGATTAAAAGCGTATATAATATAATAACTGGAACGGAAACATATCTGTATGCATATTCCTGAATACATTTTATTTAATAATGCTGGAAACTTAACAATGCAGAGAATATACACACTTCACTCATAAAATCTGTTTATAAATCTAACCTTTTATAATGTACCAATCTATACTTTAATTTTATTAATTCAGTTGTATTGTATAAGCTGTCAAATTTTAAGTTCTAAAATAAATTAAACAAATCTAAAAATTGAGATCGTATTTTTAAATATATTGAGAACATTTTTCAGAGTATAAGTCCATTCTTCTTAAAGTAATATTGTAAATGTATACCTATACTAAAAGGTAAATAATAAAGAAAATGCAAAACAGTCATAAACAGTCCATATATTAAGTTATTTATAAGATTCAATAAATTATAGAAAGTTTTGATTTTCAAACCTACTGCTTACTGAACCCGCTGCAATCAGATGCGACATTACCTCAGAAAAATATTTTTAAAAATTATCCGACACGCTATACTCTTAAATAAACTATTGAAATTTGTTATTTATTTTTCTAATAATACTGCCATATAAGGCAAAAACAAAAAAATATATTAAATTGTCTTTATGTATAATTGTAAATCACAGGTAGGTAGCGATATAGTCTACACTCCGTTGTGTTCCTCTCAAATAACAAAATATTGTCTTCATTGGTGGAAAGTTATTAATAACCAATTTGAAAAATAACAAAATAGTCCCACTGATTTTCTTGTGTTTTTCTCAGGTTTGAGACTTTAATTTTCTTAAATCAGTTGTAATGTATTTGTCGTTCAAAAACTAAGCTTTTAAGCGAGTAAATTAAAATAATATGTAATAATTTTTATTAGTACCGACTATAAAAATACCAGAGATATTCATTTTATTAAATACTTTAGAATCAATCATATGATACTTAGTTTCGATAGAAAAGCTTTTATCACTGTTCTTATCTTTCTATATATAATAAGTTTTCGTGCGCGTAGAATTTATAGCTTCCAATATTGAGATCTCAAACCGATCACAGAACTCTTAAAGCTTCCAATATAAATTTATTGTAATGCAAATTGCATCTCTTTGTGACTCTGCTCTAGTAACGTTCAAATCCTTTCAGAGTTCGCTTTAAAGAGCTAAGCTTTTACTATGAATCTGTATTGAACGTAATATTCATTTTGTATAGCTTTTTATTAAATATATATTTTTTAATATTTCGTTTCCTGTATAAGAATACGGATATTATTCATTATATCAAGGATATATTCGTGTTATATTATATCTTACACTCGAACCTATACTTATTTACGGAGTTATACCTGATTTTTACTATTTATAGTAGTAAGATTTTTAAGGAATGACTTATTTTTAGTTCGTTCGTAGGTGTGTATCTTTTTAGATCTATTTTCTCAAGTACAAAAAATATATAAGCTAAGTATTATAAAGTAGAAACTAAGTGT
The DNA here is from genome assembly GCA_037178615.1 of Dione vanillae. Taxonomy (NCBI): domain Eukaryota; kingdom Metazoa; phylum Arthropoda; class Insecta; order Lepidoptera; family Nymphalidae; genus Dione; species Dione vanillae. The sequence continues at coordinate 1,128,070 of JAZFAU010000162.1, forward strand.
CATATAATTCCTTTCTCTAGGGTTAAGCTACAACAAGTAGCGGAGTTGAGCATCGCCTAAACAAAATTTCACCCGAACAAAGATAGTTATTTGAAATAACTTAACGATCGTAATGTAAGTTGTACCGACCGTATACATAGGTGTAGATGATTAAAAATAGCGACTCAAATTAATAATATAGTGTTAAAACACGACTTATTATTATTTTCATATCAAAACAATAAAAATAATAAAACACAAACATTTTTTTTTAATTTCATGAAATGCTATAAACTTTTCGTCATCAAACTGTCTGGAGGAGGAAATTAAATCTCTTATCTTATCAGCTTGATGAAATCCTTCATCTTTTTCACCGCTGTGCCAAATTGAACATCTATCTCGGCTATTTCGATTTAAGTCTCATTTGAAAAAAGCTTTCATCGTATGCTTTATACAATTTAAGCTACAATACAAAGTTTTAGATCAAATCAAAATAGCGTCCGTCTCATTTTTATTTAAAGAACCAAGTGGCCATTAAGACGCGTTAAATCCACCAAGCAATCTCGGTACGTTGGATTTTAAAAATTTAAAAGAAAATGTTGCTTGAGGCTTATAATGCTACCTACCCTTATGGAGTAGCTAATTATGAGTCGTAAATTTGAAAGGAAAAATAATATTTTGTACCTTCAAGGTGAAAAAGAATTTCTTAATTATAGAAAGAAAAATGTACTTTGGGATTATAACTCGTCTGACGGGAACATTATTAAACTATATTTTGTTAAAGGGTTTACCAATTTTGTAGTAATCTAGGTATTTATAAGTAAATTAAGCAAAAATTGATTTTAGATTAATAATTTACAGTTGCACTAATAACGTTTCGTCTAGACTAAGTAAATTATTATTTTCATTATTTTAAAATAATTTTCAGTGAATTCATATTTTCAATTGAAATTCATATTTTCAATTGAAAATTTGAATTATAAATTTAAATTCAATGAATTTAATTGTTTTTGACTAACTAGATAGTAGCTCCGTCCCACTCTTTTATAAAAGTAACGATATAATAAATAATAAACAAACTGACTGTTCATACTTTTTTATTTCCATTCATTAACTTATAGTATGTACATATATACGTACATATGTACGTGACGCACTGTAAAGCTTTACGGAATTGACTATTTATATGTATCTTTCTGTTAATTTAAATTTTTTATATTATATTATAATCTGACAAACGAGCAGAAGGGCCACCTAATGTTAAGTGGACACCCTCGCCCATTAGACATCCAAATCCTGAGAGGATATGGATGCTTTGCCAACTAAACCCCCGTATCAACCAAAGGGGGGTTAATGGTATTGGCTTCCGAACTCTCACTCACCTGACGAAACATAGCAGCATTAATATACTGCTATATCACGACGGTATTCTGTGAGAGCGTGGTAATTATTCAGTTCGAGCCTGGCCCTTTTGAGCTACTGGTGTTGGTGTAGCTTGGCTCTACATTTACATTTACATTTGTATAATATTTTTCATATAAATTCTCAAAAGTAATCCTGACTGAAACAGGTAATAATATAGTAAGACAAAACGTTCAATTGTTAAAGTGTCCACTTCTTAAATATTTTATAACTGTATAAATAATTTTAACTGATTATTTAAATTGCAATATAAATAAAGCGTTTTGAAAAATATTATTTGGTGCCCATATAAAAAAGCTAAAGGCATCTGGCGTACGAAGCAATATAATTGAGAAGCCTCCTAATCTGGTATAGAAATATTATAATAAAGGTACATTTTCTCGTCACTCACTTTATTGTTTTTGGAAAAGCAACGTGCGAACACCTGACTCTATATGACAAAATTAAAAAAGTTTCAGTCACACCCTACCAACTACAGCTCCGTTCATTTAAATTTTAACGGGTTTCATTTTCGTATTTACTTCGACTGTCATTCACAGTGAAAAGTTTCGTAAACACTCTAAATGTACGTGTAAACAAATGTAATATAAGCAAAAGTAGGTACACTTTAGACCATGTTTTTGATTAATTAGAGACTATTTACTGTAATTTCACCAAATTTACATTACGTAAGGGAATATTAAATAAAAATATCAATCTATGAATTTCTGTTCATTATACTCTATTACTTTCGATAGGTTATATAGGTGTATATATGAAGGAAATCTTTATTATTATTATTACGAAAACAAAACCAAATTTTAATTTAGAAAAAAGCAACCTCCTTGTTATGACCACTTTCAACCAGTTAATTAAACTCCAGCAACTTTTTGAATCCAATCACGAATGCCGCTGTTGGATATTTTTGAATATACGCCGGGATAGCCCTTACGAGCACAGCCTGCACCAAATGAGACGATGCCCAGCTGGACCTTAGAGGACTTTATAACTGCAGGACCCCCTGAATCACCCTGTTAATAAAATAATAAAAAAGAATAACTATTTTTCATCATCTAATTACAAAGTTTTTTGAGCCTACGTCATTTTAATGACATTTTGTGCCATTTTGAGAAATATTTATACGTAAAATATTTCCAGTTTATAAAATACTTTATTTTGTAAATAGGTAAGTATAGAATTTCTTCTGATTATTTTGTTTTAATATAATTTATTTGCTTATTTTTTTTAGCTTCACGCTTTTATCCCGCACAAGGCAGGGTAGGCAGAGGGAACTGCAGAAACAATAGGAACCGAGTATTAAGAAGAAAATGGAAATAAAGAAATCTATTTTCCCGAGTGGAAATCAAACCCACGATTCGTCGCGTTTACAGGTAGATCTACGTCTCTGCGCCACGACAGTCCTTTTAACTTTATTTACATATTTACATTAATAGGGATCTACACGTGTAGCTTTATTCATTATAAACAGATCTGTTATTTTTTCTAAAATAAATTGTAAAATAGTAAATAGATAGACGGTTGATATCGAAATAAAAAAATATTTTTCAATATTTTTTACCTGACAAGAATCTTTGCCTCCTTGCGGAACACCAGCGCAAAACATTCTTTCCGTTAGCGATCTGTATTTTTTACGGCATTCATCATTCGATACCGTTGGTACTTCGACTACCATTAAGGTATCGCTGGAAGCTCCGTTTTCCTGGAAATAAATAACTTTTAAGAAAGAATTTTACTCGATTTTATAAAATGTGATTTGAGAAATGCTAGGTCTTAAATAAAATTACAGAGTAAGCGTAGGAACAAACGAAAATAAATTATTTTGAAGCTGAAGTGCCGCAGTGATATAATGTTTGACTGTAAACACATAGGGTTCTGAGTTCGATGCACATTCAAAAATAATGTTTTTTGTTCCTGGCAACACAAAATATCTTAAAAAGTATTTCTACTTTTAACATTTGAAAGAAATAAATACATAAGTAATATGTCGGTTTCCATGGTTTATTTGAGATATAGTGTACAGTTATATCAAATATTCTGTCATCATCTGCATACCTACATAACACACACACATACACTCTCATACAGTTTCAAAAGTTGATTTTTTTTACTTTATGCATATATGTAAATACCAAATCAAGAAATCTGAAGTTATTATAATCATATTTTCTTTAAACTAATAAAATCCTATTGCATTACGACGGTTTGTGGATTCGATTCCCACTCGGGGAAGATGGATTTACTTATTTTTATTTTCTTTGCTTTGGAAAGTAGTCAAAGTGGGGCATTGAATTCCGCCACTCAACACGCAATGCCTCAAAACAGGCAGAAAGCAGAGACGGAGAAAGCAGGGACTAACTATCGGAGTCTTTTAACACTAACTTCCAATGGTTCCTGCAGTTCCCTCTACATACCCTAACATATGAAAAATTTACCGATGTAGTGCCCCATCCTGTAACTAGGACAGGAGTTCCTACGTTGACAGGAGCATCCTTACTGGCCAAACTAACTACTTTTGTCCTGTTATCCAATTTAATTGGAGTTGATAATCTTATGAGGCCAACATCATTATCCACATTCCTGGAGTTGTAATTTGGATGTTGAGTGAAATTGGTGGAGGTGTATTCGACTCCTCCAGAATTAGCTTTGGTGGAACCAGTTCTTATAAATGCTTTTGTAATTCTGTAAAAATATATAATTATTTAATTTTTATTATCTTGTATATAACAAAGAAAAAATATCTAACTTATATTTTTACTTTAAAACTCTTCTTGAATTGTAAATAATATTTATAAAACTTAATGTCAAAATGATAAAATAAAATTCTAACATTTGTATTTTATATTTTACAAAATCATCTACATAAAGGAATATTCAATATAATAGTTTAATAGGTTAAAAGATTTAAACTCCTTCTAAAATCCTCTAAAAAATTCTTCTAAAATATGTAGAATAGAAGTAAAGGCAAACAAAACAAACCCGCTCAAACAGTGTGCCGCAGTAAGAATGTACAGTGGGCTTATAATCGATCCTCCGCACCCGTAATACACGCTGCCTTTCTGGAGTGTCAAACTCACTTGATATGGAAAATTTTCGATGGTGGTACTTTGACCGCCAACGATTTTGTTATTATGCAACTTGTTAGGTCGATGCTTCTTACAAAAAACATCTGAAATAAATGTAAGTCAATAATATATTTCTGAATGATTTTATTTTATATTGGTAAAAGCAAATTGCCTTAGGTCTGCATTAGTTTATTTGAATATACTGTATGTTAGGTAACGAAATAATATATTCTTTATCGTTATTTATTTCAGCTTCACGCGGAAGAACTGTATATGGCAGGATAAGTGAAGTATCGAACTTGTGCTTAACTTTTCGCCGTAATTCGAGGCATTGAATGTTTAGTGGCGGAACTCAGCACATCTTGTGCGAGAAAATGAAAATAAATACATGGTCTGAGTTAGGAATTTATACTGATCAAGTTTACAGGAAGATAATATTCGATTACGCCACAATGGCCTAATTATATTCGTAAAATTTTAAAAAGAAATTGTGTATTTATATTATATTTATATAAAATACTTGGAACTCCAAAAATTAGAAAAATCAACAACAGGTTCATCTTTCACTAACTAAACAATCAAAAAATGAAAATGAACTAAAACGTTGCCTTATGTAACTGTATATATATACCTATACATTTACGTCTTAACTTTTTTTGAAAATACACATGTAATTAAATAGTCATTATTATATGAAAAAGACTATTTGTTGCTTAGAAAATATAAAAAGTGTGTAGAGAATGTTAAATTGCACTTGGAAATTGCACAAATTAAAGAAACACTATAAATAACATTTATTATAGGTATCTATAGAAATCATTTCTTTATATAACAATGTTGGAATGGAAAGACAAAATACCGCGTTGAGTCTCTCCACACACTATGCAATATTGTGAACTCAAATGAAGAAGATCAGAGTGTTTTGACACTAAGTTCTCACTAAATAGTGATAAACATTGACATTTTATATGATATAGATTGTAAAGCCTAAAAAATATCATTAAAATTTACCATTTATAAACAAACGATTAATAATATTCGTAATGAAATATGTCTTTCATTTAAAAATCACTTAAGCACTCAAAGCTTTCAGTATCATCTGTTAGTGACAGATGCTTCAGCTGGAGACCGCTTTTATGTGCTTTGTATTTTCCTATTAAACAAATTTAACAATACTATCATTAAAGAAAAGCGTTTCTGAATTCTATGTAAATAGTTTATTATGCATGTCTGGATTACAAAGATTTAATTTTTAATATAAAAATTAATTATACGGAGTTATATTTTAAATATTTAAAAAAAATGTCAAAAAGCAGTCGGAGTTTTCAAATAAGTACCAACAAATACCTAATACCTAAAAGTTTATGTGTATGTATCGTTTAGATAGAAAATAATATAACTAAGTGTTATCAAAAAATATTTATATATATAAATTTTGTCGATTCGCATATATTCTTACTTTTCTAAAATATATGTCATTTATGTATCAATCAGACTACATAACGAAATTAATTACAATACAAACATTGACGATTAGCCAGAGGGCATAAAAAAATAAATATATATAGAAGAATCAATACTAATATTATAAAACTAGAGAGCTTTTTACTCAAGAAACCTTTGATTCTCATTGACAAATTTATTAATAAAGTAAAACTACAATACTCTATCTATTTCCTCACATAATCGTTTTGACATAACCCTCTGTACCTGCGATCTAACCCCGATCGACGTGCAATCAAAATGTATCAACTATGTAAATACGCGTGCTAAGCCAAGTTGAAAGCTAGATAAATATATAAAAAGTAAGCAAATTATATTAAAAACAGTAGAGATACGGAAGGCTTGGCTAAAAACATAACAAAACTGGTTATTACAGCAACAAAGGCACTTGGCACGTTTCGCTCGGAGCACCTTTCAATCATCTTGAGACCATTCCAAGGTTTCCGGAATAGTTTCATTACGACTACCTTTAACATTTATAAGCGTGACTCTTAAAAGGGTATATATTGTGGAAGTGTTCAAATATGTTTGTTTCAGACTGCATCACGATTTAACCGCTTGAATTGTTAGCATGAGATTTGGTGCAAGCAAATAGGTCATTGAATGTAACTCGTGTTAACTACTTGTTATGCTGTAAATTTTCATTACATACATTTTTAGCTTCTCGCTGCATATAGCTGAGTAGAGAGAGGTATTCTAGTGTAAAGACACTCTGTTCCCCGCTTTCCGCTTAAAAGAGAGATTGCAAGTTAAAAAGTCTTGTCACCAAAGCGAGGAAAATCAAAATAATCGATTCTTTCCAAATGGGGATCGAATTTCACAATCGTTGTACAGTGACTCGCTGTGGTGCTGCACCATGACTTTATCATAATTCTTGTTATGTAAAAAGGAATTGCCAATATTAGTTATATTTATATTTTTGGATATAATAACTTGCGAAACATTTTTTAAAATATTAAAAATTAAAAAAAAATAAATGTCTTGCTAGTTGTTGTTATTCGATTTCAAAATTTTGGTATAGGTAAAACAAAAACTAAAATTATTTTCGCTTATTTTTTATATATCTTTTTTAATATTATGCGCTTAGTTGGACGATTTATATAACAATTGTAATAAATAAAATAAATGGACGATTCGATATATTAATTTTATTCTAATTTATCACAACCAACTAAAATTATAAATACAGTCATCTTGACAATTATAAAAACTACTTTTAAAAAAGCCGACTTCAGGTAATAGTATGTCTTACTCTAGTGTTTGCTATAAATTCTTTTGTAAGTTGTCGTAGAATTTTTCTAGCTTAGATCAGGTAGATATGTTACGTTATTGTTTATCGTCAATCGTCATCCATTAAACAGATAAATAACAAAAAGATATTAACCGATTGAAAAATCCTCATTTTTTAAAATTGATTGAAAATATCAATGAATTAGTTACAAAACCATATAATTCTTCGTATAAAAACTAACCCAGTTTTTAGTTCCCTTAAAAATTAACCGCGAGTAATGAGCAAACTTAAAATACAGCACAGTGAAACATCGATAAATCTTTTTAAACGTTAACCATTGTTCTGTCTAGTTCATAATTATTCTGGCGTAAAATTAACTGACTCGTTAAAAATATTCCTGTTCAACCAGATTATAATAGCAACGTACATAATTAAAATTTGTAGGAAGAGAAATCACTATAGCGATATAAAACTTTATGGAAAAATCTACTTTGACTACCGAGAAAAAAAAATATAAAATTTTGTATAGAATGTTTAAAATTTGTTAAAGATATTATTAGGCTAAAGGAAATGGTGTCTAATTATTTTGTTTTTATTTTCCCAGAAAAATTGGATTTGTTTTGGTGTATTACTGCGACGAAGAAAATAAATAAAAACACATGTAACACACACAGTAATAAGTATTAAAGAAATAGTTATATTTTTCCAAGCACTTAAAACAAGTAGACATTTTATCACTTCTTAACTACTACAACTCCAAAACCCCAACAATAAAGCAAATATCAATATCAAAAAAACATTATATGAGTAGAATTTTTCTTCGAAACGCTTCCTTCCGTCAATCATAATATTAACTAATTTTTGTTATAATTTGCTAATAATATTAAAAAAAATTGCTTTAAGTAGTTAAGAACATATTGAGCTACCTAGACTGCGTCTATTAAGCATATTGGGAGCTACTAACTTGTACAATTATTGTAAATAATTTATATTTTACTAATCAAAGAAAATCTAGTAATTCCTTATACTCTTATCCTTTTATCCGCAATATGGCGAGTGTACGCGAAAAAATGTAATATCTAGTCACTTGTTCTCTGCCTTACTTTTATTAATTTCATTACCTAGCATTTTGATACAAAAAATAATTAATTTATAATTTTTATTTTTATTTATAATTTACAGGTGCGATGGTAGTGTGATGAATGCTCGCTACAACTCTATAACCTTACTCTACTTCGCACTTACAGTCAGATATTCTTAATGACCTATAAAATAACTTACGAAAATTAATTAATAACGAAATAAAGCACTGTAACTGTAAATATTTAACTTCTTTCAACAAATTTAGCTTCTGAAGTTCAGAATTTCTTTAATAAATAAGGTAGACGCAAGAGGACGCTGTTTACCCACATCTTATTTGTCGAGTCACCGCTGCACAGAAACTAACATATTTAATAAGCTTTTTGCCTTTTACCCGCTTTCATACATATTTATTAGATTTCTTTTAAAGTGTACGTAAACGCTCAGTTTTCTAGAATACTTGACTTTGTCTGTTTGGTCCATATAAAAAATACGAGAAAAAATTGTTATATAAATATATAAAACATTATTTCTTAAGTATTCTAATTTAAGTTAGGGAAATGAAATTATTTTTAAATTTATATGTAATAAAAAGTGTTGGAAAAATTTAATCTTATTTTTCCCCGATATACGAATCGATATGTATAATATAGCTTTTAGGCTTTCACAAAATAAAATAAAAAAAAGTAAAATGGGTTTTAGATAGATTTAAGCGCAATTGCCAAGTTGTCTAATATTACGTTTTTAAAGTTATGAAATACTTAGAAAATCTTATATTTCGCGATTACAGTCCACAAAAGCACCATATTATCGTATTTCCCATCATCGATAAACCCTTTTACGTAAACAGCATATTGAGTATTCAACTAGGCAGTCCCTACATAATATTAGGCGATCATTTTCGCCATCTGCTGGTAAATGGAGGATAGATCAGGTAAGCCACGCATTAGGAGGCTTTTAAAGTGTAAGCATTACTTCTGTGGGAATTTGTAGAACATTAGGAATAAACATGTCATGTATTTTATAAAAACGCTTATTTTAATTATTGATACAATCTAAAAATAAAGTCTAAAATTATTGATGTATCATTAGGTTAGATTATCAGCTAATTTTGAGATATAATAAGTGCTTAGACAAAACATACATATATACATATATATTAAACTGTAAATATGTAAATTGTCAATTTAAATTCTAGGTGAGAAAGAATTAATTATTAGTATTTATTCTCCGAATACAAGGCAAACTATACTTCAACACCCAATAGCTGGACAGACGCAAATTCAAAAAAGTTAAAAATTAATGTTTTATATTTCGTAAACGAATTAGATGTAACGACATATAACATGACCGATTCTACTTTACATATTTTTTTCATACTTCAAGTTTAAGCTTTAAATTTATATACAAAATCGATACGTATAAGTGTAATAAAAATATTAGAATATATTGTGATAAGGCACTGTGAAATAAGGAAAACATAATATTATTAAATGCAACAAAAAATCTTAAATGTTTCATTAGTAAAAAATGGCACCATTGTTAATTGCCCTATGTATGTTTGTATTTCCGTCATCAAAAATTCATTAACGAATGCGCAATCAATTATTGTATTTACATTGAACTGGTATTGGATTGTAAAGGAAATCAATGAGTTCACATATAACCATGTCATGAATGTATTGTAATAGCTTACTACTATTATAAACGTTTAAATTACAATTCTTAGCAATATGATAAATGAGTTACTTAATTATATATAAGTAAACGTAGATTAAACTTTATTTAGTTTTTTTGTGCCTTGACTTTTTATTTTGTTCCGTATTGGTAATAAATGATAGAAAAAATGACACATATATATATACTATACTTTTCAATTTATAAAACGAAATGTAATAAAAACAAGTAATAAAAACTCATTCTTTTAACGTATTAAGTCCTTCGACAATTGTACATTTAACGTAACTAGCAAACTTATTTATATTCAACTGACATGCTCGAAGTGCCATACCGAAAGATCCGAACTAAATTTCACTTTTCATTCTCTGCCAAAAGAAAAGTTCAGTTCAGTACTTGTACATTATGGAATTATAAAGATTCCTCAAAGTACCTTCATTTCCTATTAAAGGTTGCTTAATGTAAAGTATTTGTACTTTTTAAAGTTATAAGTATTAAAGGATTAGCTCACTCGATATAATTAAAAAAAGTGTCAATTACAAGATATATTTTTTTACATGGAAACCCATGGAAATTGTGGGAGATACTACCCCGGTACAATGTGAGCGGACCGTTGCTGCAGGCTGTAAAGTCTCTTTATAGAGATCACTCAGCCTGTGTGCGAGTAGGAGCCGACATGTCGCCTCGGTTTGGCATGCAATCGGGTGTCAAACAGGGCTGTGCCATGTCGGCTTGGTTGTTCAATTTGTATTTGGATAGCTGTCTCCAAGGACTGAAAGAAAGTGATATGGGTGTAAAAGTGGGTGACTTGAAGGTAAATTGCTTGTTGTACGCAGATGATGCAGTGCTTATTGCATCATCAGAAAGCGAGTTGCAGGCATTGGTCACCATTCTGAAAGACGGGTGTGAAACTAATGGTCTAAGCCTGAATGTAAGTAAGACAAAGGTTTTGGTATTTGAAAGAGACGAGGAAAGGACAGATTGCAACATTTTCGTGAATGGAAATTTATTAGAACAAGTGAATGAAGTAGTCCATTCATACATACATAACTTCACGCTCTATCCCTAGCGGGGTAGTCAGAGAGAACGGAGCGCCAAACGCTGCGGTCCCTGCATACCTCTTTCGCCTCGTCCACTGTCATTAACCTCTTCATGCATGCTCTCCTCATGCTTTTTACGTGACCTTCCTCCAGTATCTTCGATACTGTGTTTTCGAAAGTCAACCGAGGTCTCCCCTTACCTCTCTTACCACACACTTTTCCATCGTATATCTTTTTTACCATTCTTTCGTCACTCATTCTTTCGACGTGCCCAAACCATCTGAGCACGTTCTTCTTCATTCTTACTGTGACATCCTCGCTGGTACCTACCATCCTGTGTACCTCTTCGTTGCGGATTCGGTCAGCTAAGCTGACTCCGCATATCCTTCGAAGAGATCGCATCTCCACAGCATTCATCTTTCTTTCATTCTTCTTCTGTAATACCCACGTTTCACTGGCATATAACAGCGTCGGAACCAAAACTGCATTGTGTACGGCCAAACGTGCAGCGACGCTGACGTTCTGCCGTCTCAACAACGCAGCTAAGGCACCGTTCATTCTGTTACCGGCAGCAACACGTCTTTCCATATCCATTTCGTATCTACCATCTCTACTTAACATACTTCCCAAGTATACTACTTCGTTCACTTGTTCCAATAATTTTCCATTCACGAAAATCTTGCAATCTGTCCTTTCCTCGTCTCTTTCAAATACCAGAACCTTTGTCTTACTTGCATTAAGGCTTAGACCATTAGTTTCACACCCGTCTTTCAGAATGGTGACCAATGCCTGCAACTCGCATTCTGATGATGCAATAAGCACTGCATCATCTGCGTACAACAAGCAATTTACCTTCAAGTCACCCATTTTTACACCCATGTCACTTTCTTTCAGACATTGGAGTAAATGAAGTAGTATACTTGGGAAGTATGTTAAGTAGTGATGGTAGATATGAAATGGATGTGGAAAGACGTGTTGCTGCCGGTAACAGAATGAACGGTGCCTTAGCTGCCTTGTTGAGACGGCAGAACGTCAGCGTCGCTGCACGTTTGGCCGTACACAATGCAGTTTTGGTTCCGACGCTGTTATATGCCAGTGAAACGTGGGTATTACAGAAGAAGAATGAAAGAAAGATGAATGCTGTGGAGATGCGATCTCTTCGAAGGATATGCGGAGTCAGCTTAGCTGACCGAATCCGCAACGAAGAGGTACACAGGAGGTACCGGCAAGGATGTCATAGTAAGAATGAAGAAGAATGTGCTCAGGTGGTTTGGGCACGTCGAAAGAATGAGTGACGAAAGAATGGTAAAAAAGATATACGATGGAAAAGTGTGTGGTAAGAGAGGTAAGGGGAGACCTCGGTTGACTTTCGAAAACACAGTATCGAAGATACTGGAGGAAGGTCACGTAAAAAGCATGAGGACTCCCCGGAGAGCATGCATGAAGAGGTTAATGACAGTGGACGAGGCGAAAGAGGTATGCAGGGACCGCAGCGTTTGGCGCTCCGTTCTCTCTGACTACCCCGCTAGGGATAGAGCGTGAAGATATGAAATGAAAAAAAAAATTTTTTACATGCGGTACTAAAGACAAAATAATAATACATGGAGACAACAAATAAAGATAATTACTCTTATTATCTTATTATTAATATATTTTAGCTTTACACTTTATTTTGAATATAGCAGGGTAGGCAGAATAACATACTATCAGACGTTATCGACGGGCTCTGATTGTTTGTATACACATATATATATATATATATATATATATATATATATATATATATATATATATATATATATATATATATATATATATATATATATATATATATATATATATATATATATATATATATATATATATATATATATATATATATATATATATATATATATATATATATATATATATATATATATATATATATATATATATATATATATATATATATATATATATATATATATATATATATATATATAATAAGATTATATTTAAAGCTTTTTAATTGTGGTTAACTTCCAGCTTTAATTCATCTATTTCACACAAGGAAATCAAATCTGACATAAGTTACTATGTCAAAATTAGTGTAGTAACGATAAATTATTTCAAGACACACCTTTTTAACATTTGCGTAAGTGTTACTTACTCAGAAGAAAAATCAATGCCATTTAATATCGATTGTCATTTTAATAGCCACCTTTGGGCAAGGCAGCTGTTAGAATATGACAAGTTGTTCATTTATTGCACTAAAGAATTAAGACATTAATCAATTTAGGTGATCAATTATAAAAGATATGTGAGCAGGGTTAAGGAAAGTGTAGGTAGGCATTTCAAATAATGGAATATATTTCATGCACAAGGTTAGTTGAAAATGCTATGTGTAATTAAAACGAAGCAATTATGTTCATATTATGTCTGCAAACGATTTTTTTGTATAAACTTGCATCCTGTATGCCTTACTTGTAATTAGATTTTAAAAATCATTATATATATAATTTTTAGAAGCGTTTTAATTGCGCACACTTAGAGAGGCGAATTTCGACCAAGAATTATATTTAGGTACAAAGTTTAACACGATAAACACAAAAAGACAAATTAGTAAAAAAATATAGCCTATATTGAATAGTTCAACTGATACTTGGCTAAACTATTTCTACACGATAGCCAATTGGATTTGTTTAATAAACGTATGCTCGCAGTTTTTGTCAGTCTCTAAAATTCTGTTTGAACAAAAAATGATTGGTTACTACCATCCTTGTTACAATTTGGATAAATCAGTTTTTATATACATATACATATACCGAAATAAAATTTAAGTAGTAAAATTATGATCTTTCTTATATTTCACACAAACCCTACAATATACACGCGTAAAGTGTATCATAATAAAGAAACGTGAGCACGAATCATTAATGTTGCAATCATTTCACGAATCATTAAAGTCTCTATTGTCGTGAAGCTCATTGCAGTGAATGTACAGTACGTGTAAATTGTCAGTTGTGACATTTCTTGGTGAATTATATTAATTTGACACGAATAATTGATTATAAATAATAAACACACATGCTCCCCCCTATGATAAGAATAAAGCTATATGTTTTATAAATAGTTATTTTTCTTATATTTTACCGCATGTTAAAATGCTCCGTCGCTCACTTACCGTCTTTTTTAGTATTGTGTTTAGTGGTGGAATTTAACCTCGAGGCTGCCACATGTTGACAGGGTGAAGAAAATTAAAATTAAATAATCCATCCTCGACGAGTGGGAATCGAACCCACAATCTGTCGCTTTTACAGGCGGGCGCTTCGCCTTTTTGATACGAATGTCCCCTAATAATTAATAATCTAATGTTTCTTGTATACAATTTTTAATTTATAATATTTTCATCATTAAATAAAGTGTACTCAGTTAATCTGTAGCAGAAAGATAAAAAAATAGAATGTAATGTTAACGCTCAATTAAAGAAACTTATTTTAGGGTACCAGATTAAAAATTTGACCAGAATTTATTAAGAAAGTCTTTTATTTTTATATGAAAAAATATTCTACATCAATAGCAAAAGTTAAGTTTTATAACGTTAAAGTAAACGATTAAAGTTTTATTAAAATAAAGAACTTTGCCAACAACAGGCGATCAATGTCTGTGATTTACAATATTTACTTTTTAAGTTGATAGTTGAACTTTCTAAGTTCTTGTTTGAGTACTTTGCTATTTAAGACGCTTTCAAGAAAAGTTACTATTTAATTGTAAATATCATCACTTTATCTTCACTGTACAATGTTTTAAGCGTAAAAATTAACACTATATATTAAGAATTTTAATCGAAATAACTCACTTTAGTTCAACACAGGAAAGAAAATTGTTTTAGAAAGTGTATAAGCCACCATCACTAATTTAAACCAACAAATCCTATTTTATAATAAAATTTTGTTGTATATTTTTACACCTTTATGTATCATTTTTTTTTTCTTTTTAGTTACACGCATTATCCCCTACATGGCAGAGTAAGCAGGAACCGTATGAACCTAGTGTTAAGACACTTTGTTGCTTAGTCCCTGCTTTCTCCGTCACCAATACCGCCTTTTTCGAGGCATTGGTTGTTAAGTGGCGGAACTTTGCCTAGTTTCCAGAGTGAAGAAAATGGAAATAGAAAAATCTATCTTCTCTGAGTGGGAATCGAACCTACAAACCGTCGTGTTTACCGATACGCCTCTGCGCCACGACGGTCCTCAATCTATCATATTAATATTAAATATTTTCCTACTACACTTTACTTATAAATCCATGATAGTGAATATCAAGCGGGCGAAGTCGCGGACAAGTGGCCAGGATAACAATATACATGGGCAGAAGGTAAGATCATAGTCACTTATTAATAATAGAAAATGTTAATTGTATTTTTTGTGATTAGTAAGTACGGTATGTAGAAACAGTAGTATAATGTTTCTTTAATAATAATGTAATAAAAAATAATGAAAACAATAAGTTCACAGTTAAAATTAAAACTATAGTTAAAAATATTATGAGGAAAGAGCGGTAGGAAGATCTTCGATAACGGTATAAGTGAGCGAGGCGAACGGTGAAAAAGTATACAACATATTGGTAAAAATTATCAAAGTTATTAAAATTAAATTTTTTAATGAAATCATATTTTTATATAACATAATTATATATAAAAATAAAATCCTAAATATGTACATATATACCAACATAGTATGTATCAATCGGTCAGAACCGCAACTCTGATTTTATCTATCATGATTGAATGTTTCTGGTCAAATTTAAATTAGTACAAAGTAATTATCGGATAACTAATTAGGTCGTTTATAGCTCGTATTTTTTGTGGCTTTCTACTAGAATTTAAATGTTACATGACATTTCCGTATATGGATTTTTATCATTAATATGTTTCAATTATCTTTATCATCATCACCTCAGCTTTTTAATGCCAGTTCTTAGACATAAGCTAAGATATAAATAAGATAACATTCTTAAATAATATTTGTTTGAGAAATCTTGCTGGTATTAAAATCTAGTATGTTAAATCAAATATAAACGAATATATCAATTTAAATACTGTCGTGGCGCAGAGGCGTAAGCGTCTGCATGTAAACGCGACGATTTGTGGGTTCGATCCCCACTTGGGGAAGATGGATTTTTCTATTTCCATTTTCTTCGCTTTGGAAACTAGGCAAAGCGCGGCGTTGAGTTCCGCCACTTAATACGCAATGCCTCGAAAATGGCGGAAAGCGGGGACGGAGAAAGCAGGGACTAAGCAACGGAGTGTCTTAACACTAGGTTCACATGGTGCCTGCAGTTCCCTCTTACACCGCCATATGCAGGAAAAAAAATACATACATACATACATAATTTCACGTTCTGCATTTAGCAGGTAAGCTAGAGAGAATGAAGCGTCGCTGTCGTCGCTTCTTTCGCCTCGTCCACTGTCATTAACCTCTTTATAAACCGGTGTCCTCATGCTTTATCATGACCTTCCTTAGTATCTCCTACGCTGTATTCTCGAGGTCACCCGAGGATTTCTACCTATCTTACCTCGATATATATCTTATAACCCATAACTTCTTATTCGAAAAACTTAAGTTAACTTTACAAAAATAACGGTTTAAATTTAAAGTTAAAAAACGATCGTATACAATCAGATGCATTACAACTGCAGTATGACAATATATTAAATACAATAACAAGTATCTTAATTACATTTACAACTCATAAGCGTAATTAATAAGTATTAAACGCAAGTCACGTTTTTATTTATATATTATGGCAATAAATGGCAAAGTAGTATGCATTTCGAACAATATTTGTTAGGCATTATAGCTTGCAAAAATGTATACAATACTATATTCAACCAGTATACCTTCATGATAATTATAAATAATTATTATTTCTTTAAAAGTATATCATCTCCTTAAAAAAAACTACTTCTACTGCGATGTTATAACTATATAAAGATTAAAGACGTACATATTTATTAATCATCTTGTTGTGTTTGCTTGTACAAAATAGTTCCATAGTAATGAAGTAAGTTATAAATTATTAATTAATATTAACTTTATTAGTTATTAATAATAATTAAATATAAATAATTTTATGTAAAAAAATACCGGAGTTTAAAATATCGGAGCAAGAAGTTCACTAGGATGTTATTTATTTTTCTTTTTTTAAAAAAGATAATTTATAAATGTATTTATTATACAAAGTAATAAAGACACTTCGCTTAGACTGAAGCGATTATTTCATTTCTAAACTGGGTTAAATGTTTCAAGAATAAAAAAATGCTTTGTGCTAAAATGCCAGAATCTGTTGAAATGTGACAGTTTTTAAATTGTCAGCAATCTCAATATGTCCATCCATTAAATTACATGAAATCTTAATTCTTGGTATATGAGCGAAGACGCATACTCTCTTAAGTCTTTTTAGTCAATATTTTGTTATATGGTCGAATTTTTAATTAGACGAAGCCAGCTGACAGTAGCTAATGTCACTTTCTAATATAATGTTGTCACATTTAAAGTAATAGTGATGCGTTGAGTTGTCGTTCAATCAGATGAATGAAGAATGAGTGTAAATAGTTAATCATTTCAAACAATAATAGAAAAGAATAATATTTCTATTTTACAATAGAATCGTATAAAAGTGCTTTGATATAAGTAATTTACTAGTAGTATGTAACTACAGTCAGTTTTAGATAGCTTATTACAAAGCGCGGCACGGCGCTGCCTACAATGCTGTTGCTGCGTACAATGTCTTGGACTAAAGCTAGAATACAAGAATTGCTAACAAGTAAAAATGTTTCATTTGAAGTAACAATGGTTAAAGCAAATCTTACAGACATTTTACGGCAGCACAAACGAGAACATTCCGACAAGTATGTTGAGGACGAGATGGCAATGCAGCATGGGATAATTGTTTTACGTCTGCCCCCATACCACTGTGAGCTCAATCCCATTGAATTAGTATGGGCGCAGGCTAAAGGATATGTTGCAAAAAATAATAAAACTTTCAAAATGGCAGAAGTAAAAAAACTTTTTGAAGAAGGACTTGAACATATCACGCTGAAAAATGAAGTAGCTGCATTGCTCATATAATTAAAGAAGAGGATAAAATGTATGGTCTCGACAACATGATCGACAATGTTTCAGACAGATTTATAATTAATGTCACCGAAAGTGATAGTGATGATTTCTCATCTGATAATAAATAAATACAAATTATGTATCCAGCGTTGTTTATTATTTTCATTTCCTATCATGTATTGGTATATTTTATACATCTATAGTTTCAATTACATTATGTATTAAAAACAATATCGGCAGATTTGAACACTAACTAACTACTAAACAATCCAAGCAATTTTATTCATTTAAGAATTTTTTAATCATTCACTTTGTCGCTACACTATTTTTTTTTCGTTAAAAAGTGACAACACAGGAAACGTCAGTTGACTTCGTCTAATTAAAAATACGACTATAGTTATTTATATATTAGAAATAATGTTTAATTTTAAATTTCAAGCGCAATTCTTTTCACGCTCACAAATTAAGCGGCAAATAGTATTATGTCATTTACTAAAAAATATATGATCTACTGATATTTTTATTTCTATATTTCTTTGGTACAGATTAATGAATCCCTTAACACAGAATAATTAGAGAAACTAAAAGAAAACTTATTCATTGTTTTTATATTTAATAGACTGTTTAAAATAAGGTAATATATATAAAGTTACATATTTTGAATATAAGTCTACAATGTAATCTATACAGTAGAAGTAGAGATTGTAGTATAAATACATAAGATCGGCAATAGGACAGTCATAACATAGTCTGTATATAATTTACATCAATAAGATTATCGCAATGTAATTTTGTTGATCATTTCGATGTAACTCACTATTAGATCTTCATAGTTATTTAGGACACTTAAAATGTATCATATCATATAAAATAGTAATAATTATTTCTATAATTTACCAACGTATAGGCGAGACACTGAAAACTCATGTAAGTACTAGCCATGTATCTTCATTAAAATGTACGACAATATATTATTGTGACAGTATAATATTTAAAATTTCATAATAAATAAAAAATCACCGTCAAACCAAAAAAGGACCGTCATGGCGCAGAGGTGCTACGTCTGCCTGTAACGTGACGGTTTCTGGGTTCGATCCCCAGTCGGGGAAGATGGATTTTTCTATTTTCATTTTCTTCGCTCTGGCAAACTAGGCAACGTGCGGCGTTGAGTTCCGCCACTCAACACGCAATGCCTCGAAAAAGGCAGAAAGCGGAGACGGAGAAAGCAGGGACTAAGCAACGGAGTGTCTTAACACTTAGGTTCCCACGGTTCCTGCAGTTCCCTCTGCCTACCCTGCCATATGCTGGATAAAGCGTGAAGCTAATAAAAAAAATAAAAAAAAAAAACAAAGAAAAAAAATAAAAATTCAATTGTTTACTCCTGTAATTACATTACATTACGTAAGGTATAAATTATTTTTATATGTGGGCGCGTTATTTGTCTCCTTGATGTCAGCAAAATATAATATTGCCGTTAGCACAAAACATTTATCAGAAAACTACATCTACTCTTAATTGCTAATCGATCGTGCAATTCAATTTGGAAAACGATTTATCATATATGTATGTATGTGTATTGAAATATATACGGAACGTGATTTCTATTAGAGTACTGTTGTACAATTTGATTTTGCTCTCATTCTAACGTATGTTCGCAGCATTTTGAATAGAATCTATTGATATAAACAGTTTGAATATATTTCAACTATTTCCCTTTGGAGTAAACAAGGAAAATGTAGAGTTGCCTTTAACAGATGTGAAATACTCAGTATTTTTATTTTGTTTTAGTCTAAATTATATTATTGTCTCATTCATTTATACGATACATTTTTTAAGAAAATAAACCTTTTTAAGTTATAGAGTTAAATAACGACGCCCAAAATTTATACACTTGTTATTTCTAACAAACAAAGTGCGACAGTTGCAGACATATATAGCATCTTAACTTTAACTTAAGACTGGAGTGGCTATAAACATATCAGATTTTAGATTTAATAGCATTATTTGGTATTGCATATGACGTCGAGGACAAGTTATGAACACTACACCCATACACAGTTTCAATATATAAGCTCTTCATATCATATACCCGACAAGTATGAATAGTTATGAAATTTGAAGATGCATTCAAGTGAAATATGCACTTCGTGAGTTGCCAGACGCTCTTTACGTTTATTTTCTTAAATAAAATATAAAATACTGTTGAATATAATATACACCCAATAAAATAAATAGGATTTTTCACATGGAAAGTAAACTTCTATAAACTGTATAAATCAAGTTATAAAAATGAATTTGCAACTACTTTGAATATGTTTCTGATAGCACCTGCATATTCTCATACGAAATACGGAGGTTTAGAAATATGTCTTTAATCTTTACGTATAAATATTTTACATGTTATGATGTTAAACTTTTGTTATCTATGATATACGTTAAAATGTTTAATTCATTTTTTAAACGTCAAATGCTTTACTACCGGCTTACTATAATAAAAGATTCAGACCTGAGAAAAAATTTAACGGGACATATTTTTTCTCCTTTTTTCAATTTAGCAATTTGACGAACTTTTTGCATTCTATCACTATCTATTTAAGATGCTAGACTTAAGATTTATATAGATATATATCTTGTGTTACCTGCGCTTATCTTCTCCGGTTATCTTACTATGACTACGATTACTGAGCGTCGTGTCGTCCGGCCTGTGGGCGCCACTAGCGAACCTGTCCGCCCAAATGGCCATCGGATCTCCTAGCTACCTGTCCCACGCACTGTGATTTCAACTGGGTAATTCTTAGAGCATTATTGCTTATTTTTTTGTTCTACGGATATTCTCAAAGCATTATCTCCATTAAACTTTTAGATCAGAATTCAAATTGTACATGAGTAATAGTCAGCACCGTTTAAATAGTTTACAAATTTTTATAACTTTTTTAACAAAATAATATGTTTGTTCTCATGCTTATTATTTTGACTTAGCTACAAGTAGAAAATAAGATGTTAAATTGCAATATAGTGCTTTTTCAAGATAATCAATAAAAAGATTTCATACACTGATGACTGATTGGTATATACAAAATATTAGTTTTTATATCATTAGAAATAATTTATATTTATTATTTCATCATAGATTTTACGATGGGTTTTACAAAAGATTGAAAAATATATTATTTATTTATAAAATTGATTTTGTCCATTTACCATCAACTTGTACCCTCGTGAAATTTTATCTACACATCACACAAGTGTACATACAACTTATAAATCATATTTTTTATAATAAGCTTATGCTGCTTAATTAAGAGAGTTAATAGCTTTAATTTCTGACAATATATGTACAGACAATAAAAGCTTAAGCAATCGCCCAGCGACGTTTTCTATATCAAATATAAGCTTTATATATGCGCAGTACATTTTTCTTTTGTATTGGTAAATATATACATCCACAAAGTGAACAATGTACAGAAAGAACATGAAAACGCATTGAGATCGGATCGCCTTAAGCTACTTAAGACTTACAACACTGCATGTGAATGGTATACCGCGATAAACTTCACCATATCTCTAGTAGTTTTTTTTTTTCAAATAAAACTTTAAATGGTAATATATTATTAATTCTAGAGAAAAGAAACTTACAATAATCACCATTTTGTAAGACTGAACTAGAAAATTGATAAATACGAGAAGCATTTATATTAAACTATTTCAAAACGAATTTGAACCAATTTCTTAATCAAAAGTACATCATCATTACAGATCTACTATATCAATTAGAACAATATGGCTGCAAGAAACTAATTTAAGCTTAATTACATGAAGCGTTCATTCCATCACAAAAACAGTTACTGTACCACAAATAATATGAAAATGACGCCTCTAAGATTTGGAGTTACTACAATTATGCATCATTATGCAAAACTTAATGTGGCAAAACCATTTAGGGAACATATGTCTCTATATGTCTTCACATACTCAGATTAGGGCTTCAACGCTATTATAGATACAAAAAATACTTATATTTTTTCAATTTATAAATTTATTATATATGATGTATATTACATTATCTATAACACATAAAAAAATTACAATAAGTAATATTTATTTATATTTTTTTTAACATTTCGCTATTGTGTTTAGCTTATATTCCTTTATCCGTCCGTACAATTAATGTCTTCACAGAGAGAACTGCAGCATCCATAGGAACCTAGTGCTAAGACATCCCGTTGGCTTGTCCCTGTTTCTCCGTCCCCTCTTTCCCCCTTTTTCGATGCAATGCGTGTTGAGTGGCGGAACTGAACGCCGTGCTTTGCGTAGTTTTCAGAATGAAGAAAATAAAAATAGAAAAATCCATCTTACCCGAGTGAGAATCGAACCCACAAGCCGTCGCGCTTACAGGCAAACGCTACGCCTCTGCGCCACGACGACCGTACGATATTAAAAAAAAATTAGTGCTTTATTATTTCACTCGTTTAAAACATAGTGAAGCCATCAGAGAACGGATTGTATGAATGATGAATGAATGGCAATGTTCCCTAAGTCTGACTGTCACAGATAAAATAGATAAAAAAGCAATGTATATAGTAACGTATAAGAAAATATCCTTTGGTATTGTGTATGTCGTGTCATGGCCACCGGTTCAGGGCTACAATTTTGTTAGTACTTGAGCCTAAAGCGATGTTAATCTTGTCATTAAGCACAACTTCTGCCATTTACTACGTAGACCAAATTGTGCTATGATTAAGACTAACAGTGTTAGATAATATATTGTCCTCATTATAGTTCAGTTGCTATAGCTCAGTTGCAATAAGGTTGACATATTACGAAAACATTGAGTTCATATCCCAGTCACGGTAATCTTATTAATTATAATTATTTTTTTTGTGGTCGTCCTCCATCCAGTACTTATTATCACTAATTAATAACTAAAATAACTGAGTATCTTATATGTAAATTTCCTCTTCCTATTCAAAAAAGCATTTTAAATAGAAAATATGTTAATTTATAACGTATTAAATTATTAAAAAGTGAAATTAAATAATAAATGCTCCCAAGGGAGCTTGCGGCGAGCTTTTGGGAGTGGTGATCGCATAGACCTCTGACCCTTTAGAAAAGAAACTAACTTATCTGCCTCATCTGGCCCGTCCTACACTAGCTAGCTAGCTAAAGTCGCTTACGAGTTAATGAGCTTAAGCTTTCATTACTGCTTTATTTACATAATATTTTGATATTCCTGAATATAAATATTAAAAATATGATATTTAGTAAGTTTTCAAATACATAACAGTGAACGGCATTAATTATGTGCCTGTCTTAAATTATGATGTATAATATAGGAAGGTAATCGCATTAGAACTTTGTTACATTTGAGGCAAAATTGTTTTTCATTGCGTTTACGTAATGGATCAGTGTGAAAGTTTAGTAATTGCTTCTGAATATGCAGGAATAGAGCCTTACACGCACTACAGGTTTAATATCATTTTTCATTTTCTATAGTTTTATCTTGCATGTAGCAGAGTGCTAAGACACTTTCCGCGTCATTTTAAGGCATTCAGATATAGAGGATAATAAATCATTTATTAACTTAATGTCGCATTTTGTCTGTCATAAGGGGATATATAAAGAACATTTTAAATACGCGTTTTAAACACATATAAATAACATTATCAAAGACCGTCGTAGCGCAAGCGTCTGCCTGTAAACGCGACGATTTGAGGGTTCGATTCCCACTCGGAGAAGATGGATTTTTCTATTTCCATTTTCTTCGCTCTGGAAACTAGTTGTAACTAGCAAGAAGTTTACAAAATTATTAAAATTTTAGAGAAATTTCTTATTCAGTGCGTATAGGCGCCGTAGCCATGCTTTATAAATATGTCTCAAAGTTTATCATCAGTAATTACGTATACAAAATTAATTACTTAGGCGAGGAAACAAGGTAATGAAGAAAATCATTTCTTTGTTATTATAATATTAAAATCTCTGTAAGTACGCTAAAGATGTGTCTTTGGCGTACAAGTGATTATTAATATATTATAATTTATGGTAAATGTTTAAATTTAATTTGCCAACATACATTTAAACTTTCAAGCCCATCAGGAGACAACTGGAGTAGAGGCTTTAGCTGTCTTTTAGGTCCTGAGGGACCCTCAAAGCTAGTCTCTAGGGAATTGAATAAATTATTTTCATTTCTCCATCGCGTTAAGACAAAAATCGACATTAGATTTCCACCACAATGATCTCAAATTAAACTGAGCTAAAATGTAAAACGTAGCGCGTTATCTAAGGTGATCCTGCTGGTGATGAATAAAAAATCGAAATACAACGTCAACAGTGCCGTGTCTGTAAAAGCCGTATCTTCTATTTATTGAGCACATATTTGACTAAACACGGTAGTTAAGAATTCAAGCATCACTGGAAATATTAAAATTTATCATGTAGGTATATTTTATTCAGTCTACGATCTGCCAACTGTCACGCAACGTTAGTAAGTGGAATTTTTCTGACTGAATATTTACTGAATGCCATGATTCTAGCCTACTGCTAGACTTTTAAATTTCACTCTGGTCAATATTTAAAATTCATAGCTTCTTATATGAAATGCTTAGATTATATTTAATAATATTTATTGCAAGCTTAAATACAAGAAGAATTTTAGCTTTTCGTCCCAATTTCGAAGTATTAAGTGGCGAAATTCAACACCCCATTGTTTCTAAAAAAGCAGAGATATTCACCCAAAAGAATAGTCACGACCAATACGATAGAAAAATTCATAATATATGCTATATATAAAATAGATGAAAAGATAAAAAGATATGAATAAAATAATATTTAATATTTAACAATTAACAAACCAGAGTGACATATAACTACTATTACTTTGGTTATATAGTTATTAAACAACTATATTGCAAAAATAACCTAAAATGCTTACAACATTCAGGAAGCTGTTTATTATTGTCTTCATTTACGTTCAATTTTGTTTGTCATCTTCCTGTACAATAATAAAGGTGTCTGTCACCGCTGTTCTATTGTGACATCATGTTTCACACTTCTATTCAATGCAGATGAAGAAGGTGGGTATCAAATTAACTTTTAAATCCGGGTGCTTTAGTACTTACTAATCATTGTGTACTTATTAAGCTAGTGTTACATATATTTATTGAAAGAAGATATAAATTATTAAGTACAAGTCAAACATAATTTCTATATACGCTTTCTTATCAATAAATTTAGTTTTTCAAACATAATTAGAAGGCCAGTAGTCCTTGTAATATTAAAAAAATCTACTTAAACGTGATAGTTAAAATTTTCCATTGCATTCCTGACATCTGTAAGATAGAATTTTTTTTCTGTTTTGGTATAATGTTCTTATAAACTGTTCTATATACTGAGTTCTATATACTGCTTAGCATTCCATTGATTCACCGTGCAGGCATCATGTTGTAAGAAGAGGAGCTCCGATCAGCGCTTGGGACTTTGCGACCCAAATGTAGGTTTAAATGGGGCCCCTTTAAATTGCATTAACGCTCACTCCACTGTCCGAGCTCCTCCCACTACCTAACTAAATTCGAAATGATTCTGCTAATGCCACCTTTGTAGTACGTTCTAGAAATGTGTTAGTAACAGTTCTAGGCAGATCGAGATCTTTTAGCAAGTTATAGAGAGGATTTGCTGTTAAACCTCTCGCTTCTACTTCAACTGCATATAAATTTACTCTAAACATAAGAATTACTAATGAACTGACCAGGAATAGTCCAGAGGCCTTAGCCAAAAACCAAACGTATCCATATCTATTTCATAAAGCGCTTCAGCGATAAAAATTATAGATATCGCTAACTTGGTAGCCAACAACACAGTCAACATCAAACGCCTCATCTACAGTGTCAATAGAAGACATCGATGATATTGTCTGTGATTTGCGTTTTTTGAAACGTCAAGTGAAGACTAACGTCACATATTTCAGTGTTGCATGTGTAAGAATTTAATGTTTACTAATTTGATTAAAACAGATAAAAAAATACACTTCTCAAACAATTATTAATAGAAATAGAAAATGTAAATTTAAGTATCTGTTAAAAAACTTAGATAAAAGTAAAGTAAAATAATTAAAATTAATAACCGATGTATTCAAAATTATTAACGTTGAAAAATAAAACGAAAATAATAAAATTTTATAATATAATCGTAAAATTTATTACATAATTATTAATTAATAATCGATTTACTTAATAACTTTCTAATTTACTTATAAATTTGTAATTATTAAGGTGAAAAATTCTTTTTCCATAATTTTTTAGCGTTTTCTGCAGGGTTTCTTACTTCGATAGGTGAGCGTTGACAATTAACACTGCGATTGACAAAATGAGCAACATGGCTGTCAAATAGCGATTAACACTGTAGAGACGCTCAGATATCTATTTCGACTCAATGACTTTGTTGAGGTTTTGTTTTTGGCTACCATTTTTCTTTTCGTTGGCTTAAGTCACGTGACTTGTCGTTAACTCCATACATATTGTTAGCATAAGCAATTGTCAAATTGCGTCTTGGCTAAGGCCGCTGGTCAGTTCGTCAGTAAGCTCTTAATATTTATTAGGCTTGAAGTTATGACTTTTAGGGATATGTATCTCCCACGGAACTGTTCTACCAGTATTACAGGTTTTAGACTTCGAGAATAAACAAAAATATTCGGTCTGGATGACGAAACACCAATGTCCTCAGGGATTTTATACTGTTTCTCATACGTGTCTATCAAAATAGTCCAATCAGGAGCTGGATCTAATATTCAGGAAGGTTTTTTCGTGTGTTTTTAATAGAACCTACTTTCACAAACTCTATCAAACGTTTGTTGGTTGTAATGTTTCTCAGTGCTCTTGCTACTGAAACACTAATGGCTTCATTTACGATTTCTAGTACTCTGTCATGGCGCCGCGAGTATTGACCAACTAATGGACCACGACCAACCGTCGTAGCGCAAAGGACTGTAAACTCGACTGGTTTGTTCTCTCGCGGAGAAGGAATTATTTTAATTTTTTTCGTTCTGTTATATGCAGAATCCAGGCATGAAAAATATTTATCCCGCAAAACTAATATTTATTTTATATATAATAAATTATTAATAATAAAATAAAACCTCCTTTCTCATTTCTGAATTTTATTTGTATAACAAACAGTTAAGAGACACACGATAATATTTCACAAAATTGTACGTCCGTTACAATAATAGGTTGCCATTTTCGATACAATACACATACGACACGAATATGTGGGTGTCGAGGAAATATTTACTATTCAGCGTCAAACAATTACATTAACATCTGTATGCTAAAATATTTCATGTTTTGTTTACGTTTCATCATTAATTATAAACGAATTCTGCTTCGTTTCCATAAATAATACGAGGCGATCAACTTTATTGACATGTAAATTGTGAACATTAAGTTTTATTATAAGAAAATAGACATACGTGTGTGTTTATTGAGATACGGAAATCTGTTCTAAAATACGTTATTTTATTATAATGGAAGTGTTAATTGTTCAGAATAGCTATTTGTTATATATTTTTGTTTAAAAATATTATACATTTATAATAACATGGCTTTTATCCTGTGAGTTGGTGAGATGAAGTGGTAATTTAAAATTTGCCATTAATATGTAATGTTCGAATGGCAAATTTAAAATTCAGATTAAATTTTGTTTGTGCTTTTTGTATGTACCTTTGTGTACGTAGTGATTATTAATATAAGATTCAAAATAATTTAGCATATAATTACAAGAATAACAATCTACAATTACAAGAATTTAAATATATTCTGCACACATGTTTGTATGCATCATATCACCAAGAGACTATTTTCACTTCTATGTTATTTAAATTAAAAATTCTTGCACCTGACATTGAAGAGCGTCTATAAAAATGAATAGCTTAGTTATTATTTTAGCTACGAACGTTATAGAATCAGAATCTTTTAAATCATCAAGCAATTAAACTTCATAGAAACATATTTCCGATTATCATAACAGCTTGGAACGCTATAGGTCGATACTTGAAGCTCGTTGGCCTTACATAAGCATTTGTGACGCCATATATCTAGAATTCTAGCACACATTTGAATAATATGATTGTAATTTTGTCATTGTTATAACCATCTAACTTATATGACCAGAACTGCTGGCAAATTTCTGAAAGTGCCTAAATTTATTTCCGCTAGAATATTTTGCTGTCGCGCACAAATGAAATTTGTCCTGTTACGCTCTTTGACAAAACACCGTCGAGCTTCGGCGCATTGGTTTCTTTTTTCAAATATTTCAAAATTTATATGCATATCTGAAACGGTATTTTCAATTTTGCTTTTTCTGTATTTCTAAAAATATTTTTATCTTCAAAGCAATGAATAAAATTCGTTTGACAGTTATATTTTTCAATACACAAGACCCTTGAAAACTATTCGTATTTTATATTTCTATCTCGTTGTTATATTAACGGTTACTATGACTTTGGTCTCGAATAGGAAAAAGCTATACACTCCAAAGTTTTTTATGCCAGTTGACCAACTAAAAATAATACTATAACGTTTTATATAAAAATACACAATATTGCCAAATGTCACTCAATAAAATATATATTTAAAAACTTTTAAGTCTATTACTTAAGTTAATCTATATACATATATTTTGGTCAAGTAACAATAGATATGTACTATGGTAAACAGGGTTAAGGTTTTGAGCCTTGAGCTTGACTCGTGACTGTCATTTCATTTGAAATAACACGACAAGACGAATTAAGAGCCATATTACTGCTGTCAGTTTAGTTTGAAGTTTTTTATACGATTGTTGTTAAAAATCAACATCGCATGTGTAACGATTTCATGGCATAAGCAGTTGGCCTTTAAATACAAGGAACTGTACAACAATAATAATTTCGATTGCTGATATTTTCTCATGAGTATGATAAATGTTCTAATGTAGAAAAAGCTTAAAGCACTTTGCGTTTTTTCTATCAGATTTATAATCCATCATTGAGTTTTACTAAGTTTTAAATATATAAATAACAATACGTATATTTTTTATTTATTTAAAAAGTGGTAAATTATTGTTTTTATTTCTTTCGTTACTTTGTACTTTTGTAGATGAATAGTGTACAGACGGTGAAAAGAGAACCAAATCTGTTATGATTCCGTTTGGCTAAATTGCAATCATACTTAGACAAAGTTATCTTAATACTACACAAGTTTAATCTAAGGATATGACTTGTGATTTGACAAATGTAAGTTAATTTCCATTTATTCAATTTTGGTAACACCGTACGGCGTTCTTTTCGCGATGTTGCTAAAATTTTATGGAAAATGTAGAACAGTGACTTAATATTTAATATCTACTTTGTTGTCTGGAATAAATCATTGATTAGTGATTCGACCATCTTTTGTGAAACTATAATGCTATTTAATTTCTTTGTAGAATTTAACAAAATTATAAATAAATAAATAAAATGACGATATTACCTAATTTTGATCCGAATATCTAAATTTTTTATAAAATATTAAACAAAACGTCTAAAAAATAGTTAAATTATTCGAAATCTACATTAGATATCAACACAAATTGTGTGATAACGTTTTGTCTGATCAAATAGATAAACACTTTAACCCCTGGAGGCTCATAGTTCAAGTTCGGCGTCGATTAAATTTGAACCTCGATAGATTTATTGAGTGTAGAGCAATACATTTTATATGTGAATGTTTATGGTTTTAGTGACTAGGTTATTTAATATGTCTGTAGTGAGACCAACAAAAATGTTCACTCTATATTTTTAAATACTATTATTAATTATTATAATTATTATTATAAATACTTTTATTATTTACAAGCATATATAATAGAAATTAAATCTAATAACATGTATATACATGTATATGTATATATATATATATATATATATATATATATATATATATATATATATATATATATATATATATATATATATATATATATATATATATATATATATATATATATATATACATACAAATTTAAACTGAACCCACATCTATCATATGTATTAAATGTATAATCAGATGCTGTACTACGTCACCGTAGTAAATGTATACAATAACATTTTAATATTTAAATTACAATTTGTTTACATTGTGACAAGAGTGATATACAGAGCTTATGCAAATAATAGCAACGCGCGTAATCATATGACTGCAGTGTTTTCGTTGGGTGTTTATATTATTACTTACGTATTACAATTTATAACCTTCTAACGAAAGCTCTAAGTGGATAAGAACACGCAAAAGCTTTACGTGATAACATAATATTATTATAATTTTGAAGCTTTGCCTGTTTTCACTTACATTTCTCAGAGTAAATAAAGAGAATCGCTCTGGCAGAATTATTTTTCATTTATTTTTTAAATACATTATATATGATTGCTAATTATAGATATGACATTATCAAAGGCAAAATAAAATTTTAAAGTTAAAGTTAAAAATATATAAAATGTATGTAGAGATTAATACTAATAAAAGTGACGAAATAAATATAGATTAATCATTAAATCGAATAAATAAAAACATAATTTGGAACGAAAGATAATCGAATTATCCGATTACACAACAAATTAAAACGATAGCAAACAGGGCGTCCATAAAATTAATTTATTGTGCGAAGCCGCAAAGCAAAGACAAAGGATTAAAAATTAATTACAACTTTAGGATAGCTCTCAGGCATTATTGCGATAAAAAGTTTACAATCAAGTCATTAGAAGTTTCTTTCTAAACGAACGGAGTCTGTCAGTTGCTGGAGTGTTAACAGGATTATCACCTTTTATATAAAATTATGGCCAGATAAAACAAATTACTATAACAACTGGATGTAATTTATTTATTAAAATTAAAAAATAAGATAAATCTATATATATATTTGGTTAGTAACAAAATTGTTTTGATTATTTTTTTTGCATAAACCTTAACCCAGTAAATACATATATATATATATATATATATATATATATATATATATATATATATATATATATATATATATATATATATATATATATATATATATATATATATATATATATATATATATATATATATATATATATATATATATATATATATATATATATATATATATATATATATATATATATATATATATATATATATATATATATATATATATATATATATATATATATATATATATATATATATATATATATATATATATATATATACTTAGTCTGGCCATAAATACTGTTACTATTCAAAAAAAGAAAATATTACGTTTGAATTTGGAATCTGTCATTTTTATATAATTGCTTGATGTGTTTTCTTATTTTCGCGCCATTATATTGTTAAATATTTTGTTATATTAAAATGGAGTGGGGTGATAAAGAGAACCGAATCGCTGTGATTGCCTTACATAAAGTAGGTATGGAGAAAAGTGCAATTTTTAAAACCCTCCACCCGCTTGGTATTAGTCAAATGTTTGTTTACCGGGCTATTGATAGGTACAATGATACCTCCTCTGTTTGTGACAGAAAAAGATCTGGCCGTCCACGTACCGTTCGTGTGAAAAAGGTGATTAAAGCAGTTAGGGAAAAAATTCGAAGAAATCCTGTCCGTAAGCAAAAGATTTTATCTCGGGAGATGAAGATAGCTCCTAGAACCATGTCGCGTATATTAAAAGATGACTTAGGACTTGCAGCCTATAAGAGACGTACTGGTCACTTCTTAACTGATAATTTAAAGAAGAATAGGGTGGTAAAATCCAAACAACTACTTAAGCGGTACGCAAAGGGAGGTCACAAAAAAATTTTGTTTACGGATGAGAAAATTTTTACAATTGAGCAATATTTTAATAAACAAAATGACCGTATTTATACTGGAAGCTCTAAAGAAGCTTCGCAATTAGTAAACAGAGTACAACGTGGGCATTATCCCACTTCAGTGATGGTTTGGTGGGGTGTTAGCTATGAAGGGGTGACTGAGCCATATTTTTGTGAAAAAGGTATTAAAACGTCGGCACAAGTTTATCAAAATACCATTCTTGAGACGGTAGTTAAGTCTTTAACTAACACCATGTTCAATAACAAAGAATGGTGCTTTCAACAAGACTCGGCATAGGGTCATAGAGCTCGATCCACCCAATCTTGGTTGAAAACTAAGGTTCCGGACTTTATCAGCACTGAAAACTGGCCGTCGTCAAGTCCTGACCTAAATCCATTGGATTATGATTTATGGTCAGTTTTAGAGAGTAAGGCTTGCTCTAAACGCCATGATAATTTGGAGTCCCTAAAACGATCCATTCGGTTGGCAATGAAGAATTTTCCTCTAGAAAGAGTTCGTGCTGCTATTGATAACTGGCCTCAACGTTTAAAAGACTGTATTGCAGCCAATGGGGACCACTTCGAATAAACATTGTATATTTTTAATAGTTATATATTGATGTATTAAACTAACTCACTATGAAAGGAATAAATGTTACGTATAAAAAAAAATCGTGCTTTTCTTTATAACAATATTTATGGCAAGACTAAGTATATATATCATAATCGAAATCAAACTAAATAACTGCAATTTATTGTAATTTTGATAATCTTTTGACCTTTATCTTGTACGTGATTCATGATTATAAGAAATAAGTTTAAAGAAGACATAAAAAATGGACAAATATGCATTTGATATTATATAATATTTTACATCAGCTCTTTTTTCTTAACCAGTCGACGTTTCGTTTAACTATAGCTATGTTCTAGATTAAGCTTCAGTACGTTTTACAATACTTAGCTTGCGGCTGATGGTAGCAGCTTTAAGTAATACATTTCTTGCTTAGTCTCGCTCTAGTAGTAGGCTCTTAGGCTTGTGTCAGGCTTTGTTTTGCGTCGTAAACACGTTTCATATTGAAAGCTCACTAGACCTACACATGTGAGGTCCTTTGCACTAAAACCCTCCAAGAAATATGTCTCTATGAATATTTTTTTGAAATAGTAATTAAGGGCGTCTAAAAAGATAACGTATCTTTTACAATTAACTTTAAGCAAAAGGGTAAAACTATATTTTGTACGTTATTTTTTAATTTAGATTTGATGTAACAAAAATATAATATAACTTATATTATCTAGTTTACATTATTTTTAATTTTCTATTCACGTTGGCCAAATATTTGTAAAATATTAGAGTGTGGATGCCAGATATTGATGTTTCTTTATATCCAGGGCTGCCAACCTGGCACGGTTACAACGGTTTGACATTAAATTGAAAACTATTGTAATGAGCTCTAGCTCGTTTTAAACTTGTAATTGTTAGATTTTTATGTAGAAAGTGGAAGCTATATCAGAATTGGTAGTATTATGTATTTTAAGTAATAAGCAATATATCAGATAAGGCATATTAATATTATAAATAAACTTAAGTATGATATGGTTATATAGAAATAAAACAAAGCTTTAACTTAAAAAAATAGAGTCAAAGTCCGTTATTTTCTGATTTTTTACCTTTTAAAAATATTTTCTTTGTTAATGAGATTATTTTTATAATTTTATAAAAATATGATCTCTATTATTTTTATATAAGTATGAATAAAAAAATATTGGAAACTGTCTTTATATAGAAAATATACAAAGCACATAGAAAATTTATACTAAATTTATCATTCTATGAAAGGAGTTCGTGTTTCATCTTTTTGTATTGTGTTAATATTGACAATCATGACAACAAATTCAATTACTTTTTTTATAATATCCTTCCCTATTCTTCATTCAATGTTTTTGAGACGTTGTGTAAAAGACACGTAATTCAACGCCAAGCTTTTAAACACTTTTAGAATATACACAAAATCAATGAACTCGTTGGTTTTTGTAAAAGTTTTATTAATTAACAACCCTTAGATATGTTTCAAACAAAACGTCCCAAATTTTTCCGAAAATTATACAAACGCTAAAAGCCCAAACTAATTGATACATCAAAAGCTCGTATTTCTATAACCTAATATAGCAAAAGTATGTGACGCTAACTATAAACAAACGATCATTTACTTCCCTTGCCCTTCAGCGATTCCTCGAAGAAACAGATACCAATCAGTTATGACTCCCTCGGGGTTGAACCCTACTAACAACGTTATATCCTAAGATGACACGAGAGATAGGGTCTGTTAGTGTAAAGTGTCGTGGCCTGGCGAGTGTTAATGGAACGCTTATGACGTTACTGAACGTATCTGACCTGAATTGTAAAACGCGAATTATGTAAGATATACTTTGATATTTAAAGTTTTTATATATCTATATATGGGCGCAAATCAATATAAATGTAATAATTTTATTATTTCCAAGATATTTATTAATAACATAAGTAAAACCTATTTATAATGTAAAGCTCTTTTTGATGTAAATTTGGAAAATTTAACAAAAGTGTCATTGTTTTTGATCAAAGGGATTGAATTATATGTTCTTATTAAGACTTCTTATCAGAATTATGTGACAAAAAAAAACTAATTGATGACATGACGTGATATGAAAAAATAATCTAATTGATTTTATATTTTCATTGTAAAAAATTGGTTGACGTAGCGTCCCCATACACACGCATTATATTTTGGTTTTGTAACTACAATAGCTATTCCTTAAGTTATTTTTAATTTTAGTTTAATTCTAGTAGAAATTACTATACAAAATAATATTAGTTCTTTTAGAATCGCTGTGATTAAAATAATAAAAAATATTTATTATCAAAATAGAAACAAGCACTTCAAATACGCAAATAAACTTATAAAGAATAACAGGAATAAAAAAATAAATGAAGAAAATAATTTTCAATATAAATCGCGCCAAATAATGCAAAAGCTGGTGTATAAAAGGTCAGCTTTATTGTATTATATTTCACGGTGCTTAACCCACCGTCTCGCAGGGTAAGCTTTAGCGAAAAACCAAGATGGCCGCCGGCAAAACGTCTGCAAACTCTGATTTGTGACTGCATGAAGTAATGCCAGTGTGGAGTGCCAACAATTGAATTGGTGCATTTTATATCGTTTCATATAAGTCTTATGAAAATAAACTGAATTCTTATTAAGAAAAATAATATTTTCATACTTGATTATCTTGTTAATTTACTTATATAATATAATAATAAAGTACTAGATTCCTTAACCTTAATTATATATTAATAAATGAAACTTGACGCTATTCCACTAGAAGGAATATTACACAATATGTCTTGTGTCAAATTATGAAGTAAAATTTCCTATAAAATTCACTTATACTGCTGTCTTGAACTGTGAAACCTAAGTAGTGAACGATTAATAGAACCCGTCTAGATCTTGTGCTTCGCTGGCGTTTGAGGTCTTTATAACAAATGATACTTCTACTCTTGGTTCTTATAGAGACTAAATAAAAATGCTTTAAACGCTATTCTTATATTTTTTATGTACTTTTTTTTTAATTTAAATCTGAAAAAAGTATTTTTTTATATATATGAGTCATGAAACACGTTAGCATTAGTAACACTGGATAGATTTCGAGCTTACCTCGTTGCAAGCAGACTCCCCTGCTCTAAGCTCGTATTTCTACCTACTCATTAGAAATAATTCTTATAACTTTGTATAGGTTTTAGAAATAAGCTGAAGATAATTTTAGACAATCAATAAAATATCCCATTTTAACAGCTGATCAGCTGATGGTAATGGTAGCCACTGCAGCCTATAATCACATGTAGCACTAGAGAGGAAAAGCCTACAATATTTTATAATTAATTTACATTGGGAAAAATATATTAAAAATTTAAATAGTAATTTCGGAGCTAAATCTAATCAAAAATAAAATACACTGATATAGTAAATTATAGCTGATATTTTATAATCACAGTTCATCCTATAAAAAGCATCATCATCATCATCATCATCATAGCAGCCGTAGGACGTCCACTGCTGAACATAGTTCTCCCCTAGGGACCTCCAGTGCAAAAAGCATAGCAACAAAAATAACAAGTTTTTTAAATTTTGCTCTCTGAACGTTCGTCTCTCACATGAATTTGATATATTGTGTATCCGTTTGGTTTCTTCTCCTGAAAGAGTAGAGAAACGAAAAATATTAATCGAACCCAAACTCATAAGTCACTAAGCTCCAGTACAAAGTGAGGCTCAGATGCTGTCATTCGTCAATCAAGTTTGTCATACGTAGTGGTAATTGGTACATTTGTAATAAAAAGATTGCGAATTCTATTCCGCAATAATACTTATAAGCAGTGTGACTATGTGTTACTTTATTGTCAGTTGTATTACTGGTTTGAACACATAAAATTTTAATTAGCTTTCAGGTTATTATGTCTTTGCCAACATGTATAGTTAACGTTTTCTTATTATGTGTGAATATTGCATACCTTTTCAAGCTTTAAGCACAGCATTTCATGTTCATAGAATAAAAGCTATAAAAATAGAAAAAAAATTATAGTGCACAAATAGAAAACTGAATGAAACCTCTTTGTCGATGAAGTTAATTCCATTTTAAGTTCAATTTCTGAAGAGATTGTTATGAAATTGCTTCGCAGCTGCAGAACGTTTTAACTGCAAACAAATATGAAAGAACACAATAGTAGTGATTTGTAGGCCACTCGTGCGAGAGAACGACGTTGGTGAACACAGATATGTGGAAGTACCAACGTCCCAATTGGAAAATTGTATATTGCGCTATAAACTTGTTGACAGGGACATAGTGTGTGTTTGAAATATTCTATACAGTACATTATGAAGGTTTGAACAGAAAATAAGATAACGTTGTAATATTTTTGGTAAATATACTTTGCAAATGGATTTTACTGAAAATTTTGTAAATAATGTTGTTGTAATTTTAATTTTAAAGTTTTATGTGTCTCGTCAAAATCGAGCCTTCACATATCGGATTCAAAATTTCAAAATAAACATTCAAAGTTCAAACTTTATGTCATTTTTTATTTAATTATTTATGTGTATTTCAGGTTATGCGTAAGTTTCCTTGTAAAATCAGTAACTAAATTTACCATAGCCTACCTACTAATTATTAATATTAATTATATGCTGTCGCCCATATTTTCTTTTTAATATTGTTATTACTTAATATTTAATTGAGCTGCTTATAGTTGAAAATAAAGATAATATTCCACTCAGTCAGCAGCTTATTGCATATTACTAAAACTATAATTCATATTTATTAGTTTAGATTCATCTAGATTCATCTAGAGAGTTCCTGAAACGAGAAGCTATACGCATATAGTTCAGTTAACGTTATTATAAATAGAATTTACGATACGCTAGGCAATGTATACGCGAGTAGCAACGAATATTTAGGAGCACTAGGAATCCTTAATTGTAAACATTATTTTGCTATATTGGCCATAAAGGAAATATTTTTTGTGTTCAAGTAAAGAAAATCTACTAAAGACAGTCGTTTCTCCACTTTGCGTTCACAGTGAATGTTGAATGGCGGTACTTAACGCCGCAAATTATGTTAAGGGCAAAAAATTAACAGTAATCCACAACCATGGTAAAAAACACAGTGTGGTATTGAAATCAGATGCTGATCTATTGCGGCATAATATCCTCGTAATATGCATAACACTTTTCATTTTGTAATATATATTTATATATATGTAATATAATATATTGATAATATATATTTATATATAATATATATTTATATATAATATATATAAATATTATGTGACATAATATATTATAACATTTAATGTTAGTTATTCTCACTATATACAATTAAGTCTGTAATTTATACACTAATACAAATTATAGTTTTAAAGTGTCAACACATAATAGAAGCCATAATTATTCTATGCTTTCAACGAGAGCAGACGAGACCGCCTGAAAGTCCATACCTGCCCATGCACTTAAGAGAAATATATTCAAAATACGACTAAAGCAAATTTATGTAGTAAACTCATCTGATATTATGCAAGTGCCGCTATTTAGCGACGGCGCTCGAATGCCTGTACGTCGAGTTGTAGTAAGCTGCTTAATTAACTTGTCTAATTACGATGTGACAAGATAGTTAGAGGACTGCAGGGATAGATAAATGTTCTATTAATTTGACAGTACATTGTTTTGGAGATTCCTGTAATCTATAATGAGATATAAATGCTATTTCACACGGAAATAACTATAATTTGTTTGTTTATCTGTAATAGTAATGGTTAAAACTAATCGTTTTGTATATATTTTATTTTGTATTTTTCTACTTCCTTTGAAGAACGTAGAATTTCGATCAACCAGTATAGTAGTTGCATAATAAAACGTAAAAATCTCTTACTTGTAAAATACATATATATACATGAATTAATTTCAATATACATATACTGTATATTATATATATATACTAAGAAAGTTATTTATTTAAAAATAAATTTCGACGATTAATTTCTTAATTCGAAATAAAAATCGATTTTTTTAACAAAATATCTATACAAATAATATAGAGTCATATTTATGAATAAGTTATCGTATATTTGTGGGTTCGATTCCATTCAGGAAAGATAGAATTTTCATTTTTTTTACTCTGGCAACTAGGCAAAGCGCGGGGTTGAGTCACGCCACTCAATACGCAATGTCTCGAAAACGGCGATAAGGAGAGAACGTAGTGTCTTAATGTGGTCCTATAGTTCCTTCGTTTCCCTCTGCCTACCCTACCATGTGCGGGATAAATCAAGAAGCTATAAAAAAGTAGAAAATAGCACGTACGTATAATCAATTAACTTTGCAGGTAACAGGACCGTCAGTCACAAACCAAACTAATACTTTTAGATACACACTACACGTGGACGGGTATCACTGCAATATTGATGGATCCGCCGTTATTGCGCCGCCTAATGGATACAGATTGATCCCACACATACCGCTGTAAGTAAATATAGTGAATGGTAGCTTTCTACTCTAATTAAAGGATATATGTTTATATAAAACGACATCTTGGTGAAGCCTGAAATGTGAATTAGACTTAAGTTGAAATTAAATATAATATTAACTATAATAATCTACATTTATTGAAGATATCGTGAGACAACGATAGGTTCTGACTATAAACACAACAGTTTAAAATTCGATTCCCTCTCAGAGAGCGAATTCTTTTATTTTCCGAGTCAGAATCGATGGACAATAGAGAACGGTGTGACTAAACATTATTTTAACACTGATGACACAAGTATTAATAATAAATAATAACCGACTGTTGAAATTTGAACGATTAAAATACGATTCCGAAAAAGTAGTTCATATACCTTATTGGAAATATTAAAATTTGACTTTGACTTAATATAATATACTTATTTAATATACGAATCATATATAAGTAAAATAATATTTACGATTAGAGCAAATTTATATAAAACTAATGTAATATCTATACCTGAAATTATACAATTCACAAAAGAATTGTGTCACTTAGTAATATTTTATGATACTATTATGTTACACTTATTCATTCTTAAACATAATTACATAATAAATGTTATAAATTTATAAAAAGTCATGACTGTCATATTTTTTGCTAAAATTA
Source organism: Dione vanillae (assembly GCA_037178615.1). Classification (NCBI taxonomy): domain Eukaryota; kingdom Metazoa; phylum Arthropoda; class Insecta; order Lepidoptera; family Nymphalidae; genus Dione; species Dione vanillae. The sequence goes on from JAZFAU010000162.1 coordinate 1,167,705, forward strand.
ATATGAAATGAGTTAATTTTATGCTCGAGTGGTCACTGATGTATAGTTAAGTCATGATTGAAACGATATTTTAATAAGTTACAGCAAAGGTTGCTATCAGAGGTGAAGTATAGGTAAATAACAGCTACTATAGTAATACTTACGTAGCTTTATAAAGCTTAGCAAGCCCTACTTGGTAGTAGAAGATGTAGATTCGAATTCACCTTTATATTTTGAAATATTGATATCCTCGGTAGATATTGTAAGGAAAGCAGCGTTAAAATTTTATCTAAGTACAGTATACTCTATTGTGGAGTGCCATTCTATAGAAGACAAAGAAAAAACAAATAATCTAGAACAAGTGTAATAACATACATAGAATGTCCAATATCAAAATATCAATGTCATGACATATTACAAAATTGTAAGAGAATTTAATCTCAAAATTCAAATTAAGTTAAATGAAATATCTAATAAAAAAGTGCTTTGTATACCAGACAGAATATTATGTATACAAATGAAGCTATATAAATATTGATTTACAAATTATTAGCTTTTAACCCTGAGGCAATAAATTGTTAGTTGTTATTTGATCTCGTGCTGTGGTAATCAATGCTCGCATTCACTATTTTAAATATATTTTCTGTATTGCTATTCAAATATTGATATAAAACTGTTATATCATAACATTTACAAGGCATGAGTAAATTTTCAATAGTAAATAGTCTGTTAGAAATTCATTATTGCTTACAATTGTTGTGAAGTTTACCTATTGTGTCTATATCAATGAGTAGATATTAATATTGATCATACGAATCTAAATTATATAAAGTGTAAAATATTTAAAAGCTCATGATGATAATGATGAATTTATGTTTAAAAATAATAATACCGTCGTGGCGCACAGACGCAACGTCTACCTGTAACACATCGGTGTCTGGGTTCGATTCCCATTTGGGGAAGATAAATTTTTTTATTTCCATTTTCTTTACTCAGGCAACTGGGCAAAGCGCGGCGTTGAGTTCCGCCACTCAACATGTAATGCCTCGAAAAAGGCGGAAAGCGAGGACGGAGAAAACAGCGGTCCTGCAGTTCCTTCTGCCTACCCTGCCATGTGAGGGATAGTAGCGTGAAGCTAAAAAAAAGAAAACAAAAATTAATTTGACTGATTACGAATTGAATTTGATTTCTGGAAAAAAAAGCTCGACATTGTACTGCGTCACTTATGGAATTTCTCTTATTCTGACTGATATTACATTGATGCCCTTCGATTTTTTAGCACGCTCAAATCTAATCTATTTTATTATTTAACCTTTGTTGGAAATATTTAACTACCATTTTACCAAAGATAGGTAAAACAGTATCCTGGCATTTGAAGATTGGTAATAGAACAGTTTGTTGACAAATTTGTGATGTGAAGCTTTTTTAATCCAAATTTCTTAAATAAAAAAATCGGTTATAGAAAGTGAATATAGAGAATAAAATAAATGTTCGCCTACCTAGTTGTTTAATACATGTTATAATTTTAGGTGTATACGTAAACTAAATAACATCGAATATAGACGATACCTCTTATCATTGCTATTCTATCATTAGGAATCGCTTTGTATTACTTAAATTTTGCTTTAGAAATCCTCTACTACTGTCAAGAACATAATTGACGACTCCATTTATAAAAAACACTAAAGTTTTAAAATAATATATAACAATACTTATGTGGTCAATAATTTAATGGCAACTCCGTCGCTCGAAGAACCTAATATGTACCTCGTTATAATAATTTGTATACGAAAATAATAAATTGTACGCTTATGTTGATGATAAAGGTATTGAGTTGTACGAGCGGGAATGCGACCGCGGCGGGTGCCAAGAGAATGCAATGCATGTGCAAATTGTTATTTCACTAAACATTTTCCACATTTACTAAGCCCCGGGATATTAAGCATATTACCAGAGAAATAATTTCAATAAACAAATTAAATAACATATACATGTTATATAATTTATATACATAAATGGTACATGTTTATATTCATATATAATATTTAAGACTTTATATATTGCTCTCAACGTAGCACTCAGACCAATCAGCCCAGAATCTAAATAAATAGAATTCAATATATATATATATATATATATATATATATATATATATATATATATATATATATATATATATATATATATATATATATATATATATATATATATATATATATATATATATATATATATATATATATATATATATATATATATATATATATATATATATATATATATATATATATATATATATATATATATATATATATATATATATATATATATATATATATATATATATATATATATATATATATATGTAGGTTAGATCTTAAGTACTATAAGTTCTTATCTTTTTCTTACCCTTCATATCTCAAATTGGCGCAGAAAATATATATAACAAATTTAGAAAATATATAAAAACATTACTATTTGAACATCAGATTATAACTGTATAAATTCTATTAATTCATTAGTGTAGGTAATATTATTTTCAAATAGAGATAACTAAGTAAAACGCAAGTATGTCACATTACACGGAATAAGTAATAAAATGAGTATAAAGCAATTAGAATCACATATACTTTACACACGTGTATAGCGAGCAATTAAATGATATTAAAGCTTCCCGTGTACAGCGAGTACGGAACAGTGGGCGGTCGGAAGGCGTAACTAATAACAGCTTTATATTTCCGAATGTGTGTGAACGAAAACAACAAATAACCTCGTTGTGAATAGGAATCACAAAAGAATATATTTTTGTGCGCTACACAACTTTATTTATCGCTGACTACCGACTACACAAACAATTTCCACTTCAGGTACTCCTGAAGTAACAACCATCAAAAACAAATAGAGCTATAAAAAAGTAATAAAATGACGTTTGTCTTAATAATTCAGTAATAATATTCTTTTATAGTGGTTCTAACGTTTATTTTTATTAAGCATTCAAGAAACAGAAACGCAATGGCCCGTATATAATATATATATAGTAGTTTTGGAATTGTTTCTTCCCATATTAACATAATAATCCAAATATTTTAGTTTTCTAAGTTGTATACACAAAAGCTAAATGATTGAAAAATTAAGAAAAGACAAGTTAGTAGGCTGATTGACTACAAATGTATAATAAATATTCGATATGTAAGACATATCGACGTATATTTAATTTTCATAAGTCTACTTTATTATGCAGGACAGGTTAAAATTATAAAGTATTATGTGATTTCTTAAAATTCAAGTAATAAATATTATATATTCAAAATCATATTCACTGCGGAAACCAATTCCATATGTTATGTTATTCTATAGAAACATATAAGAACTTAGACACAGCGTAATAGGGAACTCATGGCTTAGTGAACAGAGCGCTTGGACGGTTAACTTCAGGCGCAGTTTCAGATCCTACTGCTTTCAAATTCTTATAAGTAAATTTATATATTAAATAGTTAATATGGCTTTCATTTGTCAATATAAATTGAAAACCATATTAACTATGGTATAATTTTCATTTTTGGCAATCGATATTGATAGTAAAAACAAGCTAGCTATGAACAAAAGTGCGCTGAGTGCAAAAGATATAACGCCTACGTGGTCGCCGTGAGACCCGAGAGGTTCTAGTGATAGAAAATCGGGAAAAGCTTTTATAGCTACGAACGTGACATACATGCTTAATGATAACGTTATGTTTGGAAATGACACATGACATTTATAGTTTTTTTTAGCTTCACGCTTCATCCCGCATATTGCAGGGTAATATTATAATAGTTTTAATATTTATAATAATTTTAATTGTATTTATAGTTCTCATTTTGTATATCTAATATTTTTATAAATACAACATAAATGTGATGGGTTAAAGTTCATTATGTGAATACGAAAAGTAAGCGATAAATGTTATAAATGAGTTTTTCTCTGTCTATACTACCTACTATGTCTATACTACCTACTATGTACGGAATATAGGATACTTGCTTACTAAATTAAACATTTTAACAATAAACAAAAATAACAATGTTCTTGTGCTTAATGGATTGGGCTTTTGTTTTTTTCTGAATTGGATCTTTTTAATCCTAAATCACTTTAATTTAAATAAAAAACTTAATAGTGAATGTAATTAAAATCATTAAAATATAACTTGTTAGTAAATATTTTAAAATTTTAACATTATTTATATTACGTAAACGTAAATCTTCTATCATATATCGTAGAACTAAAATACAATCGCTGTAATCAAAAGGCCGTATCACGTATGAAAATCATATTAAGCCACGGGGGTTTCAAAAGGCAAATGACCCACTCTAACGAGGGTATAGAGTTCTCATCTAGGAGTTTCTATAGACCTAAACATAATAATATTAGTAACATTAGTTGGTGTATCGTATTCTATAAGCTTAACTTTATTATTTATGTCCATCCTTTCATCTACTTTTGATTTCAAATTATGCTCAAAGAGACAAAAATGACAAACATAAAAAGAAGATATATTTACGTTGAGAAAGGTAAGGTAAAGGTAAAATGAGTGTATACCTGGGTAGGTATAGTAGGTACAGTGTATACCTACAACTATACACCTAGGTATACACTCATTATGTATGAATTTAAATACAGGTTTTAAATATATGCTTTAACTGATTTTTATGTGATATTAAGTAAATCACTTAAATATCCGTTTTAGATATAAATACTTTTTACTAAATTTCATAATTCTATGTTAATGGGTAATTCTAGTAGGTTTTGCCTTTTGAATATTTTTGAATTTGCCATTTCAAACAAAACAATAATAAAGCATATTTGTTATTTTAATAGTATTGCATTAGAAGCTTGATTTTTTGATGTGAATATGAGATTAAAAAGAAGGATGATTTTTCACTTTTAATGTTAGTTTTTTTTATAGTTTCACGTTTTTATCCCGCATATTGCAGGGTAGGCAGAGGGAACTGCAGGAACTATATGAACTTAGTGTTAAGACACTCCGTTGCTTAGTCCCTGCTTTTTCCGTCCCCGCTTTCCGCCTTAGTCTAGGCATTGCGTGTTGAATGGCGGAACTCAACGCCGCCCTTTAGTTTACAGTATGATATTTACTTAATACTGAAAAAACAAAAAATATAGTGCTAGTGCCATAAAATTTTAAAATATCTACATGAAGAGTTAATGGTAAAGATTTACCAATTTTATCGTTTAAATACTTATACTTTAAAATCATTTCTAAAAGTTTACATAATATTAAAAATCATTATATATTTTTTTTTCGTAACATTATTTTTTTTAATAGAATTGCAACAAATTTTGATTATTCACATTATGTATTTGTTTATAATATAAAATCCATCGTTATTTTTATTCGATTTAAGAAAACCTACTAGAAATTCTTTCTTAAAATAGGCTAATAAATATAAAAGATACTAATGCCATCTCAAAATGATTACTAAGCAATTTTAACAATCTGAGATGTCACATTAACTAGTTTCTCAGAAGTTACGTAAATAGACATATCTTTATAAAGAGTTTACCTAATTAATTTCATTAAAAAATCTAACACTTACAAAGTATACACTTACAAATTAAATATTTAAACCGCAATTTTATTCTATCTAAATTTAGCCTTCATTTAGTTCAAGTTGACAACTCCCACGCCAGACGCACGTAAAGTTATATTAAGCGCGATATTACCAGATAGGCGTGAAAAATATTTCGTAGGTAATGGGTAATGATGGGCACATTTAAAATGTAGCACGCGTTTAGTTGTAGATGGATGTAGCAAAATTACTTTTAGTGAGGTAAAATTTTCACTCGCCCTCCTCATTAGTGAGAAGCTTTGAATGAGCGCGCATCTCGCTTTACGTCTGCAATTCACTTCTCGCATTACACACTTCTTATGGCAGCTTTCTACATACCTGAATTTAATTTGAATTTGAAATATTTAATAAATATACTTATTTTAATTTTTTTAATTATGTTTTTGTTTTGGGTTTGATTCGCTTGAGGAAAAAATTATTTTCTTTTCCCCAATCTTATAAAAGTTATTTCCAGTTGAATAGTACAATTTTACACGTAATATGACAAATTCATGTCGAACACAGGAAATAGAGTGTATTGACAATAATACTTATTTGTACTCTTTAAGAGATTGGGTTCCTCTACAGAGAATTCTTCCACCCACCTGTTAAAGTGAATAAAAGCAGTATATTGGATGAAAGTACTGGAAATCAAACATAAAACTACTGTTAAAGTTATTCATAAATATATGAAAAATGAATAAAAAACAAGGCCTCGATAACACAAGTAGTCACGTAATGATACATAGACGTCGCACATTTCTCGTCCTAGCCACATCCTGTTAACCTCAATCAGTAATTTTCCATTAACTACTTTCCGTGATACACTACTTACATACTTTAGAGCTAGTTATTTCACAATCGGATATATTATGTGGATTTTCTATGTAATGCTGTTTATTTCCTCTAACCGCATAATCAACTTTTTTATTACACTACTGACTTTATTACCAATAGAAATTTTATTATATAACGCGGATACACATACATATTGCATTACGAAGTCGACATAAAAAATAAACTGACCTTGACAAATATATAAATTAAACATAAAACTATGTAAATTGTTAATTACGTACTTAATTATATATTAACTGAAGGTGAGATATATTTATCTTCCACGCTAAAACAGTTTGCAATACGACTAATAAAACTTGCAATAATGTTGGATTCATCGTCTCTCCCCATCTCTGCCATTTTAGCACAACTTTTTCATGTATGCCTCCGGGTACACCCCACACTTTTTGTATGACCTACAATGCCTCGCCATTGTAGGTCATATTGAGTTTTTAAATGCCACATAGACCCTTACCCTTCTTTTCTTATCACTCATTCTAGTAAAGTCTTAATTTAAATTATTTTGCTTAATGAATCACACCGGTTGTACAACTAATGGATCTATCAGCCTACCAAGAAAGAGTTATACAAGCTTATAGTCTAGTTAGAAAGTGAAACAATTTATAATAAATTACATTATACTTTATATGGTCCTATGACTGTGACCCGTGACTTTGTAAAATATTATACTTATCACAGAGAAGAGAAGAAACTACTTAGCGTTCCATGAATTCACCGTGCGGGTGCCAAGCCCATCATGTTGCAGGAAGAGGAACTCCGAGCAGAGCTTGGAACTTGCGACCCAAGAGTAGGCTTAAAGGGCGCCTTTAAAATGTATTATTGCTCACCTTCACTGCCCGAGCTCCTTTCACTACCTATCCAAATTTAAACGATTCTACCAAAACCGCATTCGAAGTGCGTTCTAGAAATGAATTTATAATAGTTCTAGACAGGCCGAAATCTTTTCATAAACTACATACAGATTATATGATAATTAAAAATATATAGAGGATCGTCGTGGCGCAGAGGCGTAAGCGTTTACCTGTAAACGACACGGTTTGTGGATTCGATTCTCACTTGGAGAAGATAGATTTTTCTATTTCCATTTTCTTCGCTCTGGATAACTAGGCAAAGCGCGGCATTGAATTCCGCCACCCAACACGCAATGCCTCGAAAACGGTGGAAAGCGGGAACGGAAAAAGCAGGGAATAAGCAACGGAGTGTATTAACACTAGGTTCCACAGTTCCTGCAGTTCCCTCTGCCATGTGCGGGGTAAAAGCGTGAAGTTAAAAAAAAAGCTTTGACTCTAGTAATCAAATTAGAGATGTAATTACAAATTTTCCTTAGCATATTAAACTTTATTAGCGGACTCGAATTTCTTTTGCCAGTACAGCAATAAAAGTGAATTAGGGATATAATTTGGAAGGTTTTATTTCGACTTGCAAGCTTCACCTGCGAGCCTCTGACTTAATTTCCTTACTGAGTGGAATTAATATTTTCTTTTCGCCTTCGGCGGAGCGTCACCTCGTGCCTTTTGCACCCATTACCATTAATCTTGTAGGAGAACAGCTAAGATAATATTCTCGAGGCTCCCGTAGAAAAAACACTATCCAATTTGATACAAAGATTCCACAAAATAAAGCTGCAAGTAATTGCCACCTCTCACGTTGCTTTTTCCTTCCAAAGAGGTTTCATTTAATGTTGCTGATTTCTTTTTCTTAACAGCAGTTAAGATTATTTTCGGATTTACATCTATTTTATTGTAAATTGGCCACCTATAATAGAGTCGTTTGAGTCGTTGGAAAAGTAAAATAGAAAATGAAACGAACGTGTCGTTTCAGTATCCATTATGTTTTTCAATTATATTTAAATATATTTGAAAGTGTAAAATTTTATATCTTATTCTAAATTAGTATTCCGCTAGCGGGTTTGCTCAATTATGTTGAACAAACATATTTAGCATTATATTATTATTTTTGATCTCCCTCTAATATAAAATAAAATACTCTGGAGGAACGTCGTGGCGCAGAGGCGTAAAGCGTCTGCCTGTAAACGCGACGGTTTGTGGGTTCGATTCCTCTTTTTTCAATTTCCATTTTCTTCGCTACTGGAAACTAGGCAAAGCGCGGCGTTGAGTTCCATCACTCAACACGCAATGCCTTGAAAAAGGCGGAAAGCTGGGACAGAGAAAACAGGGACTAAGCAACGGAGTGTCTTTACACTAGGTTCGTATGGTTCCTGCAGTTCCCTCTGCCTACCCTGCCATGTGCGGGATAAAACGTGAAGCTAAAAAAAAGGACTATAACTCCATAATGAACTATATATGTGTATATTTAAATTATTTTTGTGTTAAGTACAATTTTTCAATGTCTCCTGAGACTATACAATTGAAATTATTTTACGAGTGTTTTATATACAAGCCCCATATACTTGTATTATATATTAAACTATTAAACGTTTTGTGAACAAACATCATAATTTCGATAAATGCGTGGACTAAGTACAAGCGTGAGCTATCGGCCAATTTAAAGTTTTAATAGTGGCGTACGGTTACCGCGAGGGGCGCTTATGTGCCTCGAGCGAATAATCCGGACTAACCCGTAGAACATTCATGTCTAGAAATGTAAAATGAGATCTATACTAACCATTCACCTTTATCTTAATAAATCAATAATAATAATTTCTATTTTACACTTTCATAATAGAGCATTAATTTATTTTTTAGGAAAACAGAACTTTTGTAGTTTTGATCTATTTTTTACAGTCTATTTGTGGGTATATCACAGAGAAAATTTAAGAAAATTTGTGTAATTTTTGAAAATCCTTTTTAAGGATCGCTTTCCTTCACGCAGTTAAATAAAACTGAAAGTTATAAACATAATTACATAAACTATATAAGTATTCTTACTTAAATCTGCATGCGTGGAGCTAACATTAGATTTCGAAATATCTTTCGGTAAGTTTTTAGATGACATTGAAATTTTGTTTTACAATATTACCTTCAGGTTAATTCTACGTTTCATTTCTTACATTTAGTTTTGACACTTTCATAGTAGAAAATATACATATAAGTAAGTATATCCAATGTACTAATAAAGGGTTGTGATTAATACTATAATATATATAAGCAGTTGGTAGCATTTTTGTCTTAGTCACTGATCTGTGATCACTTTTCATACAAGCTTGTACTTAGCGCCAAACTAACCCCATTTTCATATTGTTGTAACGTTATTAAACTTTATATTAGACATTCCGGAAGTTGTTCGAAACTAAGAAATTAGCCGCGCTAGGTGCTATTTAAAATAAACTCATTAACCTCTTATAATTGCTTATATATAAAATAATAAACTGTATATAATTAAATACATATATATTAGGTACTATATTTATATATTTTAAGATAAAACATTATATTACAACAAAAATTCATGTTTATGTATTAGGCACTTTATATTGATACTTTTATTGTGCCGTACCTGAAATGAAGAAAAAACGAGATCCCCTTAGGGTTCCTTTGTCATCCGCCTGCCTATCTTTTCATCTGTTAAGACTTCTTTCTTTCATGTGGAGGAATCAATATAAAATTAAAATATAAAAATTGATGATTTACAAGTTCAACACATAAATAACCTGTTACTAAATTATAACTTAATATAAAATGAGTGGATACAATTGCAAATCTGTTTTTGTTATTAGTATTTATCTCAGAGAAATAATCTTGAAATAGGTTCGGGACCCTTGGTGCGTGAATACTATTCACACTTGACCGATATTATTTTCATCTTTAACTAATACAATTTAAGTCAATAATTATTACTAGCATTTATAGCTACAGATCTTTTAAATGATAAATTAGCGTTTATTCATCTAACAATCATTCAAGACTATAACTCATCATGGCGTTAAAACGTCTAGGTTTGGTCAAATCAGATTCTATAACGCTAATAAAAGGCAATCCAATTAAAGCTGAAAGTTTTTTACGGACGGCTCGACTGTAGAGCCCTTGAGTCGAGTGCAGGAGCGCCACAGGTTCAAAATGTAACTGTTGCTGCAAGCCTGAAAAACTTGAAACAACTGTATGAAGCTTTCGATATTGAAATGGCGATGTATGTTGAGATTTTGATTTGTTAAATTTCATTACGTATGAATTAATTTCGTTTTTTATGCATTCTATGCTGCTTTTAGTAGTTTTATGTTAAAAGTGATATATGTACATAAATATATTTACATGTAAGCATAAAGTAATATTTTATATGATTATCTTTGATTATAGACTATTTGAAAATAAATTGTAAAAATTAAATATACATATAAGCCACTAATTTAATTAGTTAATATATCTCTTAGTTTCAGTATATTTTGTTAAAACGTATATTTAGTTAAGCTATAGAATTCTGATGTTTCATTTACTCGAGGGTTGAATTAATCTACTTCGTGGTTCAGCGGAATCGATAAATTTAAACAGTAAATATAATTTTAACTCCCACCGCAAACTAAAGTATTATTTCATTAAGCAGACGTTGGCAATTTTTAACTTTTTGAACGCTATTAACGATCTCGCTACGTTGCAAATAAATGGTATTCCATCGATAACCTGTCGTTAATCACAGTCTTTTGTCAATCAATATTAATCATATGCTGTTGTCGGACACACTTCCAACTCTAGTTAAAATACGTTCGGCACTGTTAATGGATATAGAGTGTTTTCCAATAATGCACTTTGCTACTTTATGTTATGATAAAACATATTTTTATTATATAGTAATTGATTACTAATTGCGTGTCCTCTATGACCTGTGTCACAACTATGTTATTTACTATTGTTTTTATTAAAATCCAACTCAAAACTTAAGATATTTCCAGTTTTAGTACCTTAATACTACAGTGCCATTGTGACATTAACATATTAGTAAATTTCATCGTCATAAAATTATCATCAATAGTTAATTATGTAATTTTTATAGTAAAATTAGGTTAGACCGTCCCCGAATATCATAACTGTTTGGCATACACGGTGGTTTATTTATCATCCATAATTATATATGTACATATACATACTTGTACTAAAGTTTAAATAAACATATATTATATATATTTTTCTTATACATAATGATTTAAAAAGAAAAATAAAAAACCTTATTCGTTCAATATGATCGATCGTTCAAACGAGCGAAGCCGTAAGTCGGTCGCTAGTAGGAAACTATAATCGTTTGGTGCCATTCAACTATAGCTCTTTATTATAAATATAGTAATTAGACCAAATCAAGTCATAAACCTCAAAATAGCTAAAATTTATGCAATTCGCAAAACGCTCTATAATTTGAATGCAAAATACAGTCAAGGGCAAATACTTTAAAGAGTTGGTCGACTGGCCTTAACAACAATTACAAAAGTAGTATAATTATAAACATTTCAATGCTAATTATATTTTAAAATATTTCTGTTTTTAATATTATATTTTAGAGATAGTAATTCATTATTCAATAAGAAAAAATATAAATAAAACAAAAGATCTCATCTTAATAAGCAAATTATGCATAATTTAAATAAAAAAGTATAGAATACACATTTTATTAAAAATAACTAACACAATTCAATTCGACACAAAAAAACTTTATATTATTACCAGATTAAGTATGTAGTCTATTTAATTTATCCATTTCTTATATAACAGGTAGATACTTGAAATTTCAATTCTGCATAATAGAAAACTAGTTTAACAAATGGGTCATGGATCAAATTCGGCTGGCATAATAATTAAGTAACAGGTGCCCAATTAAGTGTAGCCCTAATAGTTTACTAAGATTATATTGTAGGTAGAGCAAGTTGAGCTGTTTCTTTAAATAATAATTTAGTGTAACATTTTTTTTTTTAGCTTCACGCTGTATCCCGCACATAGACAGGGTAGACAGAGGGAACTGCAAGAACCATACGAACCTAGTGTTAAGACACTCCGTTGCTTAGTCCCAGCTTTTATCCGTCCCCGCTTTCGTCGACCGTTACGAGGACCGTCGTAGCGCAGAGGCGCAACGTGTGCCGCGACGGTTTCTGAGTTCGATCCTCAGTCGGAGAAAATGGATTTTTCTATTTCCATTTTCTTCGCTCTGGCAAACTAGGCAAAGCGCGGCGTTGAGTTCCGCCACTCAACACGCAATGCTTCGAAAACATTTATTTTTAATAAATAAATCAATACTTCCACGCATATGGCAGTGTAAGCTAAGGAAATTTAGTGTTAAGACACTCTCCATTCTAACTTCAGCACCAAAGTGAGGTATTGAGCAGCGGAACTTAACGGCGCGTGATATTTAATTTACATAATTTTAAATCTGGATTAAAGACTTCCGTCACACTTTTTTGCTATTTAAATAATATCTCCCTAAAAAATGAGTAACAGAAGAAATAACCAAATTTCAAACCACTTAAGAAAATTGCAATAACAGGTATGTAACTTACAGTCAGTCGAACAGCGTATACATGACGAATTCTGTATATACATATAATATGCCTAATATTCACTCGGGAGAAAAAACTATTTTTATTTTTCCTACTCCGATATGATAAAACGCGGCGTTAAGTTTTACTCAAATTTTGCTCAACACCCAATGTCTCGAATTTGAGCGAACAATTTTTGTGAACAACAAAGTGAGTGTCTTTAAACTAGTTTAGGTTGATTATAACGAAAGTGTGATTAAATTTTCTGTAGTACAAATAGATAACTATTAAATATATAAATTACATAAGTATTTGCATCCAGTCGCCTATAATGTGCGACTATTGTTTGAAGTTTAGCCTTTAAATGCCGAACATAAATTCTTGACCTAAGCCTAAGTGAAGGCTTTATTATAAATCTGAATTTGATCAAATAAACGACTGTGTCCATATCAGGAGAATTGACTTAGCATTGACAAGCAAATTTATAAATATAATTATTTGTAATCTTTACACTAACGATTTCAATTTAGTGAATAGAGTTGTTGTGATCACTTAATAGCTTTTGAATTCTAATGTAATTTCTCAAATATAATTTCTCAATCTCTAAATAATTTTTGACTAATAAACAAGAATGAGGAATGTTTTTAATATGGCTATATATATATATATATATATATATATATATATATATATATATATATATATATATATATATATATATATATATATATATATATATATATATATATATATATATATATATATATATATATATATATATATATATATATATATATATATATATAGATATATATATATATATATATATATATATATATATATATATATATATATATATATATATATATATATATATATATATATATATATATAAAACCAATCAAAAATAAGTGAAAATATGAAATATAAGCAATCTTCTAAAAAAAATAAATCTAATAATATTGTAACCTATTTGCGTAAACCTAACTCAAATTCAAATATAGAATCCGACCAAAATAAACATGTTATACTTTCAAAAAACGATTAAGTAGTAGCCCCTCCCCACCTCCTCCAATCCGGCCGGTCCCCGTGGAGGCAGTAGACCAACACCCCTCAAAAATAACCACTATGAGCCTTTATAACAACCATATTTTAAAAAACAAAAATAAAATAGACAATTACCTTTATATATCAAGCCTAAATGTTAGAACCATGCTTCAAAACGAAAGGATTACGGAACTTATAATTTCTCTTCAAGAAATCAAATGGGACATTGTTGGGTTAAGCGAAGTTAGAAGAAAAACAGAATTAATAGAAGAATACGACACATTTATCTTATACCACTCGTATAGTGACAAAGGAAGGAGTGGCGTTGGTTTTTTAATTAAAAAATCTTTGAAAAATAACATTCAAAGTTTGAAAACCTACTCAGAACGAGTGATAGCCCTTGAAATGAAATTAAATAAGGGCAGTACTTGGGTCATCATTCAAGTATATGCTCCTACAGAGAGTTCCAATGAAGAAGAACTAGATTCTTTTTATAATTCAATGGATGAAGCCATCAATTCAGCAAGCACAACAAATATAATTTTAATGGGCGATTTTAATGCCAAAATTGGAAAAAGACAACAAGGTGAAGAAGGAATTTTAGGAAACTACTCGTCAGGAAAAAGAAATGATCGAGGCCAGAAGTTAGCAGAGTATGCACTAGAAAAAAACTTCAAAATAGTAAACAGTATGTTCAGTAGAAAACCTCACAAAAAATGGACATGGCGATCACCAAATAGTCTTTTTTATAACGAAATAGATTACATACTAACTAACAGGCCAAAACACATGCAAAACTTTGATATAATAAGTAAATTAAACTTCAAAACAGACCATCGTATGATAAGATGTGTTTTAAATGTAAACATTAAAAATTACAGGAAATTTATTAAAACCGACAACTACCACCTTACAAATAAATTACAGATTTGTTCCAGTGAAACTGCTCAATATTGGCAAAAGCAATTAATGAAAGCCATAAATGAATCATCAGAAGTCCAACACCAATACAATAACTTCGTGTTGAATATAAAGAAATTGATGCAAGAATTGCCAAAAACAGAAAAAATACATAAAAATAAGATCAGCAGAACAACCTTTAATTTATTAAGAGAACGTAAAGAACTATACAATTTGAAAAGAACACAACTAATACGTACGAAAATCACACAGTTAAGTAAGGAAATAAACAGAAGCCTTCGAAGAGATGACAAGTTATTTAGACAGAACATTTTTGAAACTTACATACAGAAAACAGGGGCAATCAAGAAAGCTTACAAAGATATAAGAAATAAATCAGAATGGACACCAAACTTAAAAGATGAAAAAGGAAAACAAGTAACAAAAAGACCTGCCATACTAAAAGTAGCGACAGATTCCGGAAACTAGTAATAACTTAGAAAACACTTCAACATCATATCTTAGGGTACTACAATCCAAGATTAGATATGCTATAGAGTCTCAGAAAAACAATAAAATACCAGGCGAAGATGGTATTACAAATGAACTCCTAAAATATTTGTGTGAACCCTTACAACCCGTCCTGACAACACTTTTTGACAATATATTGAAGACTGAATCAACACCAGAGCAGTGGTCTGATTCAATAACAATACTTCTGCACAAAAAGGATGACCGTAACGATCTTAACAATTACCGACCTATCAGTCTGATGACTAACATCTACAAGGTATTTTCTAAAGTTATACTAAATAGAATAACGAAAACATTAGATGAGAATCAACCTTGCGAACAAGCGGGATTTCGGAAAAACTACTCGACCATAGATCACATACAGGTAGTAACACAAGTAATAGAAAAGGCTAAGGAGTATAATAAAATAATTTTTATGTGTTTTGTTGACTACAAAAAAGCTTTTGATTCATTACATCATAGCTCAATATGGGAATCTTTACATCAACAAGGAATCGATAAGAAATATATAACGATTTTGCAGCAAATATATAAAAGAAGCTACGCAAAGATTAGACTGGAACGTGATGGTGAGAAGTTTCCCATTCAAAGAGGCGTCCGGCAGGGCGACCCAGTGTCTCCAAAAATATTTACAGCAGTCCTAGAAAATATTTTTAGGAAAGTCAACTGGGAAAATAAAGGATTGAAGATCAACGGTGAATATTTAAGCCACCTCCGTTTCGCGGACGATGTAATTATTTTCGCAGAAAATTCAACAGACCTGGCGACTATGCTAAATGACTTATCAGGAGAGAGTAAAAAAATAGGCCTACTTATCAATATCACAAAAACTAAAATAATAACGAACAGTGAAGAAAATTTTCCAATAACTATTGAAGATCAAAACATAGAATATGTGAAAGAATATGTTTATTTAGGTCAAATGGTCTCTTTCGAAAATCAAACTATAAATGAGATAAATAGAAGAATCGCTATAGCGTGGAAGAGATACTGGGGTCTAAAAGAAATTATAAAAAACAATTCTATTCACATCAATATCAAGAAAAAACTTTTCGATATTGCAATACCTTGTACCTCGTATTACCTTGTCTGACATACGGTTGTCAGAGCTGGTCACTGAGGAAAAATGAAGAGAATAAACTGGCGGTATGTCAACGTAAAATGGAAAGGAGTATGTGAGGAATAAAATTATCACATAAAATAACAAATCAGACTATCAGAAAGAAGACACAAGTTACAGACGTTGTAGAAAGAGTGAAAACTTTAAAATGGAACTGGGCAGGACACATATGTCGGATGCCAAACGATAGATGGACTAAGAAAATTATAGAATGGATCCCAAAGGATAATAAAAGATCACGTGGACGTCAAAGGAAAAGGTGGGCAGATGTTTTCATACAAAGAGTAGGACCGGACTGGATGGCAAAAGCTCGAGACAGGAAGTACTGGAAGGAGATGGGGGAGGCCTACGCCAAAGAGGCGACTACTGCTTAAATCAAATAACAAAGTAACTTGTTGTGTATTGTATTGTATCTGCAAAAATGAGTAGTAGAATAAATGGCTTTTTTATTTTTTAATTATTTATTTTTTAATAATATATATATATATATATATATATATATATATATATATATATATATATATATATATATATATATATATATATATATATATATATATATATATATATATATATATATATATATATATATATATATATATATATATATATATATATATATATATATATATATATATATATATATATATATATATATATATATAAACAACGCCGTTTATTGTTCAAAAATAACTTTAAAACACTTAACTAAATAAATTGCCTTTGTCTGCATTCTACGGGCGGGCAGTCGACTGACTGACAAGATATATGTCACGGCCCCTGAGTTAAACTTTTTGGACTGCATAAGCCTGCACAAAAATACTTAACATACATTTATGACCATGTGTATGCATATTATAGTAGAAGTACTACTATATTTGGACTTGGGTTCAACGTTTTTACAAGGAAATGTTTATTTTTGAATAATTATTTTAATATTTCTTTGATATCGTAAAGCGTTAGATTGAAATATTGCAGAATATCATCGCTCATATTTCGTTCCAATAAATTCGTTACAATAGAAATCCTACAATAGACGTCAATAGATATTTTTGATGAATTCAAAACAAATAAAGGTAATTTAATATAAATTAAAACTATAAAAATAAATCCTTCATTAGTAATATAAGATATTTAGACGCAAAAAAATACAAATATACACACATACTATAGTCACATTGAAAATTTTTCCTATTTTCATTTTCCTATAATGTTTTCTTATAACAAATGAATTAAGCCTGTACAATGTAATGTACATATTAATAAAGTTTACCAAGCTAGCATTGTTCGAATTAATTAAATGAGTTAACGCACGTGTGAGTATGCGCACGCGTGTAGCTTACCCAACGTGCTACTGTGAAGTGAGAACCATGTCGATATAGTTACTAAGCGGGAATTTATTTTTTTAATATGGTAACATTAAAGTGAGAATAACGAGAGCATTTCTGAAAACAATTTAATTATTAAGTCATACCTTAGGAATCTAGTTAAAATAAGTTTGATGACAAATTTCCTGCACAAAATGCTCTAAATTATTCAGAAAAATCTAGTATAAGCTACTAAGTAGTGTTAGTTAAAACTTTTTGTACATAAATTCATATTGTAAAAATTAAGTTCATTATGGATAATCCAATCCGACATATCTACTTTTTTTTTATTTTCGCACTATATCCCGCACAAAACAGGATTGGCAAAGGGATCCGAAGGAGCCTAGTGTCAAGACACTCCGTTTTCGCCTTTTGAAGGCATTGCACTTTACCTATTTGCCAAAATGAAGAAAATGAAAATGAAAAATCCGTTTTTACCGAGTGGAAAACGAACCCACCGTCGCGTTTACAGGCAGACTCTAGGCCTCTACGCCACAACGGTCCTTAATAAATAAAAAATATATCTACATAGCCATCCAATTGGTCAATCAATCATTGGCTATCGGTATAAAATGTGTAACAAATAACATTTAGTTATGAAAAACGTCTCAACTATAAAGCAAAAATAAAGAGTACTACATCTTATTGAATACGAATATATCATAAATAATCTTAACATATACATAATTTCCTCGTAATTGAAACAAAAAGCTACCGAAGTTGTCCAGCAAGTATACAACACTAAAAAACGTGATGTATCTAATAATTTAATTAATTTCTCAACGTTTATATAATAGATATATTTATATAATATATATAACATGTAATATATAATAATTGTATGTGTTTTTAACTTGGATAATGGAGAGTGTCTTAACACTTTATATATATATATATATATATATATATATATATATATATATATATATATATATATATATATATATATATATATATATATATATATATATATATATATATATATATATATATATATATATATATATATATATATATATATATATATATATATATATATATATATATATATATATATATATATATATATATATATATATATATATATATATATATATATATATATATATATATATATATATATATATATATATATATATATGTAGATGGAAATATCTTATATATTAATGTCAATTGGAATATTTTTTAATACTTAATAAATAAAGAAACAGGGTCTAAGCAACGGAGTGTCTTAACACTAGGTTGCTAGTGGTTCCTGCAGTTCCCTCTGCCTAACCTGCAATGCAAACTTTACGCTTTATCCCGCAGATAAAGCGTGAATTTAATAAATAATATGGAAATATTTAGGTATTTCATTATTACTCTTATTAATTTAAAATGTTAATGTGATTTCGTATATTTATGAGTTTGAAAGAAAATTTGCTTAATCTATTTAATAATAAATTTTTAAAATTTCAAAATTATATTATTTAGACCTTAATTGCACGAAAGTAAAGTTATTCAAAATTAATAATAATTACAGCCATGTTGTCATTGTCAAAATAAACCGTTACAATTTGAGTCGTCGTCAATCGCAGCAACATTTTTTCCCTAGTGGTATTCATTATGCTACTTTAGAGTTTGGAAAAAATCTTTAGCATTTCCGAAGCTCTATTTCAGTCTTAAAATTATAATCCAGTTAGTTGAGATTGAAACTAAAGGAGGCCGAGATATGCCGCGATGAAGGCGTAACCACATTTTCTACTAAGCAAGGATTTGATTAAGGAGGTTTTACCTCTAAGACCTATATGGTAGACTTTTGCTGTAAAATTCGATTTTTGCTGTTATATATCATATATAAGGTTTCTCGCTTACACACGTAATTATTTTTTACCATTGTGAAAAGATTTAAAGTTTTAAGATTAATTTAAAAATAAAAATATTTTTAGTTTCAAATAACATAAAGTGCTTAGCAACTTCTAATATTATTTTGTTTAATTTTATGTCATAATTCATTAACATAAGTAGTTCTATTTACTTAAGCACAAGACCGATCGCAATGGAGAAGCTTAGGGAGGTTCTATTTTGGAAGGTAAGATTATCCAAGATAACTACAGTTATTTTGACTTATACTGTACACAATTTTAAAACATTTTATAATGTTAAGTTGAGAGCAATAATATTTTCATTTAAATTAGTATCTACTTAGTTACATACGTCGTTACTGAGGCATGATAACGTTTCTTTGTTGTATACCGTATGTCTACTAATTATGTTGCTAAATATTTCATTCTAAATGACTGGCAACATTTTGACATTTATTTGTAATATGTGCTACATTTGAAGTTAAATTGCCGTATTTGAATATTAATGCTATATAAATCTTTACTAACTAGCGTTACTTTGTATACCCTTGTCAGATTTTAGGAACTGATTGTTAATGTAGATAGGATCAAAGTTTCCATAATTGTAATGGGATAACCGCCATTACCTATTCCTTTTAAGTAAATACAGAAGAAGCATCTGTAACTAGAAAAGCATGGCAAGATTGTTTCGATCTCTTCACGATGTTTTTCTTGTTGTTCTAATATAACTTCACTGACCTATCCGCTTTGACTACCTTTCGGT